>CM053028.1:86363333-86560801 GCA_028564925.1 Lithobates sylvaticus
ACATGATC
This sequence comes from Lithobates sylvaticus, assembly GCA_028564925.1. NCBI lineage: Eukaryota > Metazoa > Chordata > Amphibia > Anura > Ranidae > Lithobates > Lithobates sylvaticus. The sequence continues at coordinate 86,363,342 of CM053028.1, forward strand.
GGAATATCCGACGGAATCATTCCGTCTGACCTTTTCTGCCGGAAAGTCCGGTCGTGTGTACGCGGCATTAGGCAGCCTGAATTATCTAAGTACATTTACTAGCTTAGTTATGTTCATAAGGTCCTTTTTTTCTTGGATAGTGAATGGATAGCGTAAACTTTGTGCTGGGTTTTTAATGCTGTCTGTATACCCCTCCACATCTGCCTATGTGTTTTTAGGTCATGGAAAAACACCTTAAAGTTCACTGGAATGCCATACATATTCCACAGACATGACAGATAAGATTCTGGTGGTTGCAAAAAATACCAGCACCACATGGCATGAGTGCTAACCACTCTGCTACCCTGTTTATGCAAAGCCGCTAAATTTGAAGCACGACTAGACATGTTCGCTCTGATTCGTTTTTAATAGAAATGTGGACAAGTTTTACGTTATTCGAAAACTTGAAAGTATCTGAATTTCCAAATTACAATAGTAACGGATTTAACCACTTCAGCCCTGGAAGATTTTATCCCATTTAAACCAGAGCACGTTTTACAATTTGGCACTGTGTCACTTTAACTAACAATTGCACGGTCATGCAAAGCTGTACCCAAATAAAATTTGCGTCCTTTTTCCCCACAAATAGAGCTTTCTTTTGGTGGTATTTGATAACCTCTGCGGTTTTTATTTTTTGCGCTATTAACAAAAAAATAGCGACAATTTTGAAAAAAAAAACAATATTTTTTACTTTTTGCTATAATAAATATACCCATTTTTAAAAAAAACATATTTCTTCATCAGTTTAGGCCAATATATATTCTTCTACATATTTTTGGTAAAAAAAAATCACAATAAGCGAACACTACAATTAAGCTGGCCATAGATGGATTGGAATTTGGCCGTTTCAGCATGGATTGGCCGAATTTTGATTCATGTATGAGCAAGGTGGTTATACAGAAGTCAACATTTCTGCATGATCAGTACCACCAGCTATAGCTGGCTGTGCTGATCAGTGAATTCTGATGGTGGGGATGTCTCAGCGGAAGGATTCCCCCCCTCCACATGGGATGAATTGAGTAATTTTTTACTTTTTTGTTCAACCCTCTGGTTGACCACAAAAAAAAAATGAATCATCCATGGGCTGCCTTAGACAGGAACACTCTAGCACAGTGGTCATCAACCCTGTCCTTAGGGCCCACTAACAGGCCAGGTTTTATGTATTACCTTGGGGAGACACTGCAATCACTGAGCAGCAAATTATATCACCTGTGATGTATTTCAGTTATCTTGCAAACCTGGCCTTTTAGTGGGCCTTGAGGACAGGGTTGATGACCACTGCTCTAGCAGGATCCCTACAAAAAAAAAGTTGAAACATATGGTCAATATTGTTCAAGTGCTTCTAATAAAAATGGCAATATATTTTATAAAATGTACAGAAAGTTTGACCTCTCAACCATATCAATTCAGTCCATTTCTTAGGGGACTATCTTAGGTGACTGTCTTGTCCTAGTGACAGACACTCAACCTCATTTTTTGCACAGGGACAGAAATAAAAGAAATTAATGGGATCAAAAACAAGAATAAACTCCTCACAAAAATATAACTCTTCTCCATTTTATTCAAAACTAAAAATTGGCTTTATGTGTTAAGAATGACGTTCCAGTGTTTAGGTGAGGTCAGGGCTAGAGTTAGGGTAACATGTAGGCAGGGCTGGGACAAGGGGTGGGCAGGAGGGATGGCTGCCCTGGGCGCAGAAGGGATGGCTGCCCTGGGCGCAGAGGGTATTTGGTGGATTTTTCTAGAAGGGGTAATTTGAATTGGGGGAGGTTTTGTGTTAGGTAGGGGGATTTGGGGGGGATTTGTGCTAGTAGGGATGATTGGGGGATTTGTGTTAGGAGGAAAAATTGGAGGAAGAGGGGAGATTAGTGCTAGCAGAGGGTATTTGGTGGTAATTTTGAGGGGGGGTGTATGCTCAGAGGGAACATTTCAGGGGTAGAGGATGTGTGCTAGGAGGGGGGATTTGGGGAGGGAGAGCATTTGAGCTGGGAGTGGGGATTTGTACTGGGAGAGGATAATTTTTTGTTTGGGAAGAATTTAGGCTTGCAAAGAGAATTTATGCCTAGGGGATAAGTGTGAAGAGTAATGCTCACATTTTTTTGGAAGGAGGGGATTTTTGCTGACACATAAAGCCCATTTGGCATCTTCGCCTTGGGCAGAAAATGACTTTGTCCCGGCACTGCATTTATGGACTCAGTTTTGGGGTTAGACTAAGGGTTAGGTTAAGGCCAGAGGTCGGAGGGTATAGGCTGCTAAGTTTATTCAACATTTCTGGTCCCTAAAAACCCACAGTGAACATTAACAACAGCACCAGTTTGTCAGTGCTAAAATCCAATGTACCGCTATTTATATGCAAAGCAAATAATTCAAATATACTAATAAATAAAACATTTTAACTGACATATGAAATGAATGCTGACATATTCTTCTATTGGTAAAGGTTAACTGCTCCAGACTATCAGGGAACTGTTTTCTTTTAAAATGCAAATTGCAGTTAAAGAGAATTTAGAGAAAGTCAGAAGGTGAGTTTGAGGGTTGAATCTTTTCGCATATTCCAATTTAACAAGAGGATGGCATTTAGGAGAGAAATACTACTTGTCTTTCCCATCTGTGCTTTGTAAGATTATTTTCCAGCAAGGATAATATTTGGGGATTATTTTCTAGAATTGTATTCAGCCTCTAGTCAATGATTCTGCTGGATAACAATTTGGAGTATTACATTTATCATTCTAATGCAAAATTCTATTTGGAATCTAAAGGGCTTAGGTTGGACACAAAAGACTGATTCCCTCACATCATTGTCTGTAAGCCCACACTGTTCCACTCTTCTCCTCTTGGGCTTGTATTGCAGTACTACAGTGTATTCTGTATAGCATTACACACGCAGAACAAACATGCAGCCAGTGAAGTCTGAATACTGCCCAGAATGCTTTTTTTAGGTTAGTAACACACAAGGTGCTAAACCAGCCTTTCTCAACCTTTTATCCCTTGAGGAACCTCAAAAATAATTTTCAGGTCTCGAGGAACCCTTACTAAAACCAATTTATCAGGGGTCAATAAGAACAATGCCCCTTTATACTGGTGGCCAATAGGAAGAATGTCCCACTTAAAGTGGTGCTCAGAATGCCACCCTTAAAGACAGCTGAAAAGATATTTGGTGCCATGCTGCTGGCTTTGCTAAGTGATGCTGAACCTTGAACTCTGTAGGCACCATCAAAAATGGGGTTCATCAGCCACAGCTCAAGGAACCCCTAGCAACCTCTGGAGGAACCCCAGGGTTCCACGGAACCCTGGTTGAGAATGGCTGTGCTAAACTGTACATGAGCAATATGGGTCCAATTTGTATACCACATTTCTATCTTCATGGTTTACCATTAAAGAGGACGTAAACTCTGCATTCCTTATCTCGATTTTCATCTCATGTGATCTGAAAACGTATTTGCAACCCTTATATAATAGTATAATGTATGCATAATCACTGCTTACTTACAGTTTTTTAGTAGTTTGTAAAAAAATTGTCTTCAGCGGCGCCATCTTGAGTACTGTTTTCTGACTCATCTTTTGGACGTAATTCCCGCCCTTCCTTGTTTACCCTGCTAAATTATGGCACATGCACGATCGTTTATTAACCAAGCCTCTTTCTCGAGCCACATTCTTCAGATGATTGCTGCTATAGGAGTAGTATGCCCTGCTTTAATCCCCATGTGATGTCACACAGTCATTAGGGGAGAACCAGGAAGCTGCAAATGACTGCCTAGTTTTGCGAGTCTACAAAGCTGTGCCGCAGACAGCGGAATGCTTGTACACAGTATGTTGTGGATGGGCAGAGGGCGCACAGAGCATGCCGTGAATCACAGGACAAGAAGCGCATGCGCCGGTGACCTAATCAAACTTTATGGGACAGATTGCAAAGTAAAGCAACAAGTAAGGGGAATTTCACAGGCTGCGATCAATATGTTTATTCATGAGGAGTGCAATGTGCTGAAGTTGCATTGGAGTGTTTACAACCACTAACCACTTAAGGACCGGAAGGATTTGCCCCCTTAATGACCAGGCCATTTTTTGCGATATGGCACTGCGTCACTTTAATTGACAGTTGCGCGGTTGTGCGACATTGTATTCAAACAAATGTCCTTTTTTCCCACAAATAGAGCTTTCTTTTGGTGGTATTTGATCACCTCTGCGGTTTTTATTTTTTGCACTATAAACAAAAAAGGTGCGACAATTTTGAAAAATAATATATATTTTTTTTACTTTTTGCTATAATAAATATCCCCCCAAAAAAACAAATTTCTTCATCAGTTTAGACCAATATGTATTCTTCTACATATTTTTGGTAAGAAAAATCGCAATAAGCGTATATTGCTGGGTTTGCGCAAAAGTTATAGCGTCTACAAAATAGGGGATTGATTTATGACATTTTTATTATTTATTTATTTTTTACTAGTGTGCAAATTTCGTTACAACCGATAATAAGAGCTGTCAGCACAGTACAGATAGGGTCTTTTATAATAAATACAACTTCACAGCCCCTTACGCCCTTAACATTACATAGTGAAAAGGTAAGCAGAAATGTTATTTTATTAAATTTTTTCAAGTAATGCTATGTGAATGGGCAAAGGTAACAAATATATAGAGTAGGTGTTATCCCAGTTTGGCTGCAAAAGTGCAATTACTCTTAAACACTTTAATGCCCTGTAATATGTGATACACATTCTCTGTCTATTTTTTTATATTTTTTCCTAGATTAGATGTAAAATTATTATTTTGATCTATGTGAAATATTACATTGTACTGATGTTTTCCTTTGAGTGTTATTGTGTGTGTGTGTGTGTGTGTGTATATATATATATATATATATATATATATATATATATATATATATATATATATATATAATCAGACAGATAATGCTCAGTTTTCCATTCTCTGTTCATTTGGAGCAGACACCGAAGCCTTTATTTCTGCTTCCACTGATCTAATGCTTGCCTGGAACTAATATCTCATGATATTTAAAATCTGGGTCACATAGTTGTATAGTGATACCATGAATTATTTATGTCTAATATTACTTTACTTTAACTATAGAGATTCATATCCAGGCTGGGTAACCATGGAGACGTCAGTGGGATCCTTGGGGATGCATTCATTTACAGCAATTGTAACTCATGAGGAGATCATGTATCCAATGCAAACTGTCTTTCATTTTTTTATAACTGTGCACTGTTCCATTTCAATAATCCATACTTTAGATGCACAATGCAATAAAAGCTTTGGAGGCTCTTTCACAAAAGACCCCAGCGATTGCCCTTTTATCTGAAATCATATGCCATTTCCCTGTATGTAATATGTACTAATGCACACCTACATGTGCACTGCTTTGATTTAATTAAAAGCCATTGTAATTTTTTAGAGGGGTAAGGGAGCCATTCAGATGTAATTACACACATGTGATTTTCTGCTTCTATTTCATATTTGCAATGCATGACAGCAATACGTTTTCTTGTATTAATGTTTATTGATTCTTTCTATGCTTTTGCCTCTATTATTGTAATTTTTGTATGCTGTACACACTATGAAAATAAGAGATATTGTTGAATTAGTTATGGTATTGGAGCATTGTGAGTAACAGTTATATCTCAGCAGTTCAGTTCCTTTTATTTAACTGTACCTGAACCCAAGAACAAAAACTTAATATATGGCAGCTGTATAGAGGACGGCTGGTGATAAAATGTTTTGTGTTTTATATCCACCTGGCAGCTGGAGCCAGGTGTGGTTGATCAGAACCTACTGGCTTCTGGGAGACAACAACAGTGCCACCAGCAGGTGAACTTAGTCCTGACAGATTCCCCCCTTAAGGAGCGGCCTCTGGATGCTTCATAGGGCCCTACCACCAGGGTCTGCAAGCCGACTGAGTACCCCACTGCCAATGTCTGAAGGCTTGCTGCCGCCGGGGTCCCAAAACTGGCTGGGTTTTCTGCTGGTCAGATCCTCAGAGGCAGGCAGGTTGTTGGGCACAGGACATCCAGAGGCAGGCTGGGAAGCAGGCACGGGATCAGCAGACTGGGCAGCAGGAAGAGGCACATCAGGCTGGGCAGCGGCACGGTGGTGTAGTGGTTAGCACTCTCACCTAGCAGTAAGAAGGGTCGCTGGTTCGAATCCCAACCACGACACTTCCTGCCTGGAGTTTGCATGTTCTCCCTGTGCCTGCGTGGGTTTCCTCCGGGTACTCCGGTTTCCTCCCACAATCCAAAGACATGCAGGTAGGTTAATTGGCTTCTGTCCAAAAAATTGGCCCTAGTATATGAATGGGGACCTTAGATTGTGGGCTCCTTGAGGGTAGGGACTGATGTGAGTGTGCAATGTACAGGGATGGGGACAATTGTAGACACTCGCTCAGGTTGAACTGGATGGACTGATGTCTTTATTCAACCTTACTAACTATGAAACTATGAAACTAGGTATTGGCATAGTCCAGATGGGCAACAGGCTTGGAAGCAGATGGTAGGTCACCCACAGCAGGCAGCAGCATGGAGGAGGAATGGGCACCATTGGCAAGTGGCAGCATGGAGGAGGTATGGACACCATTGGCAAGCGGCAGCAAGGAGGAATGGACACCATCGGCAAGCGGCAGCATGGAGGAGGAAGAATGGACATCATCAGCAGGTGGCAGCATGGAGGAGGAGGAATAGACACAATCAGCAGGCGGCAGCATGGAGGAGGCATGGACCCTATCAGCAGGCAGTAGCATGGCAGAGGCATGGACCCCATCAGCAGGCAGCATCACGATGGAGGAGGCATGAACCCCATCATCAGGCAGCATCAGCATTGAGGAGGAATGGACCCCATCAGCAGGTGGCATCAGCATGGGGGAGGCATGGACCCCATCAGCAGGCGGTGGAAGCATGAAGGAGGCATGGACCACATCAGCAGGTGGAAGCATGGAGGAGGCATGGACCCTATCAGCAGGCAGTAGCATGGCGGAGGCATGGACCCCATCAGCAAACAGCATCAGCATGGAGAAGGCATGGACCCCGTCAGCAGGCAACATCAGCATGGAGGAGGCATGGACCCCATCAGCAGGCAGCAACATGGAGGAAGCACGGACATCATCAGCAGGCAGCAACATGGGGGAGGCATTGGCCCCAACAGCAGGCGGCAACATGGAGGAGGACTGGATCACATCGGCAGCAGTCATCAGCACGGAGGAGGACTGGATCACATCGGCAGCAGTCATCAGCATGGAGGAGGACTGGATCACACTGGCAGCAGTCATCAGCATGGAGGAGGACTGGACACCATCAGCAGCAGTCATCAGCATGGAGGAGGACTGGACACCATCAGCTGTCATCAGCATGGAGGAGGACTGGGCACCAATACCAGGCAACATAGATAGGGGCAGAGTTGTAAGAAAAGTTTTGTTTATTTTTTGGCTTGGATACTGGAGTCCTGCAGGTAGTTGCATTGTGCTGACCAGAGTGTACTGCTGATAGAAAGGTAGTAACAGTAGAGGGAAGAGTAGCAGAAGTACAGGAAGAGGCCTGAGATGTTGCTATGGACAACGGTACTGCAGGGGGAGCTTCCAATGGACTGCATACAGAGGAAGTATGATTACTGGTGGCAAGATACTGATCTACAGGAGGTAAGGAACACTTAGTAGCAGCAGAGATTGCTAAGGGTAACAGAGGAACAAATTCTTGATCTTTAGCTGCAGATCTGATTTTATGTGCCTCATCTAGTACTGGGGATATGATCTCTGACCAAGCTTGTAGCAGAGGGTGAACTAAAGTCTGTTTGTCTCTCCCTCGCTCACACAGTGCACAGCAGCAAAACAATCCAACAACACCTATTGTGAATAGGCTGATTACTGCTGGAAAAAAGAACCTGCACAATGTTTCAGCAACCATCCCAAAAATCCAGCCTGGTACATAGTAAATGGGGAGTGAAAATATCATGGCCCTAAGAGGTAAACTGAAATAGTAGCTCTGAACAGACCTGAATCAAAGGTTGTACTTCACCAAAGGAAAATCTGCCCTCAACAGCTAAGGAATGTGCAGTCAGAATGCCTCCCAACAGCTCCTCCTCAGTAAGATCCTGCCAAAGTTAATGACAAAAATCCTTATCCTCTACTGCAAGTTGCACACGGCAAATAGCCTTCACTCTCAGCATTCTGACAAAGGTAAAAAAATAAAGTAACTGGTTCTCAGTCCCTAAGTGTAGTGGATCTGGTCTTAGTGGGCGTCACTATTATGTTAGGAACCAGCGGCTAAGGAGACCATTTTCACTTAGGGGTGTACTCACTTTTGTTGCCAGCGCTTTAGAGATTAATGGCTGTAAATTGAGTTATATTGAGGGGACAGCAAATTTACACTGTTATACAAGCTGTACACTCACTACTTTACATTGTAGCAAAGTGTAATTTCTTCAGCGATGTCACATGAAAAGATATAATAAAATATTTACAAAAATGTGACGGGTGTACTCACTTTTGTGAGATAGTGTATCTGCTTGTAATTTCTAAAATGTGTTCGTACTCGTGTATTTGTGAATCTGAACAGGTGATAGCACGCAATGCCTGCTTTAGTTTCCACTCACACATTCAGCCTTTTGTTCCCAAAGAACAATATACTCCTTGAGGACTGCAAAACCATAGAGAGATTATATCCATCCCTCTGGAACAAATGGTGAAGCATGAAGAAAACAAAGGATATATTGTTAATGTAAGCGTATGTCAAGGCAAAATTAACAAAAAAGAAAAAAAACATATGCAGTAAATCTTTTAAATAGTAAAAAAAAGGGAAGAGGAAGGAGCCCCAATAGTGAAGTATGCCATTTTTTATTTAAAATTCAATAAAAGTAGATGAAGGGGTACTCACAATTTCACAAAAATAACATGCAATGCAAAAACGAGCGCCACGCTTGTACTCCGGACATCACTTCCGGTGTCCAAAAGATCCTAGTATTCCTACGCGTATCGTCACGTGTCACGTGACTTCATCAGGGCATTCCTCTTCGCTATATGATTGACATGACACTCTGCGGGAGAACATAGTGGAAACCATAACTGCAGCCGTGTAAGGTGACAGATCCAGCCATTCCATGCACTAAGGATACAGCGCTCTGGATACTTTTACTTTTTTGCTGTTTATCTTACAGCAGTAAGGTAAGGAGCCATTGCACCTGGTGTTTGCGTGCACTTTGAAGACACTGGATCACTTAGTCACATATTCAAGCCACCCAGTTTTATGGGTTTTGCTCACGGACTTTGAAATACATATCATTTTCTATTTACTTTGTGTTTACTGTTTTGCAATACGTACATTCACAGACTTTTACACTCATTATTGTTTACAAATGGCACTCATGTTTGCATGGATATCTAGTTAGAAGGGTGCACATTTTTGGATGATCACTCTGCCCTTTATGTTGTATGATCAGCACAGTATATTTTATTCATTTCACTAGTAGCTGGATTAGTGGATTTTTTTTATTTATCTCCGTCAGCAAATGGAATATTAATTTATTCATGGTACATATGCACTTTACTTCTTTATGTCAGTATATTTAAATAGTTCTTAGCACCATTAGTTGGATTTTATTATTTATTGGGACAAGTTCCCTTTACCTTAGCACATTAGCAATTGTGTGTTTCTTTTGGAACGCAACACCATATATTGATTTATTTTTACTATTCATTTAGGGTGGGGTTTGCACCCCTGGCGATGGTTTGCTCCAACCATTTATTATTTTATATATATTTTTTTTTTTTTCATTGAATTCACTTACCTGGTTCATATCTTTTAGTAGCGCGGGAATACCTTATTACCTTAAATCTTTTAAATACTTAAAAGTTTCCCCACGTTTTACCACTTTAAAGACCCTGCAGGAACAAAAAAATACTTGTGGATCTGCCAGAAATGCACTCAGCTCTGTTGACAACATACAGCATATTTGTGAACTGAGTGGTGTCAGCCCTATCAGTTTTCTTTTGCTAAAGTACACCAACACTCCTACTCTTAGGTCTCTACTACAAAAATACTAATCACTTTGTAAGAGGGCTAAATAGGCTCTTTGTGATAACAAAAGTATGCAGAGGACACAAGACAGCTCTAAATTTCTGACATGATTACAGTTATACAACAGTTATATAACTAAAAGAGAATTTCATTGTTAGGTTTTACATACCCTTTAAATACGTAATTTTACATTTCTGTTAAAGACCTGTTTATTCAAAAAAATCTTAGTTATTACTTAAGATAACAGTTACTAAAAGTGTTAGTTCACCTTTTCTGAAAAAACGAAAAGATCAACTATCACCCTACACCATCCTCAAGTCAGCCTCCCGGTTTCCAATGCACATACCTCCGCCGTTGAGCTGTCAGTGCCCATAAAGCCAGTCCAGAGATCCGGAGATTCAAAATTCCTGTTCTTCCCATTCTTCTCTGTGTAGCGCTCCTAGAACAGGCCAGAACAATTTGCTGTGGAGGCACTTACCAATCACAATTGCTCTGGTCCGTCCCCAAAGTGCTGCAGAGAGAAGAGTGGCATTTGCAGATCCCCGGACTGCCGATACAGGTGGGTGAACACTGACAGCTTAGCATCCCCAGATGTAAGTGCAGCGGGTACTGGGAAAGGAAGGGTATACAGTGCTACTTCACCTTCGAATTTTTTCTGAATAGTTGAACTATCACTTTAAGAATAATTAGGGTAATAATATACAGTAAAACCTTGGATTGAGAGTGTTTTGCAAGACAAACAAAAATGTTTAATAAATTTTCACTTGATAAACAAGCGATGTCTTGATATACAAGTAGCGTCACATCATTAAAAGAGAAGAGAGGCACCTCTTAAGCCTCGTACACACGATCGGATTTTCCGGCGGGAATTGTGTGATGACAGGCTGTTGGTGGAAAATCCGACCGTTTGTACACTCCGTCGGACAATTGTCAGATTTTTCCCAGACAAATGTTGGATGGCAGGCTTTACAATTTTCCGCTGACAAATATCTGTTGTCAGATTGTCGGAAGCAAGGACGAGACAGAAGCGGTTGGTCTTGTAAACTAGCGTTTGTAATGGAGAGATAACCGCTTGCCGACCAGCCGTTGCAGTTGTTCTGCAGCAACATGGCTCAGCTGCGGGAATCGCCGCCATGTAACGTCGGTTCCATTTTTGTCCACTAGGGGCAGGCATGCGCGTGCGCCCCCTGTTCACCCACGGAGCCGATGCAAGTGCCCGGCAGTTGCGATCACCACCGGGCTCCCACGATCGATCGGGGCACACGGAGAACCAGGACCTGTGTGGGTAAACACACAGTTTCCGGTTCTCTGAGGGGAGAAGTGACAGATCATCTGTTCATACGGAGTATGAAGAGCGATCTATCTCTTCCCCTACACAGTCCCCTCCCCCTTCAGTTAGAACACACACTAGGGAACACAATTAACCCCTTGATCGCCCCTAGTGTTAACCCCTTCCAGTGACATTTTTACAATAATCAAAGCATTTTTATAGCACTGATCGCTATATAAATGCCAATGGTCCCAGTCCCAAAAATGTGTCAAAATTGTCCGACGTGTCTAAATTGAGAAAAAAAATATATATATATTTTTTTATATATTTTTGGGGGATATTTATTATAGCAAAAAGTTAAAAATACTGCGTTTTTTTAAAAATTGTGCAATTTTTTTGTTTATAGCGCAAAAAATAAAAACCGCAGAGGTGATCAAATACCACCAAAAGAAAGCTCTATTTGTGGGGAATTTTGTTTGGATTCAACGTCGGACGACCACGCAATTGTCAGTTAAAGCAACGCAGTGCCGAATCGCAAAAAGTGCTCTGGTCAGGAAGGGGGTAAAATCTTCTGGGGCTGAACATTCGTGACGTGGCAAATTATGAAATCTCGAAATGCAGCGCACATTCTCTTCTTCTTTAATGGGATAATAATGAAGCTGCTTTGTTGGTGATACTGATAGAGTTATTGCAAACTAATTTTCAAAGGCTTTTTTTTTCTAGTGATATGAAGAATAATTTTATTATGCTTGTTATTTTTATTTTTTGGTGCAAGTTACCACAACACCATTATCCCGTAGTTTTTAAGATCAAAGATACAACTATGTTGGTGTCCCTTGTTAATTTTACATTGTATTTTTTTTTAATTTAACTGCCTACTCCCAAACTGTCATTTGAAGTAAAACACATAGCCAAGTATTATTCTCCATACTTTTTTTATTGTGCATTAAAAAAAGAAAACAAATACAATTAGACATGCTATCTGCCAATAGAACTTAACCAAAAAGTGCATTCTATGCATCCAAAAATATAGAAAATATACCAAATCAATCAAAAAATAAAATAAAAGCCTCATGCATGTGTCCTGCTTCTTAATATAGGTGGTCAACAATGCCAATCATAAATGTAGGACAAAATGTATTCTGCTACAAGTCTTTTGTAAAAAGAAATCCCAATAACACAGCTTTTTTGGGGACACTAGTATAGTTCTGACCGTGACCAGGATACTGATCTGAACAGACACTATACTAGTAATGGCGGTGATCAGCAACCTATAGTGTGACTGTAATAATGTGGTGAGCAATCAGGGACTGGAACTAACTGACTCTGCCTGGGAGGGTCTCTAACTGACATTATCTGACATCACTAGTGACACTAATACAGTGATAAGTGATAATACTGTACACTGTCACTGTACTAATGACACTGGCTGAGTGACAGGGGTGAACAGGAGGGAAGTCAAGGGGTTAACTTTGTTCCCAACAAGTGTATGTGTGCTTATTTTTCTCACAGATTTGACTCGCTTTGCTTCCTGTGATACCCTGAACGGTAAGTGAAATCAGGAAGCAGAAAAGGCCAGATCTGTGTTGTGTGTCTGTGCTTTGCCACAGCCATCAGCAGGTTCAAAGCCAAAATCATTGGCTGCGAGCCTGCTGACAAACTTGTGCTTTGTCCAACGACAGCATGAGTGGCAGGGGGAGCGCATGCCTGTAAACAAGGAAGTTTGCCTGCGACATAACTGTACCAGTCGGCCTGCTGATCGCCAAGTGGTTAAATCTGCAACCAGCTAGCCTTGAGATACTAGTGAAAAGAGGGATGGTCACACATGATTCAACTATCTCACAACATATTAGGGGCCAGTTGCTCCCTAAACAGGAAATCTGTAGACATCTATGTATTCTTCTTTAGGACATTGGAGTAAGGTGAGGGAGCTACATGCAGACAATCCCAGTTAGGAACCGGCTGAGATTTGAACCGTTAATGGGCAGGCTGAATGTACCAAGTTAATTGATCAATCAACTTGGGTACAACCAGCCTGCCAGATTCTCTTACAATTATTGCTACTGGCTACTATAGCCACTAGCGTTAATCACCGTCTTCTCCCAGCGGGGACAGCTTTCCCCGCCTGCCCAACAATGACCCGACAGGAGGGATTCCCGCATCAACTGTTTGGTAGTAGAATCAAGATATTTTTTTTCCTGCAACCCGGGGTGAAGGAAATAAATCCACTCCTTGTATGGCTGGCCTTATGCCGCGTACACATGAGCAGACTTTTCGACAGACTAGGTCCGATGGTCTTCCCGACGGACTTTCGTCGGAGTTCTGACGGACTTTCCGAACGAACAGACTTTGCCACACACAAGCACACCAAAGTCTGACGGATTTGAACGTGATGACATACGACCGGACTAGAATAAGGAAGTTCATAGCCAGTAGCCAATAGCTGCTCTAGCGTCGGTTTTTGTCCGTCGGACTAGCATACAGACGAGCGGATTTTTCGACCAGACTCGAGTCCATCGAAAAAAATTGAAACATGTTTTAAAGTCCGTCAGATTTTTGGACAGCAAAGGTCCGATGGAGCCCACACACGATCGAATTGTTCGACGGATTCGTTCCGTCGGACCTAGTCTGTCGAAAAGTCCAGTTGTACGTACGCGACATTAGTTGTTTGGCAGTAATGTGCTGTCCCATAGGCATTAGATTGTCTCTCAGTATGTGTAGATCAAGAAACAGGTAATTTATCTTGCAACACTTCTCATGGCAATTTATTTCTGAACTTCAACAATGAGTTACTGGATAGCGCTGCACAGAAACATCCTCAGTTTTCATATATTTATAGCCTATTATTGTTGCTGTCTGAGAAAACTCAGCCAAATGTCTGTGACTTTAATTGTAGGTGTTCATAGTGAATTTACAAGGCCTGAACTGAGCTCCTAGAGCTGGTGCATGCAAACCTTAAAGTATTATTTTCGTAAACGAAACATGGAGGTTACCAAGGTAGTCCTTCTACAATGCTAGCTTTATTACTCTCTGAGTCACTTACCTGGAACAAGTATGCAGATGAGGAAAGCCAGAGAATAGTCGGAATTCCTTATCTGCGTACTCGTTCCAAGTCAATGACCTAAAATATTAAACCCAAAAGGTCAACATCCAACCGCCAAGTAACTGGTATGTGCAAATGAAAGTCAACAGAAGGAGCCTCCATGTCTCAGAATACGTTTCCTTCAATCATTCTCTTATGGGTTGATTACTGTATTTGTAATGTTATGTTTTTATTTTTTATTTTAGAATGCAGAGGCAAGCTATGACTTTAGCAGCAATGACCCTTATCCATATCCCCGCTACACTGATGACTGGTTTAACAGGTACTGTGAATTATGGATAAATGATGTACATACATACTGTATATCTATATCTGTTTGGCTTTGTCTTTTTACCTCTATATAAACTTAATGTGAGAAGTAGCTTTGAGTAGCCGAACCGGTTGCATATCCTGTACTGTTAGGGCTCGTTGACATGTGCAATACTGTATGTAGAGCAATTCATGTTTGGATCCCTCTTCAGAGAACATTTTACAGGTAGTGGGGAGGCATTGTATCACCTCCTTAATACCTGCTTTAACGCCCTAAATGTTGGACTACCACGCCTCAACCAGGAGCATTGCATACTGTTGCGAGGACCTTGCAGAGCCCCCGCTGAAAGTGTCAGGGGGTACCAATTCTGCCATGGCAGGGAAGCAAAGCATCCCAGCTGTGGCATTTGTACGCCCCTTGAGGGGCTGTAAAACTGTGTCTCAACTGCAGGGTTTTACCACTTCTCAACCAGACGTATTAATAACCCCTAAAATGCAACTTAACTTTCAGTTGAATACATTCTATGTGCATTAAAACAAACAAGTGGGTATAGTCTTGGTGTAAGACTTATTTAGCAAGCAGTCACAACAATTGGCTGCCAGTTTTCACAGCAGGACACTTGCTCTCTGTGTGGAAGCAGTGATCTCTTCTCGCAGAGGTTTGACATGCCCCCTAATGAGTCAGAGCCCTCCATTCAACAACAGGGTGCATGTGTTTTGCTGATTGCAGAGCTAATGATCTGATTCAGACTTATGTCCCGTACACACGGTCGTGAATTCCAGGATCTCAAATTTTCCGACAACAAAATCCTATCAGACTTTTTGCGATCGCGTGTCGAGAATTCCGACGGACAAAGTACCACGCATGCTCAGATCAAATTACGAGACCAAAGCTATTGGTTACTAACTTGAACGTAGTCCTGTCGTAACAGACGAACGTCATCACGTTCAGAATGATCGGATTTTCCGATAACTTTGTCTGACCGTGTGTATGCAACACCAGTTTCGGACAAAGTCCGTCTGAAAAAATCCAATGGATTTTGTGGTCGGATTTTCCGACCGTGTATACGGGGGCTAAGGGGTATGCTAGACCTCTGTGGAGAAAACACACAGTGCATCCACACAGAGAACAAGACTCCCACTCTGCAGCTGCTGGCAAGGGACAAGCTTTTCTACTCAGGCTGTGGTTGCTTTAGACTAAGACGTCAAACATTTTTTGTTTTGATGTCCCTAGAATGTATATGGTGATTGAGCGTTGAATTGTGTTTTAGGTCACTGGCTTTGTGAGGAGTATACAAAATGTGAGCAGAGTTCTGTGACACTAGAAATTCCGATTGTTTTTACTGTACTTTTAACTTTATTTTAGTAAAATTGGTGTGCTTTAGCCATGACAACATATTGCTGTAAGGCTGGACTCACATTTTTATGCTTACATTGCTCTGCATGTTTGAGCTTTTAATGCAAATTATGATGTGTTGATGTACATTATGGAAAGTCGTTATAATGTGTATCAACTGCCTGAAAAAATGGACATTGCCTTTTTTTGGCTGGTACATGTCAGTGCGCTGCATTTGTGTGAACTTGCACCATTTATAACAATGGCAAACATCTGCTGATCCATTAACTGTTGATGCCGCTCTCTACTGGTAAGCCCAGGGCAAATGTCCCTTTTCTCCTGTATTAAAGCAGTCCTGTCTATACATCTGACAGTGTGTCGCTCTGCTGCATTCTATTGTATTACGCCTAAATCTCTTCCCTACAGATTCAGAACATGATCTTTTGTTCCAGTACTTCAGTTTCCATGGTAAAATTAACAGATCTGTCTTATCTACAAAGTATCCAGTTGAACTAACAAAACAAAGAGGCAAAGTTGAATAAAAAGACACGTTAAATGAAACCTGAAGTGAGAAAAACATGGAGACTGCCATTGATGATCCTCCTCTTGTGAAAGTGTCAGTTTTTTGGCTGTAATACTAACCCCCTGGCTTCAGTACTAACCTATAAGTGCGCTGATCTGAAGCTCAGACTGCACTCTGATTGCCTCTTTTGCAGGCCAGTGATTCAGAATATACTGAAGTCAAGCAATTAGTAATTTAAAGGGAAGCATTAATTTTTTTCATTCAAGTTTTTGCTGCCATTATGACACTGTTTTTTGGGACAGGGAGTTAGGCCGGCCATACACAGTTTGAATCCTGCTAAACTGGCCAAGATTTGAACCGTTAATGGGCAGGCTGATTGTACAAAGTTGATTGATCGATCAAATTGGGTTCAACCAGACTTTGAATTCTCTTACGATTATTGTTATTGTCTACTCCTGGTGTGGGGGCTGGGGTGGGCACGGGGAAGACATTGATTATCACTAGCAGCTATAGAAGCCGTGGCTGCTAGCGATAATCACTGTATTCCCCGTGCCCACCCCATCTCCCACGCCAGGAGTAGACAATTGCTTGGCAGGAAGGATTCCCCTGTCAGCACTGTCTATGTTGATGGGGGAATTGTGTAAAATTTGCACAGTTCCCCCACCAACACAGAAAGTGTTGACAGAGGAATCAGCAACTGTCTTCTCCCAACGGGGGGGAAGACAGTGATTATCGCTAGTGGCTATAGCAGCCACTAGCGATAATTACAAGATAATTTGATCGGCTGATCAACTTTGTACATTCATCCTGCCCATTAACAGTTAAAATCTGATTAATCCCCTTTAATCCCCTTCTGATTGTTTGGGGCATCCGGAAAAAACCTTATCTGGAGAAGAAAAGGTGAGCGCTACCATCAGTCCTGTGTCATGCCAACAGTAAAGCATCCTGAGACCATTCATGTGTGGGGTTGCTTCTGAGCCAAGGGAGTGGGCCCACTCACAATTTTGCCTAAGATAACAGCAATGAATAAAGCTTGGTACAAAAACATCCTCAACTTTCCCCAACCATCCAAGAACAGTTTGGTGACAAACAATGTCTTTTCCAGCATGATGGAGCTCCTTGCCATTGGATTGGGGAACAAAACATCAAAATTTTGGGTCCATGGCCAAGAAACTCCCCAGACCATAATCCTATTGAGTACTTGGGTGAACAAAAAACCCCACAGAAATTCTGATAAACTCCAAGCATTGATTATGCAAGCATGGGCTGCCATCAGTCAGGACGTGGCCCTGAAGTTGATTGGCAGCATGCCAGGGCCAATTGCAGAGGTCTTGAAAAAGGGTCAACACTGCAAATATTGAGTTTTCCATAGTAACATCTGACAAAATGAAGCAGCAGACTTTGTGAAAATGTGTATTTGTGTAATTCTCAAAACTTTTGGCCATGGCTGTATGGCCGGCCTTAGGGTAAGTCTCCTCACAGACAGAAATTAAAATCTGATTCTACCTACCCCTCAACTCTGTACAACCCTCCCCAAAAAAAGGTTTTGGCAGGAGTGGTTTTTATATTTGAGAGGCCACTAAAGCAGTGACCCCCATATCCTTCTATATCAGCTTTTCTCAAAAATTTGGACACCGATGAACCCTTGTAAATATAATGTAAATGTGGAGTACCTAGCATATTTGACACCCAGAGCGGATAGAAGATGTCTACACAACCCTGGTTGAAAAACCCTGCTCTGGATACTTACCAAATGCTCTTGGAAAAATTAGAAGCCAACATGTAATTCCAGAAGCCACACAAGATTGAAATTACAATTTTGTGTGGAGTTGGCCTTTAGCTAAACCCCTGTGCTATACGTCTTGTAAAATCACTCATAAATCAGTCTTTTTTTACTTAACATGACTTAATTGTGTAAATAATGGGTTTGAACTATTAAAGTCCAGGGAATCAATTGTATTGAGATTTACATTGTTAAATTGTGTGTGAAAGGTCTAGATACAAGGCATGTTTATGGCAGCTGTATGTAAAGTATTACCCTCATTATCATAATTTCACAAATCAATGATCCATATAATATTACATTCCCTGTACACAGGTGACATATAAACTCTTTAATTGCTGTGGCCATGTAGTAAAGTTCAGGTTATCATTTTATGTAAGGGCAGTTAATAGGTTATGCTGTACTTAAAGTAGCAATGTTTACCTTTGCTGTATGCTGTTTAAACAAAAATCTAAGGAAATAGCAAAAGATCGTTACTACGTCTTTTTATTATTCTAGTTAGAAAAAAATGTATATACACACACACATATATATATATATATATATATATATATATATATATATATATATATATATATATATATATATATATATATATATATAACATATATAGACTAATGCCCCATACACACGGTTGGACATTCCAACCACAAAATCCGTTATATTTTTTCCGATGGATTTTGTCCGAAACTTGTGTTGCACACACACGGTCGGACAAAGTTGTCGGAAAATCCAATCGTTCCGAACGAGGTGATGCACAAACCATACGACGGGACTAAGTAGAGGCCAGTAGCCAATAGCTTTCATCTCCAAGTTTCTTCTGAGCATGCATGGCAGTTTGTCCGTCGCAATTCTCTACACACGATCGGACAAAGTCCAATCGGATTTTGTTGTCGGAAAATGTAAGATCCTGCTCTCCAATTTTTTCCGGCGGAAATTTCGACGGAAAAAGCCCGCTAGAGCCCACACGCGATCGGATTTTCCAACAACATAATCTGATCGGACTTTTTCCATCGGAATATCCGACCGTGTGTACAGGGCATAACAGTTTGTTTTTTTCCATTGCAACCACAGAAAAAACAGACTATATAATAAAAAAAAAAATTTCTAGTAATTTCGACTCTTATGCCGCGTACACACGGTCATAATTCTCGTCGGAAAAAGCTCTGATGGTTTTCCCGTCGGAATTCCGACGGAATTTCGCTCAAACTGTCTTGCCTACACACGGTCACACCAAATTCCGACGGTCAGTAACACAGCGGCATAAAACACGTTCAACAGCACTATAAAAGGGAAGTTTAATGCTTCCGAGCATGCGTCAAATTGTTTCCGAACCTGCGTCGGAATTTTGCGTGTCGGAATTGCATACACACGATCGGAAAATCCGATTGAAAGGTTTTCCGTTGGAAAAATTGAGAACAGGTTCTCAATCCAAAGTCCTTAGGAAATTCCGACAGAAAAAGACAGATGGGTATACACACGGTCGGAAAATCCGTTGAAAAGCTCCCATCGGACTGTTTCCATCGGAAATTCTGACCGTGTGTACGCGGCATTAGCTACACAGGGAATGTTTGGCCCTATACATTTAAATGGAAATTTCTGAAAATGGGCAAATCAAATGCTTTCACATGTTTTTTTCAGACCTTTTCTTTTAATCTGTAAAAACTTGTCTCCTCCCCTTAGTGATTTCCATTGGCTAAAACAAAAATGTCTGAAGCTTCAATATACATGTAAAATGTATCATTCATGCTCCTATATTTGTGCAAAAATACTAAAAAAAAATTACTCTTGATAATCACTCTGCTCAGGTGTGAATTTTATGGGATTAATAATCTAAGCCCCTTGGCGTGGGTGCCTCCCGACCCTTTAAGGGTTTCAGATGCCAGGAGGTGGGGTGGCATTTATGATCATGTGACTGCCATAAATGGCTGTGATGGGCATCACATAATCGGAAAGCTTTCTGTTAGCAGTCGGTAACTCTCCCAGGAGTGCGCAGGGTGTGCACTCTCAGCACAGCTGATTTTGCAATGTTGCACGCAAATATGTGGCTGCGTGGTGCCAAGGTCCACCCACCGAGAGGCTGCATATTTGCATGCTGTCTGCGCCAAGAGATTAGTAAAAGTGGTATAATTTTGTATGGTTCTCTTTTTTACTAAAGCCGAACCTTTTTATTTCTAGTTTTGGATAACATGAGGAAGGGTTAGAACTTTTGTCAAACATTTTATTTCTGTTAGTGCCCATTTGGCAGATTCTTTTTGCCAGGTGTCAGACAGAACAGGATGTGAGGGGAATACCTACCCTATGATGACACAGGCAGCAACCAAAACATATTTTCTAGTAGAGTGAAAGCTTTAAGTTTCACAGTTCATGCCTATAAAGTCCCCATTTGAGGGGAAAACTTTAGATTATTTCTAACTTTGGGATGTTGGCTCTACATAGCGGAATATATTAAATACCTCCAAATTTTTGATTTTTAGTAGAGTGAGGTAGACATAGAACCTCTATCTGAATTTTACCGCTGTCTGTATCTCCTCACAGTTTTCTGAAATTAGAAAATGAGACAACTTTTAGCACAAATTACTTAAAGTGTTACTTAACCCACAACAGTAAAATCAGTCTGTATATGCAGTAAAGCATGCTTGTTATACTCACTGTGAAAGGGGTTAATCGTCTGCATTGTGTAAAAAGGCTGTTTGAACTTGTATGCACAGTTCCTCCTCTTCTTCCACTGACTCCAGAACATGACTGGATAAGTCAGGCTGTACATGCTCAATTTGATGTATATAGCTAGACAGTTTTTTTCCTTGGCAGAGTATATGTGTTTAGCACAGGGCCAATCAGCACTGTCCAGACAGAGGGTCAGGGGTCCTGCATCCTGATAGGGCAACCAGTGCAGTATTAAAACACCTCCTACAAGCTTTACCAGGATATGATAGAAGTCACAAGACTGCTATATACAGCTGATGAGAAAAGGTATTTAGCAGTTTATATTTACTAAAATTATTGCATTTTCATGTTCTGTGGGAGACCAGATATAATGAATGCAGGGTCCTGGGTTTAGTAATACTTTAAGTAAAAGACACACGTCTTTCCATGTCTCCCCATACCTCCCAACTTTTTGAGATGGGAACGAGGTACACTTATTAGCAAAAGTATGTAGGCATAGGACACACCCCTGCCAGGAACCCTTAAAAAAATGATTCATTAAACCCACAAGTTCTTTTTTTTTACCACTACTATTCATATATACTGGCTTTGGCAATTTACATAGCTGATAGGTTTAGCTCTAGAAAACACTTTTTTAAAGATGAAATGTGCATTTTATATACAACTATATATATCAGACCAAAATAAGGGGACAAATGAGAAGGAAAGAGGGACAGAGGGACTTCCCTCAAAATCAGGGACAGTTAGGAGGTATGTCCCCAGTTATGCAGGCCAGGTGGAAGTAAAAGACAAAAATGATTGGTTAAACTCAATACCACTACTTTGTCTTTATAACTTTTCAAAATAGATGTAATAATTACAAGTTGGATAAAAAGTGACATGCAATATGACAATTTTGGTCAATAAATTGTACAGTACATCTTTATAGAGGTCCATACATCATACCAAGAATTGACACAGCAGAGGAGAAAAGAGGGAAGGAGGAATCTGGTTCTACATAGATGGACAGCATGTCTAAGTGAGGGATAGTTTGGAGCTGTGGCAAATGAACAGATTTATCTGAGAGAAGTAGTAATCCTTCCCTGTTCTCTCCAAACAGGCCTTAACATAAAATAGGCCTTCGTGTTGTAAGGAGAGTAATATTCCCAGGCTGAAAGTGGCATACTATGGAAACTGAGGGCAACAGTATATATTCGTGAACCTCAAATGCAGCCTACCTGATGCCTACCCTGCAACATACATCAATTATATAATTAAGATGGTATTGGTAAAGACACATTTTTTTGGTTCCTTTAAACAAGGCTTTTGTTGTAGGCTCCCCTCTTCCTGATGGCTTGTTGATTTCTAGCTGCATGATTTAACCAGATAGACTTTGTGAATAGCATAGGTACATTTCATGACTAAGTAGGAGAAGAGCAGAAAAAAATGACAAAAGTCTATCAATTTCTCCATGGCCCCAATGCAGGAGCTTGGCATGCACAAGCTCTAGTTCTTTCTTCTGAAGGCTAAATTTGTTTTGTCACACAGAAGTTATTATTCAAAACATTGAAGTTCCTCTGAGGGGTCCTCCCAAATCATAGATGCCAACTGTCCCAGATTTCCCAAGAGAGTCTCACATCTAGGTGATGTCCCAATGATGCTGTTCCTTGGGATGTATTCTGGATTCATGGCACCACGCTTATTTGATTTACTGAACATGCTAAGTAACTAAAAATGTAAAGGATCACAGCTGTGAGTGGGCAGTTCCCTCATAATTGAGGATGGGGCAGCCTGCAAAGTAGGCATGATGTGGGCAGGAATGTCCTGAAAGTGAACATTTTAGGTGCAAGCTTTATGCGGGATGAAAGTGCCCTGAGGACTGTGGTGAATATGTTGGCAAGCATGCTAATTCAATAAATGGGATTCAGCAGGAACAGTGATGTGAGGAAGAACTTTGTGTCTCGTTTTAGGACCTGCAGAAATATGTATGATTGAATACCCGTCAAAGATCTTGTTGCCCTCTAAACAGGACATCTACAGTAATTATGGGAATATCTATATAAGGCTGGCCATGAACAGTTCGAATCTTGGGCGGTTCAGCAGGAACTGGCCAAGATTCAAACTGTTAATGGGCAGGCTAAATGTACCAGGCTGCCGGATTCTCTTCGCCCGACCAGCCGTCGCCCCACACCAGGAGCAGACAATAGCTTGGCAGGAGGTTTTGCCTTCTCACCAGTCAGCACTATCTGTGTTGATGGGGGAATCATGCAAATTTCTTTCCTGCATGTGGTTGCAGGAAAGAAATTTGCACTGTGTATGGCCAGCCTAATAGTAGGACCCTTGCAGTAACCAGTTGGTGTATTAAAAGTTCTGTATTGTTTTTGTGAGGTGTAGCTAACCTTTTTGAGGACTGTGTATACTGGTTCTTAGTTTAATATCAGTTTGATAAGTTGACAGATTGGAAATGATTTACTAAAGGAATAGAGAATATTAACTTTGAAAAGTCTGTTTCTACTGTGGAAAGTGATAGTTTGTGTAGCCTAGTGAATAAGGTGAAACTGTGTTCCCTTTAACTATATAATCAGTTGCAAGCAAAAGTCCTGTTTTTTTTTTAAATTCCCCTTGCATATGATTGGGTATTCAAAGTGAACACAGCGGTATCTTATTTAGTAAGCTACGTGAACTGATACTTTGCACTTTCCTCCTTTTGGAGGATTAAAACACCTCTATACACTGTATGTAACACTGTACCTGCAGCAATTAATTGTATTTTTTCTGTTTTGATTGCAGCCACGGGACACGCTGTGCGGGGGAAGTATCTGCTGCTGCAAACAATAATATTTGCGGGGTGGGAGTTGCTTATGACTCTAAAGTTGCTGGTATAGTATAATTTATTTATCTTTGGTGTTTTCATGACTTACATTCATTGACAGGAAAATAAACTTCAGAGAAATTTATTTTCACGGTTCATATTTTTTCAGTTTTGATCGCCATCTACTGTTCATGACGAGTAAAGCCTAAGCCAATGCAACGTGTAGCTTGTAATGGAAAGCAATATTGAAGTAAACCTTGAAGACTGCCATTGTGGACCTCTTTCTCAAAATGCTAGTTGCCTGGTTATCATGCTGACCCTCTGGTTTCAAGAGTTGATGACCTGGACAGCCATATAGATGTGGAATGTCAAAGAAAGTTTGAAGTCTTAATCTACATAAAGCAGTGGACTGAATTCAACCTAAATTAAATTTTAGTGTTGGTTTCAGCTCCTCTGTGAATTTGGGCTTTTTAAACTTCTCTGCAGACTGTTTTGTGAAAGTAGGATCTCCAAGAAAGATATTGAGTTCTGCTGTCACTTTTGCTGCAGTAGTTAAGGATTATTGTGTTTCCTCAATCCTTATTAGTGTTTGGCAGTCCCTATCATTCAGTTTCAGTTTTCCACCATTATTCTTCTCCAATAAAGTCTTGCTATGCTTTGTGTATGCAGTCATAACTGTGGAGGCTGTTGCTTTTAAAACACCAAACAAATTTGCAGTTATGGTTGCAGATGCTCCAGCTAAGAAGGCGATTTGTACTCTTGGAAGTCTGACCAGTCACCCATTTTACTGACTGTTTGTACAAATCGCAGCTAAACTCAACACATATTATAGTGGCATACAACCTACAGAGCATAGACAAACTTTTTTCAGGGTACCCTAGCCTGCTTATTTAAAAATAAACCCTCTAATACTGGTGCTCACAATATTGCGTCCACTCCCTGTACCTGCTCCAGGTCAGTGACTCAGTGTGTTTAAAATAAGAGGTTCAGCATGTCCGGTAACTAGTATTTTCAGAAGGAGAGTCAGCAATGGAAGCCTCTGTATTTTTTCTATGCCGGGTTTATGGTATTTTTTGGATACTGTGAGAAAATGCCTGAAAATGCTGTAGCAGGACTCCAGGGTAGACAAGAATGTAGATGACAATTATGTCAGGAAAACCTAATTGCTAGTGTAGTCCCTAGTTCATATAAAAAGCCAGAAATCAAGTAAACCTTTGTTTAATCAATTAAAGGGTTCGCTATCACTAATGCCACTTTTGGGTAGTCTAACCATTTGGCCTAATCTACTGTTAGGCCTGAAAGTATTAATCTGACACCATTTTAAATAGCAGCTTCTGTAGAGTGGTAAAGAATATCTTAACCGCAGGGCACTCTGGTTTGCCAGCTTCCCGGTCCACTTCCTCCTATGTCTAACTAATATTTTGTAGGTGGGGGAAAGTGTGTGCGGCACTAATAATTTACACTGTTGGTTGCAATATAAAACTTGTATTAAAGTAATGTAGCAGCAGTTCACAACAATCCCGGTGGGATGGCTACCCAGCCGGCTGCACTCACAGTTCCAACAATGTGAAGGAGCAGATTCCAACTGGACTGACAGTGTCTGCTGAGAGGTTGCAGAATGCATCCTGGCCGTCTCACACCCAATTCCCTCCCCATCAGGAACCTTCCCCTATCAATATTACTGTCTCTCGTAGGCGGTGTACCTGTCACCAATTTACCAACTCGCCAAATGCGCGCCAAACCTGGGAACCTGGGCTTTAAAAAGGCTCTGCCTAACTCAAGATGGCCACATCCAATCAGATCGCTTCCCCAGTGACGAGGAACCCATAGATGAACCGTGTTCCTCCTGACTTCCTCTTCAACTGCAGTGCTACTGCGGATAGCGACACCTGCGGTGGAGAAAGTAGACTGCGCCTGCCTACAAATTTGTCATTGTGGTAATAGTATTTCATGGGACCAGAGCCAGTAACCAGAAAGCTTGTCACCACCAGAATACTCGATCAGCCACAGTTTGCAGGAGTCTTAGCCCACTCTACCGGAAGTTATCAGTGATAAACTGAAACTTGGATGTCCCGGCTATTTAATATGAGTGTTAGTTTAACAGCTTCAGATTTCACATAATTTAACTTTTGGTAATTTTGGACCTTGGAAGTTATGAATATACATGAAAAATATGTTTAAGGGGAAGGAACGAGGCCACAAGCCTCCGGGATTTTTTGTTGACGGTATCTTGGTTTGGGTAGGGTACACAATGAATTAAAAAGATGTATATAAAAAATATAGAAATTTTTATTTTCCAAATAGGATAAAGGTATAGAAAAGGACACAAATAATATATCCATACATTACAGACATATGTGTTACATCAGATGAAAAATTGTGTGGAGCTTCGCCATACTCGACATGTTTCACTCATTAGAGTTTCTTCAGGAGATTGATAGGTTTGGCTCAAAAGTATGCTGAAATAACAAAGTTTCATAAGCAAAAGTCCTTTTAAGCAGTGTTACACAACCATACTGTACATGTTTGTGCGGCATGTATAAATACGTTGGCTCAAAAGTATATACATCTAGGGATATGAGCAATTGCTATGACCTTGAGGTTTATACAATGTTACATAGTTTTAGGACATAGAAAACAAATCGGGACATGAAAACATGAAAACGGACCAGATTTACCACATATGTTTTAGGAAGCTTGATAGATAGAAAAGTATATAAAAGTCGATTCTTGTTGTAAAAAACAAATATCGAGATAAGAGATGATTTATTCCCAGGTTGCCAACGCCGGCTAATAGTCACTTGCAGAGAGACAACACTAGATAAGTTTAGATGGATAGAACCATTAAGGGAGTTAATGAGAGGTAGGGTTCACATAGTCCATTGTATTACAAATACAGTAATAATGAAAAGCTGTACCTTGTGGGGGTCAAGTAGTATGCAAAACAGACTGCAGGTTGGATAGGGTGCAGATATTGTACTGCACCAAAGTCCAAATGTTGGAAACATTGCAGTGTTATCTGAAATGTTTGAAGTGAGTATATTAATATCTAACAAGGTAGCGATGTCCATGTCAGTCCAAAAAGGGCTGTATATATAAAGGGGCATATAAAGATGAAAAATTCTATTAAGAGATCTTACCCCATTGGTGTGGTAGATGGATGGTGGCGGGTTGAGCTCACAGGGGAAGGCAGGTTGGATGCCTCACTTCCCGGTGTGCTTAGGCTCCTGACAGGGATAGAATGGCAGAGGGGGCTGCCTGAAATAGTGTGCTCTCCGATCCGGCGGCGTCTGACGTCACCGCCGGGTCGTGGGCGCTTTGACGGCAAAGCTTGGCGCCAAATGTTCTGAGATGCGTGGTGCGCATGCATCGGCGGCAAACCACGCCGTCGGCGCTAAGCGTCTGACGTCACGCCGCTTGTTTGCGGCGCGGTGGCGGCCATTTTGGGAAATCCCATTTGCCCTCATCTCGCTGTAACAGAGAATGGGACAAGGGATCCCCAAATAGGGATGGAAGGGCACAGCAGCGGGCATATACCGCCACTCTGGCGGTATATGCCCGCTGCTGTGCCCTTCCATCCCTATTTGGGGATCCCTTGTCCCATTCTCTGTTACAGCGAGATGAGGGCAAATGGGATTTCCCAAAATGGCCGCCGCCGCGCCGCAAACAAGCGGCGTGACGTCAGACGCTTAGCGCCGACGGCGTGGTTTGCCGCCGACGCATGCGCACCACGCATCTCAGAACATTTGGCGCCAAGCTTTGCCGTCAAAGCGCCCACGACCCGGCGGTGACGTCAGACGCCGCCGGATCGGAGAGCACACTATTTCAGGCAGCCCCCTCTGCCATTCTATCCCTGTCAGGAGCCTAAGCACACCGGGAAGTGAGGCATCCAACCTGCCTTCCCCTGTGAGCTCAACCCGCCACCATCCATCTACCACACCAATGGGGTAAGATCTCTTAATAGAATTTTTCATCTTTATATGCCCCTTTATATATACAGCCCTTTTTGGACTGACATGGACATCGCTACCTTGTTAGATATTAATATACTCACTTCAAACATTTCAGATAACACTGCAATGTTTCCAACATTTGGACTTTGGTGCAGTACAATATCTGCACCCTATCCAACCTGCAGTCTGTTTTGCATACTACTTGACCCCCACAAGGTACAGCTTTTCATTATTACTGTATTTGTAATACAATGGACTATGTGAACCCTACCTCTCATTAACTCCCTTAATGGTTCTATCCATCTAAACTTATCTAGTGTTGTCTCTCTGCAAGTGACTATTAGCCGGCGTTGGCAACCTGGGAATAAATCATCTCTTATCTCGATATTTGTTTTTTACAACAAGAATCGACTTTTATATACTTTTCTATCTATCAAGCTTCCTAAAACATATGTGGTAAGTCTGGTCCGTTTTCATGTTTTCATGTCCCGATTTGTTTTCTATGTCCTAAAACTATGTAACATTGTATAAACCTCAAGGTCATAGCAATTGCTCATATCCCTAGATGTATATACTTTTGAGCCAACGTATTTATACATGCCGCACAAACATGTACAGTATGGTTGTGTAACACTGCTTAAAAGGACTTTTGCTTATGAAACTTTGTTATTTCAGCATACTTTTGAGCCAAACCTATCAATCTCCTGAAGAAACTCTAATGAGTGAAACATGTCGAGTATGGCGAAGCTCCACACAATTTTTCATCTGATGTAACACATATGTCTGTAATGTATGGATATATTATTTGTGTCCTTTTCTATACCTTTATCCTATTTGGAAAATAAAAATTTCTATATTTTTTATATACATCTTTTTAATTCATTGTGTACCCTACCCAAACCAAGATACCGTCAACAAAAAATCCCGGAGGCTTGTGGCCTCGTTCCTTCCCCTTAAACATATTTTTCATAGATTTACTGGGATTTTGGTATCACCATTTGTTCAACTGCTTCATCTAGTTTACCATTTATGAATATACATATGGATTGGTCAGGTTCACGTCTACATGGAAACAAAAAACAGGCAAGAAACCATTTTGCCCTAGTTTTATCTTCATAGATGTCGGGATTTAAAGCACTAATTTCTCCTAAAACAGTGCATATTTTAAATATGTTGCATTTTGGCTTATTAATGAAGGCAGTGATAAAAGATTGTGCAAAGTACTTTAGCAACCACTTCATATTTTAGTTTACTGTAAGCAGACTAGACAGAGACTGATTTGGAGATGTAGTTTTAAAACTGAACCTAGGTTTGGTCTCATTTGGTCCTGCTTTTTGAAAAATCTATGTAGTTTATCGGTGCCAGGTCAAAGATATAGAGGCAAATATTGGCACATACAAATGAGGATTTCAGACTAAAAACCTGACTGTTAAGTCATCAATAAGTCAGTGACAATTGTTTTTATAAAATCAATGAATAGACCAAAGTAACTGTGACGGATCCTGTACTCAAGGTGTCCGCCGTAAATGCTTCCTAAGTCCTGGAACATGAGTCCAATGGATCTGGCTATAGGAACCCCCAAGAACAAGACAACACCAGTCTTGGAGTACATGAGTCCAATGGATCTGGCTATAGGAACCCCCAAGAACTAGACAACACCAGTCTTGGAGTACATCAGGAATAACTTTTTATTTGAGATGTCACACAAATATATACAGCCGGATGACTACAACCTAACCTAATTAGCATGAGCTAATTATCTAATCATTGACCCAGACTAGTTGACTGAGAGATGTAAGGTAAGACTTTTCGGCTCTTAGCTATTGAATAGTCATTCATTGAGCTATTACCATAAACATCAACACAGGGTTAATTAGCACAAACAACAATGTGTGGAATACTCTTACAAGCCAGACTATACTCATTTACACACCAGACAGGTGGCTGGAGTTGATGACATTAGCATCTGACAGCTTGTGTCCCAACAGTGTCATTAATGCCGCGTACACACGAAGGGACAATCCCGCGGGATTATCCTCTGGACTGAAGTCCAGCGGATAATCCCCTCGTGTGTGGGCGCCGGCGGACTTTTTGGCGCCAAAGTACGGCGGACTAAAGTTTGAAGTTTTGTTTTCAAATTATCCGCTGGACTTGGCAGTCCAGCGGATAATCCCGCCGTTAGTGGGCAAGTCCGCGGGACTTTTGAAATGAACGGACTTGCCGCTCATCGGCAAGTCCGTTCATTTAGCACGTGACTTCAGGTTACGTAGCTAGCGTAGGCAGTAAATGCCGCCGCGCTAGCTCCGTGACCTGGCATGGATTTAAAGGGACTCCCCACGCCGAAAAAACGGCGTGGGGGTTCCCCCCAAATCCATGTCAGACCCTCATCCGAGCACGCAGCCTGGCAGGCCAGGAAAGGGGTGGGGACGAACGAGCGCCCCCCCCCTCCTGAGCCGTACCAGGCCGCGTGCCCTCAACATGGGGGGTGCCCTGGGGAAAGGGGGGCCGTGCGCCCCCCCCACCCCAAAGCACCTTGTCCCCATGTTGATGAGGACAAGGGCCTCTTCCCGACAACCCTGGCCGTTGGTTGTCGGGGTCTGCGGGCGGGGGCTTATCGGAATCTGGGAGCCCCCTTTAATAAGGGGCCCCCCAGATACCGGCCCCCCACCCTATGTGAATGAGTATGGGGTACGATGTACCCCTACCCATTCACCTAAGGTGTAAAATGTAAAGTAAAAAAAAAAACACCCACACTTTTGAAAAAATAGTTTATTGCACTGCTCCGGGGGTCTTCTTCCGTCTTGGGGGTCTTCTCGCCGGACTCCCCCGCCATTTACCAAGCTCTTTTACCGAGCGGGGGAAGTCCGGCTACCTTCTTCGTCGTCGCCGCCGTCTGGGGGTCTCGATCCGCCTTCGGGGGTCTTCTTCCGTCTTGGGGGTCTTCTCGCCGGACTCCCCCGCCATTTACCAAGCTCTTTTACCGAGCGAGGGGAGTCCGGCTACCTTCTTCGTCGTCGCCGCCGTCGTCTGGGGGTCTCGATCCGCCTTCGGGGGTCTTCTTTCGTCTTGGGGGTCTTCTCGCCGGACTCCCCCGCCATTTACCAAGCTCTTTTACCGAGCGAGGGGAGTCCGGCTACCTTCTTCGTCGTCGCCGCCGTCGTCTGGGGGTCTCGATCCACCTTCGGGGGTCTCTTCTGTTCTTGCGGCGGTCGTCGTCTTCCGCGCCGCCGGCACCTTCTCCTTCTTCTTGTCCTTCTTGTTCTTCTTCTTCTTCCGATGTTGACCCGTCGCTGTCTCTGCCCGGAATGCCTGTGCCGATCTGCGCTCGGACTTATATAGGGACATGGGGGACAGGGTCACATGTTCATGTCACATGGTGACCCCGCCCCCTTGCGATGTCACAGTCCCAGCATCCTCCGGGACTGTGACAACACAAGGGGGCGGGGTCACCATGTGACATGTGCATGTGACCCTGTCCCCCATGTCCCTATATAAGTCCGAGCGCAGATCGGCACAGGCATGCCGGGCAGAGACAGCGACGGGTCAACATCGGAAGAAGAAGAAGAACAAGAAGGACAAGAAGAAGGAGAAGGTGCCGGCGGCGCGGAAGACGACGACCGCCGCAAGAACAGAAGAGACCCCCGGAAGACCCCCGAAGGTGGATCGAGACCCCCAGACGACGGCGGCGACGACGAAGAAGGTAGCCGGACTCCCCTCGCTCGGTAAAAGAGCTTGGTAAATGGCGGGGGAGTCCGGCGAGAAGACCCCCAAGACGGAAGAAGACCCCCGGAGCAGTGCAATAAACTATTTTTGCAAAAGTGTGGGTGTTTTTTTTTTACTTTACATTTTACACCTTAGGTGAATGGGTAGGGGTACATCGTACCCCATACTCATTCACATAGGGTGGGGGGCCGGTATCTGGGGGGCCCCTTATTAAAGGGGGCTCCCAGATTCCGATAAGCCCCCGCCCGCAGACCCCGACAACCAACGGCCAGGGTTGTCGGGAAGAGGCCCTTGTCCTCATCAACATGGGGACAAGGTGCTTTGGGGTGGGGGGGCCGCACGGCCTCCCTTTCCCCAGGGCACCCCCCATGTTGAGGGCACGCGGCCTGGTACGGCTCAGGAGGGGGGGGCGCTCGTTCGTCCCCACCCCTTTCCTGGCCTGCCAGGCTGCGTGCTCGGATGAGGGTCTGACATGGATTTGGGGGGAACCCCCACGCCGTTTTTTCGGCGTGGGGATTCCCTTTAAATCCATGCCAGCTTGCGGAGCTAGCGCGGCGGCATTTACTGCCTACGCTAGCTACGTAACCTGAAGTTACGTTCGAAATGAACGGACTGCTCCGTGTGTGGGCAAGTCCGTTCATTTTCAAAAGTCCCGCGGACTTTTGGCCGGCGGATTATCCGCTGGAGAAGTCCGTGCGTGTGTGGGCAAGTCCACACCCTCGGAAAGTCCAGCGGACCTAGCCGGAAAGTCCCGCGGGATTGTCCGCTGGACTAGGTCCGCCGGCAAAAGTCCCTACGTGTGTACGAGGCATTAGTCTATTTCTAATATGGCAAATACATATACAGAGTCTATGTGTCTTGGGGGGCCAGCATGGACCTGAATCCAAGTAACACCAGCTCAGGGGTCCCCAGGCATGCAGCTCAAAGAGCACCGTTCCCCCAAATGCCAGGGCCCATAATCGCAAGGCAAGAGGCTCGCATTCAGTCCCCTCCAACAGCCTCTGTCCCGGCTAGGTCTGTCACAGTAACATTACCCATATTATAACTAGAGCAGATGTTTCCTATACCTGGATTTTCCCACTGGAAAAATGCAATGCAGTCTGGGGAAATACATTGAGATCCAAATAGCATCAAGTGATACGTGATTATTTGCCACTTTTTAAATATGCCCTTAGATTGCTTGATGTGGGTTTCTGTACTTTTTACTTAACATGTATTTGATTTAATAAGCTTGGGTTATTACCAAATACTTTGCAGCCTTAAAGCAGGATTTCAGGCATACAGACTTTTCTATATTGTAGTTAAGTAATACAGCCTGGTCACTTCCTAACCACAGTCTGGAAATGGACAGTGAAGTTTCAACAGAAAACGAATGAGTTAATTATTAGTTTCCTCCTCCTGTCAGCATGTTCCTTATCACGCACATTGCTTCATATAAAACTACTGTACATTTCATGCTGTATTAAAGAATGCATAACTGCATCAATTTGTGTATTTTTTTTATCTGCCTGGAGTTCAGCTCCAAGCATGAAGCTCCCATTCCAACAGGCTCCTGTTTTTCTCTCCCTAATACATACAATGTCATTAGGTTGTTTTAATCCATGCACATATGTGCACAAAAGTAATCTTCGGTGGGCTAAGAAAGGTGCATAATGGCACTTTACTATAATCAACAGCCTTGAAAAATTAATGTCATCATTTTTTCAGCTGTAATTGACTACTTGAAGCTAGTTAACTTGGAGCTCGGTAGGCACAAGTACTGTGTCTTATGGAGCAAAACAGTTTGGCTTCTCTACAGAAAGCAATCAAATATCTTTTAACAGCTAGAAATAGTCCATGCTGTTATGCTTCTAGTATCTGTTACTGGAGGAAGAGCACATTGACTGCTATTTGTAACTGTGACATATTGCCAATATCGCACAGAGAGGATTTGTTAAAACAAATTTTACTTGACTCTACCCAAAAACTTGGAATTTGAAATATCATCATTAAGTATGTTGGTCTAGCACTGGCTATTCATGCTTTGATTTTTGTGCAAGTAACTGTTTGATATTATCAAACAGTCACTTGCATGTTGAAAATGGTAATTTGCTTGATGATCAATGATACATTTGGAAGAATTGATTACGTAGTGCTACCCCTACCTGTCTTTTCCCTAATAGTACAAAGGCTGCCCACCACCGCAAGCACCAGTTCATTTACACTGCCTCCAATAACACAGTCTCTTTTTAGGATGTATTGCTTGAAGAAACTTAACAGGAGAGGGATTAGGGCATGGATCACTCCAAAACGATTAGCACATAGCAATTAAAGGACAATCTTCTCCTTAAGTAATCATGAATGTTGGACAGTCCAATCCCCCATAGCTGATAACCATGGGGTAACTTTCTGAACAGGGTAAGACTTTACAGCTGGGGATCATGAGACAAATTTCTGAGCAGTCTAAGGCCTCACGGCTGAAGACCATAAGATAACTTTCTAAACAGGCTAAGACCCTACAACTGGGGATCATGAGGCAAGTTTCTGGGCAGTCTTAGGCCTCACAGCTATAAGCCATAAGGCAAGTTGATTTGGCACCTGGTCACCTTGCACCTATGCACAACTACTGTCCTTCTCCAGACAAGATCCCCTGTGGTGAGGTCCTGCAATCAGCTTCTAGGAAGATCCATCCAGGCTCTCAGCCCTGACACAGCTGAAAAAAAGTAGAAAACACTTGTAGTAATTCCCAGAGGTGGTGAGCGGTCAGTGCACTAGCTTGTAGTGTCCTCCTAGCATCCGAGCAAACATGTAGATAAAAGAAATCTGGCAACTCGAACTTCCACAATGAATACATTTATTAATCCAGGTGTGGTAAAAAATACAGGGCTTATGCGTTTCGGCATGTAGCCTTAATTATAGCCACTGCTGAGGCATCTAGAACAGCTGCACAGTCCATGGTCTGGCTAAAGGCAGCAGCCCCTCAGGCTCGTGAACCCTCCTGGGGAGAGAGACCCCAAACTTCCAGCGCTTCAGGTTATTTATCACCTTTCCAGCCCCCTTCTAGCCACTCCTCTCCAGTGATTAGCTGGAGCATTCAGGCTGGTTATTTGCATCCCCCTCCCTAAGCTCTGGAAGCTTCCTGAGAGGAAGGGAGAAGCAAACAGACTCCCAGCTTGTGAAACAGACCAGGACAAAGATCACTGCTCCCTTGACTGCAGAAGGAGCCAAAAACGAAATTTTTCCTAGCATCCTACAATAGGAGGGTGCTACATCTGCATCTCTTTTAGTGACAAAAGTCTAAAGCCAACTTTGGCTGGATGTATTTTTAATGTTTTTAGTCTTTGCTTTTTTTAAATTACAATAAAGAGAGATTAATTCTGTGAGAACTAATGGAGTCTGTCCTCAGATCGCATACATTTGCAAATATCGAGTTTACCCTGAGGAGCCCATCTGGCTGTCCTCAGACCTCACCTTAGCTTAGCGGATCAGCAGAAGTTTTATATTCTGCATTGTTGTGATTGTAATAGGGTCAGTAGCAATCACAGTCTATTTTATTATGTATAAATGCAGCAAGCTGCATAGAGATTTGTTAAAGAGACAGTTCACATTATCCCCACATAACACTCTGCAGTTAAAAAATGTGCAGGCCCTTCAGTGGTATTCTGGTAAGCTCAAGTCCCACAAGTAAAAACAGATGTAGCACCCTGTAGTTTAGGCAGGGAGCTTCTCACAAATTTACTTACCAGGAGTAGTTATCCTGGTTGATTGATAGAGATCTATTGATTTCTCCCTAAGTTCTCACAAATTTACTTACCAGGAGTAGTTATCCTGGTTGATTGATAGAGATCTATTGATTTCTCCCTAAGTTTGGCCTTGTTGAACTTTTCTCTTCTACCACTAGGTGGCCGGGTACTTGGTGTTACTAGACATGATAAGGACAACTCAAGGTCAGGTTATAGGCATATGGGGTATCTCAGCCAATGGGCAGGAGTTTTCTTGAATACCTTGGCCTGCTGGGAGAACCTATATATTCGGGTGGAGTCAGGTGACCTAGGTTCTGTGCCACCTGGATGGCTGTCTGGGTGGATGTGTGTCGTACGCCCGGGCTGCTAGGCCAGAGATTGGGCCTATCCTGGGGGCATCTGGTTGCTAGGCTGTGTGAGGACCTATCCAGAAGTAAGAGAGCAGCGCAGGGTTGGGATTGCGGCTTGCAGTCCAACCAAAAGTGCCGGTTTTGCCGGCTGGAGAACCTGTCAGTGGTCGGAGGTAGAAGGAAAGCTGTCAGCACAAAGGGACCAACCACCTTATTACCAGGGACCACAGTGAGTAACTGAAGCAAGTACCGGAGCAGCATTCTCACAGAACAGGCACGATAGATAATCTGGAAACTTCAAGTGGTGATCAAGTCAGGGACCCAACCAGCAGAAGTGACGCTTGCAGAGCAGCCTTGTGTGTCAAGCCAGGGACCGAGCCACTCAGCAGGGGTGAAGCTAGAGAAGTATCTGGAGTGCCAAGCTAGGGACCCAGCAACTAAGCGGGAGGGGATGCTTGAGGGAGATACCACCGCAAAGATTGGAGGAGCTCAAGGGATTCAGATTCAGTGAATCAGAGGGTCTAGTAAGAGACCGGGAGAACTACAAGAGGCAGTTGTAGTGAAGCTGAAGGTACTGTTACATTTGAGTTAGGAACTGTTAAAGACTGTTGCAATAGGAGACAGCATTCCTGCATGTGCAGATGTGGCGCCTTGCTGGGGCCTTTCCCTGCACGGCTGTCCTCCTATTGAAGTCTTGGAGTCTGCCAATTGAATTTACAACTACTTCAGGGTGTCCTGTCCCTAACCCTCTTTCCCCCAAAAATACAAAAAGCACTGTTAAGAGAAATAAAACCCCTTTTACATCCAAGAAGTGTCTGGCACTCAATAACTTTGTCCACCTTGCACCCACTATGCCTTACAACCCACCACATACAAGAAGGATGTCAGCTATCTTTGGCCTGGAAAGTTCAGACTTGACAAGGCCAGAGACCTTGCTACACAGAGATATAAAGTTACCCCACATCCAATTCGCATAGCAGGAGATTGTGACCGGCTCTCTATGGAGCTGGTTCCCCAATCTCTGCAGCGGCTCCGGTGCAATATGCACAGGAGCCCTGTGTGTCTTTTGGAACAATTTCAGGTCTGAATTCAGCCAAGAATTCGGGCTGAAATCGTACCTGAAATGGTGAATGGAGGCGCACCGGACTCCTGATGTGTGCTGCTGCATGTTATAGTGTGAACCCAGCCTTAGTGATGGGGAAATAGGTAAGTAGTCAGGCTCCATATGTGACTAAAATATAACTTTTGGTTTGACTGACCTCTTAGTGAAATGCACACTTACCCTTTAAATACATTTTACTATAGATCTCCAACCCATTGGAAAATTGGAACTTATTCAATGTATATTGTACTTTACTGTAGTATAGGAAAGATACAGAACATTTTAGACTTAATTCGCAAAACTTAAGCTATGTAGTTAATTTTCAGGTCTCATTGGACTCAACTGAATATAACTTTTTTGAAAATAAGCATCCTCATAGCTTTGAGATTTTTGCCTATGCATGTATTCAATGTAAGTCCCCCACAGGCAATCAATTCGCCTTCCCAGAAGCAAAAAATGTTGGATGGGGCTTTGAAATGTTTACAGGGTCAGCTATAGACTGCTTCACTCCACTATATCAGTTCATCATATGCATAATGCTGGTAATACATAGCTTATACTTTTATTCGCTGTTTGATTTGATATTAACTTTTATTAATGGATTTCCAGGTATTCGCATGCTAGACCAGCCCTTTATGACA
Source organism: Lithobates sylvaticus (assembly GCA_028564925.1). Lineage (NCBI taxonomy): Eukaryota > Metazoa > Chordata > Amphibia > Anura > Ranidae > Lithobates > Lithobates sylvaticus. The sequence continues at coordinate 86,400,610 of CM053028.1, forward strand.
GATATAATTGAAGCATCTTCAATCAGTCATATGCCACAAATTATAGACATCTACAGTGCTAGCTGGGGGCCAACAGACGATGGCAAGACAGTGGATGGGCCCAGAGAACTCACCTTACAGGCCATGGCAGATGGTGTAAATAAGGTAATGGCCATTGTAACTGTCATTTGTTTGTCACTATTCTCTGATGCAGATCATCATTCTTCCTTGGAGTCATTATCATCACAAAATTTAAAGAGGTCCTAAAGTGGTTGTAAACCTCTGACGTGAAAAATGAACAAAACATATCCTTCCATAGTGTGTATTTGTCTCATTCCAAAGCACAGGGTGTGATTACTGCCTTCTGCCTCACTCCTCTGCTACCTGCATGAGTAATTGACAGATTTTTTTGCTTTACGTCTTTTTTGGTTCTTTGAAGTATACGCAAGGAAGCTTAGACCTCTGTAGTGTATTAATATGCTTTTACTAAGCAAAAATGCTATACATACAAACTATTACAATTATAGGAATACAGTACAAGACTGACAGATATGCATACAATGAGCAAAATGCTACCTACTTCCTAGTGAATAAACATGGACTATGGTCTGTATATAATAGGCAACCAGGACCCAAGGCTTAATCTACAGTGTTTGCAGGAGATCAGGTGAAAACATGCACATGTGAAGCTTCTTCTGGCACAGACCTTTCTTGGTGTTATGTCAGTGTAGAGTCATTCTTCAGCTTAAGTTGCAGGCCTTTTTATTTCAAAAGTTTTACCATCCCCATATGGGTGTGGCCCCTTTCTCAATACTGCCTTTCAATGGAAGAAACATTTCCCAATTCAACCTCTAGATGGCACTGTTGTGTCATACATGCAATAGGTCATGTCAAAATTACAAGCAATGTTGACTGTGTTACCTGAATGCATTGAATAATTTGAATTCCTGTAAAAACAATGGAAGCATCTAATTTCCAACTGACATTAGCCCAAAATAGAAAATTAGTATCTAAGTTGTTTGTTTTAGAGGACAGCTTGTGTAAATGTATTTTTTTTCAATAGCATTTGCCTGCTTGAGAAGTGTCCACTTCTAATACAAATTCTTCTATGCAAGTTTGAGGAATTTAAAAACACACACATCAATATATATATCTATATATCTATCTATATATCTATATATATATATATATATATATATATATATATATATTGGATGGGGGATGGTGGAGGGGGCCTCCAGCACACAACCTGCGGTTGACATTCCTAGCTGTCCAGGTTTCCCTATGAGAATGTGTAGAGAGAGGTGTGTCTATTCCCTCCATTCAGTTCTCAGATTGCACTCAGCTCTCCTCTCTGAGTGGTGCAGTGTGTGACATCTGATCCCTGCCCCCTGCCTCTGGAAGCTTAGAAAAGCTGTGTAAGCTGTACACTTTGAAAAGATGTGGAGGAGATATGGCTACAGATAAACAGGTACAACTTATGTCAGGCCAGTCATTTTACTGGGTGTATTTATTTACACTTTAAAGTGGTTGTAAACTCTGTTACACCACTTGTACCTTATTATAGGCTTACCTGTAGGTACTGTAAATGTCTCCTAAATTTGCACAGTTTAGGAGATATTCACTATAAGCGCTGCTGCTGACGTCATCGGCCCATGCACACTGAAGAAACGTCCCGCTGGTGCAGTTTTTTCAAGGCCCGTGCCGTGACCGGCGGCTCCCCTGCGCATGTGTGGGAGTGACACCATTGCGGCTCTGGCCAATCACAGTGCCGTAGTCTGCAAACCTGGAAGTAACTCCGGTGAAAGATGTTGGCCGTGGGAGCAGAGTGCGGGCGGCACTGCAGGGCATCGTTCTAAGTTGAGTATTTCATAATGAGCTAGTATGCAATGCATACAAGCTCATTATGCTTTGGCTTGCAAGTTTTTTTTTTCTTCGGAAGTTTACAACCTTTTTAAGCCACTATTACTATAATGGAGCAGCAATATCAGCCAACCTCACAACAAATAAATGTGTCATTTAGATCTTGAAAAATATGTCTGTTTACATTAGCATAGTCAAATCAGTTTGACATTTAATAACGACAAAGTCTTCATTAAATGCTGCTTGTAAACCTTCATGGGTATATGCCTATTCCTATATTCCTATTCGTATATGCCTTGATAAGATATCCCTTTATAAAATAATCAACTTTTCAGCTTCACTTTTCATTATGTTGAAGCTAGTTTATACTCAAGGATTTGTGTAAGACCCCTTTCACACTGTGCCACCCCGGGCATCAGCGATAAAGCGGCGCTATTTTTAGCGCTGATTTACCGTAGTTTTAGTGGCACTATTCAGCCACTAAAAGGGGTTAAATCCGCTGCAGCAGCGTTTTGCCGGCGGTATAACAGCGCTGCCCCATTGATTTCAATGGGGAGGAGCGGTGAACTCACCGCTCCTAATGCGCTCCAAAGAAGCTGCTGACAGGACCTTTTCTGACGCCCTACCAGCACAGCACTCCAGTGTGAAAGCCCTCTGGAGCTGCTGTTTCAGGGCGCTTTGCAGGCGCTATTTTTAGCGCTATAGTGCCTGCAAAGCGCCTCAGTGTGAAAGGGGCCTTACGCTAATGCATTAGCAAGGGAAATGCTTGATAAAGGAAAGAACATCATAGTTACATAGTAGGTGTCGTTGAAAAAAGACACAAGTCCATCAAGTCCAACCTATGTGTGTGATTATAAGTCAGTATTACATTGTATATCCCTGTATGTTGTGGTCGTTCAGGTGCTTATCTAATAGTTTTTTGAAACTATCGTTGCCTCCCGCTGAGACCACTGCCTGTGGAAGGCAATTCCATATCCTTGCCACTCTTACAGTAAAGAACCCTCTACTTATTTTAAGGTTAAACCTCTTTTCTTCTAATTTTAATGTGTGGCCACGTGTCTTGTTAAACTCCCTTCCGCAAAAAAGTTTTATCCCTATTGTGGGGTCACCTTACGGTATTTGTAAATTGAAATCATATCCCCTCTCAAGCGTCTCTTCTCCAGAGAGAATAATTTCAGTGCTCTCAACCTTTCTTCATAACTAATATTATCCAGACCCTTTATTAGCTTTGTTGCCCTTCTTTGTACTCGCTCCATTTCCAGTACATCCTTCCTGAGGAGTGGACTTGTGCCCATAACTGGACAGCATACTCCATTATCGCTTTATCCCTGGAGTTAATCCCTTTTTTAATGCATGCCAATATTCTGTTTGCTTTGTTAGCAGCAGCTTGGCATTGCATGCCATTGCTGAGCCTATAATCTACTAGGACCCCCAGGTCTTTTTCCATCCTAGATTCCCCCAGAGGTTCTCCCCCCAGTGCATTGCATTCATATTTTTGCCACCCAAATGCATTATTTTACATTTTTCTACATTAAAGCTCATTTGCCATGTAGTTGCCCACCCCATTAATTTGTTCAGATCTTCTTGCAAGGTTTCCACATCCTGCAGAGAAGTTATTGCCCTGCTTAGCTCAGTATTGTCTGCAAATACAGAGATTGAACTGTTTACCCCATCCTCCAGGTCGTCTATGAACAAATTAAATAGGATTGGTCCCAGCACAGAACCGGGACCCCACTATCCACCCCTGACCATTCCGAGTACTCCCCATTTATCACCACCCTCTGAACTCGCCCTTGTACCCAGTTTTCAATCCATGTGCTCACCCTATGGTCCATGCCAATAGACCTTATTTTGCACAGTAAACGTTTATGGGGAACTGTGTCAAATGCTTTTGCAAAATCCAGATACACCACGTCTACGGGCCTTCCTTTATCTAGATGGCAACTCACTTCCTCATAGAAGGTTAATATATTGGTTTGGCAAGAACGATTCTTCATGAATCCATGCTGATTACTGCTAATGATACCGTTCTCATTACTAAAATCTTGTATATAGTGCCTTCTCATCCCCTCCAAGAGCTTGCATACTATGGATGTTAGGCTAACTGGTCTGTAATTCCCAGATATGTATTTTGGGCCTTTTTTAAATTTTGGTGCTACCTTGGCTTTTCTCCAGTCCGCTGGTACCATTCCAGTCAGTAGAATGTCAGTAAAAATTCTGAACAATGGTCTGGTTATTACTTGACTTAGTTCCCTAAGTACCCTCGGGTGCAAGCCATCCGGTCCCAGTGATTTATTAATGTTAAGTTTAACAAGTCTAATTTTAATACTGTCCTCTGTTAACCATGAGGGTGCTTCCTGTGATGTGTCACAAGGATAGACACTGCAGTTTTGGTTACTGAAGTCCCCCGATCCCCTCGTGAAGACTGAGCAGAAGAATAAATTAAATACCTTTGCCATCACCCCATCCTTTGTAACCAGATGTCCCTCCTCATTCTTTATAGGGCCAATATGGTCTGTTCTCCCTTTTTTACTGTTTACATATTTAAAGAATTTCTTAGGATTTTTTTTATTTTTGCTCTGCTCTGCTATGTGTTTTGTGTTCTATCTTAGCCGCCCTAATTGCACCCTTACATTTCTTGTTGCATTCTTTATAAAGTCTGAATGCTGATGATGATCCCTCAACCATGTATTTTTTGAAGGCCTTCTCTTTTGCTTTTATATGCATTTTTACAATGGAGTTAAGCCATCCAGGAATATATTACCCAATGGGATGCACTGGCTAATGTCCCTATTTAATTTGCTCTTAAAGCAAACCCATCTCTTCTCCATGTTCTTTTTTCCTAAGATTTTGTCCCAATTTATGCCTTGTAGCAAGGTTCGTAGTTTAGGGAAGTTGGCTCTTTTGAAATTTGGTGTCTTTGTATTTCCCTTATGTTTCCTTTTTGTGTGATTTATACTGAAGCCAATTGACCTGTGATCGCTGTTTCCCCATATTTCCACATCGGTGATCAGGACTGTATTGTTGGTAATCAGTAGATCTAGTAACACTTTATTTCTTGTTGATGCGTCTACCATCTGACTCATGAAATTGTCCTGCAAGACATTTATGAACTTGCCGAGCCTTAGATGAATGCGTGGTTCCCTCCGCCCAGTCTATGTCTGGATAATTGAAATCCCCCATTATGATAACACTTCCTATCCTTGCTGGTAATCCAAATTGTGATCGGAGGTCCATCTCCCTCTCCTCCCTCAGGTTAGGGGGCCTATAGCAAACTCCCAGTATTATTTTTCCCTTAGCTTCATCCCTTTGGAGCTCTACTCATAAGGATTCCACCTCCTCCCTAGCTCCCTTAGTGATGTCATCTCTCACATTCACTTGTACATTATTCTAGATATATAGACATACCCCTTGCCCTTTTTTACCCTCTCTATCCCTGCGATAAAGGGTATACCCTTAAATGGTTACCAGACAATCATGAGAGCTGCTGAACCAGGTCTCTGAAAGTCCCACAAAATCCAAATCCTCCTATGTACATCAGTATGTCTAGTTCACCCATCTTGTCCGCCAGGCTCCTGGCATTGATGAACATGCCACATAGTTTAGACCGGTCGCATACTATCCTCTTATTGGGTGTTCCGAGATTGCAACTAGGAATTGTTACTATACTTACCTTGGGTTTATGTGCTTTAGTCAACCTACCACTAATGCCCCCAGCCCCCCAATACTACCCTGTGGACTATGTTCCACACTGACTATGTCTATCTCTGGACCCTCCCCCCGTCGCCTAGTTTAAAAGCCCCTCTACCTTATTGGCCATCTTTACTTCCAGCAGATCTGCACCCTCCTCATTTAGGTGCAGTCCGTCCCTTCTATAGTACTGGTAATCAACTGAGAAGTCGACCCAGTCCTCCAGGAATCCAAACGCCTCCTTACTACACCAGCTCCTCAGCCACTTGTTTACTTCCCTAATCCCTGTCTGCCTTTCTGGTGTGGCTCGAGGTACCGGTAGTATTCCTGAGAATACTACCTCTTAGGTCCATCCTGACATTTGTTCTAGTTAGGGCCACATTATCAAGGCTACTTTAGGCTTCCTTCACACTATGATTTAGCCACATACACCAGATTCCAGAGGCAAGAATCCATAGACTTTTGCAGCTGTAAGGACCAGTGCAAGTTTAAACCAGACAAATTACTTGCCAGTGTTTACATATTGTGTTAATACTGTTTAAATATTGATTGTCTCAAAGTAGCTGTAAACCCTGTTCATGAAATTTTACCTGTGCATATATATATATATATATATATATATATATATATATATATATATATATATATATATATATATATATATATATGTATGTGTATATATATATATATAGTGTTTGTGCAGTTTCTCTCTGGTGCTCCGTTCTCAGACACATGAGATAACAGCAGCTGAAAATTTGTGTTGGGGAGGGAGCTTAGAGGGAGGGAGATTAGCACGGAGCTGGTCTATTCAGACTACAGCTCTGCATGTTCCTTCATTCCTCTGCCTATAGGGAGGGGTGTGCCTTTTCTCCAATCAGCTCACATACAGTGTAAGCCCAGACTCTCCACCCACTGCTGAAAGAGGAAGAAAGGTTTCTAACATGATCTGCACTTTCCAAAGAGTGTAGAAAGGGGAAGACAGCAGATATACAAGTACAACTTATGTAGGAGGCTTTGTTTCATCTCTGTGTATCATCTGAGGCTATTCACTTCACTTGGTATATACTGAATGAGAGTTTACAACCAATCAAATTTGATAATAGGAATTCTGTGAATGTTCAGATTGTCAGTAAAAAATGTGCTCCGTCAGGTGAAATGCAGGTGACTTTGCATATAAAAAAAAAATAATTTCCTGTCAGTGAATGCTATGTGGCGCAGTCCCTTTAGAGACAGCACTTTCAGTGAACTGTAGGAGAGCCGTAAAGGAAAATGTGCCTTGTCAGTGAATGCCCTGCAAAAGAGAGTACTATGTGTGTCCTTTGACAAAAATTGCCATTTGATGTATCAAAAATGGAAATCAAAGTGGTACACCACTGGTAAGAGATTCCGTTACAACTTTATTCCAATAAAAATCAAGGGGACAAGCCAAAGAGTATCCAATGCATTTAAGGGGGCCAAAACGTGCCCAAATGCTTGATTGAACACAATGTGAATGAATTAGATGTGAGTTGAACCTTTAATGGTATTTCTTCCAGTGTGATTAAAAGTACAGGCCTTATCATCAGCTGGTTTGGCAGCAACCATGTGAGCTTTCCATGCAGGACTGTGTCCTTTCAGAGAGCATGCCATGAGAAGTGCCCTGTGAGCAAGAGTGTCATGTGAGAGAGTATCCTGAAAGGGGGCATGCCAGATGAGATTTCACCATCTCAACAGACTGCCAAGTGAAAAGGGCTGTCTGTTGACAAAGAAAGTCAAATGATAAAGCACATCATGTAAGAGTGTGCCCTGTAACAGAGCATGCTATATGAGGGAGTACCCTGTTAGGTAACATGCCTGGGAAGAGTGCCATGTGAGAGAGTGGGCTATCAGAGAGTATGCCTGTTGAGAGTTCCCTGTTAGGTAGAATGATAGAGTGGGAAATAAACAGAGAGCGTGCCAGTCTAGTGCATTATCTTTGTACACCATTTATTAGAGGAATAAATTAAATTGTTATACTAACAAATGTATGTAAGCTCATCAATGAGGAAGAGGGGGACTCCCCTTGAAACGCATCAGCCATATTTAATTGGAGTGGCTTCTTCCTATAAAACAGAGTATGTGCATAGGATCTAATGTCTCTGGATTTGAAAATCATTGATGAACTTATATACATTTGTGTTTGTGAGTATAACAATTGATTTTATTCCACTGATAAATGGTTTATAAAGATAATGCACTAGGCTGGTGTTGCCTCTGTTTGTTATTCTAGTTCATTTGACATTGGGACTTCCCTAGTCCTAAGAGGGCAGCACAACATGGTGACCTAACGTATCCCTGGAGTAGAACAGTGAGGGTCCATTGGTCTCTGAACACCACACTAACATAAAATCTAAGAATAGTAATACAGAGCATATTAAACCAAAGAGCAGAGATGACATTATGTAAATCCTCTCTCAGTGTTCAGTATTTTGTTGGGGTTTCAGGAGAAAGAGGTGGCCTTCAAAATTGGCCCTCACAGACACAACCCACACAAACACCCCCTACCCGCCCTGTATAGTCCTCTGTCCAATGAGCAACCATCCGTAAATTATAAGGGGCTGTCGTTTCTAATCACCAGGAAGTAACTTGTTACCCTGGATCCTACCGAAAGTATGTTACTGTCTCCACCAAGGGGCACTGCTATAGTACCATCAAACTTCTTGACTCAGGTCAGCATTCCAGCCTAAATCTGGCCACCTTTAATGTTCTCGGAAGACAGGAAATCAGACATTTTTAACTTTCACCTCACCAGAGGTTCTGAGATGTTGCTCCTCTACACCCCATACATCATATCAGGAGGCCTATACGAGAACATCCTTCAGGAGGTGACTTCCCATTTGTGACCCCTTATTACAAACACCCTGCTCTGTAAACTGCCTGGTGCTCCAAAATGACCTCCAGCAGGCCAGATGGCCCTGTGATAACCAGAGAGTAAAAACTCACAAATGTCTTATAATAACAATATTGCACCTTCCAACAATGCACTGAGCAGTTTGTTTATTTTTTAGTTCATTTGATATTGGGACTTCCTCGGTCTTACGAGGGCAGCAAAACATGGTGGCCTAACGTATGCCTGGAGTAGAACAGTGAGGGTCCATTGGTCTCTGGACACCACACTGGAGTGCAGGAGGTTGTTTTTGTTTATCTGGAATGATAGAGTGTCCTGAAACAAAGAATACCATGTAAAAGTGAATGCAGTCTCAAAAAGTGTCATGTGAGAGATGTGCTGTCAGAAACTGCTTGGTATTGAAGAGAGTACCCTCTCAGAGAGAGTCAGGTTAGACTCTGCCCTCTCAGAAAGCATACTGTAACATCTGAGAAAAAATGTGATAGAGTGCCCTACGAGACAATTATGGTCATTAAAGATAGTACCCTGTCAGAGAGCATACAGTGTGAGAGAATTTGCCAATTGAAAGGCTGACCCCTGCCAGAGAAAGAAACTAGAAGAGAGGGTGTCCTGCAGGGACAATTTTTCAGCTTGTTTGCGCCCCCCCCAAAAAATTTGGAGCACTAGCCGCCACTGGTGTCATGTGAAAGAAAGTGCCAAGTCGGACCTTATTGGCATACTTAGCGCATTATGAGGGTGCAACGTGACTATGGGTTCAGTAAGAAACTGACATTTCTCCTGACATGAAAAATGCTCTCCACAAAACTCTCCTGAGACAACAAGCAGAAGCAGCTTCCATGAGCAGCTTTGCCTTTGAAAAGACCTTCACAGTAGGCTAACCTCGACACATGACTAGTGCACCATGGTGTTTATTATTTAGTCAGTTTGCAGATACAGTATTCTTCCCCTCATGCTTGGAATTCAGCTGACTACATTCATGGGAGTTTTTCTGCCATGCATAAATGAAACCATGGTGCCTTCTTGAAATATCCTGTATTGACATATTTGGGTCAATGTCTGCTGATAATACCCTTGTTTCTGCATATAGATGTTGACGCAATATTTAAGGTCAGTTTAAAAGAAACATTTTCGATTTACTCAGCAGAAAGGGACACACTAATGGAAAAACATTTTCTTCATACTGACACATACTTCACTATTTTATAAGGTAGCAATGTTCTGGTGATGTTCCTTTTGCAAACTAATGTCCAATGATATGCACATGGTCCTTTGTGTTGTAATGCCAAAGGTGAAACAGGGTACCTCAATATCTTATAATTTAATAATAATAATAACTATAATAATAAACCAAGTGCATACACTTTAACCTTTTCACTGCCAGACCCATTTTTTCCATTTTATATACACACACAATAATGTACGGTACATTATGAGCTAGAAAATCCAGCACAATTCCTAAAGTGTATATTCCCTTGTAGTCCTAATTGTGTACCTCCTGTGATGTTTGCAAAAATGTTGATATAATCTATATTTTTAGTTTATCATTGTAGTCCTTACAAACTCAATATAGCTACTCAAATTTCTATTAAAGTGTAACTAAAGGCAAAACGTTTTTTCTTCATTTTGGAGAGATTAGGGAAGGGTTATAACCCTCGTCCCCTTGTGTTTTTTTTATTTTTATTTTTCTTTTGTGTTCCAAAACAGGAAGTGAGAGAAAATACCTGCAAAATTAGGGAGTCCCGGGTCTCCAGAAAGATTACCCCTCTATTACTGTTCTGATGTCAACCTAAAACTTGGACTTTTTTTTTAACTTTAACTTTCAATGATAATGTTAAACAGGACAAATAAAGAGGGTGAATTTCGCTAACGGGCCACAAACAGAAAAAAAAAAAAAAAAAAACTGACAGCTGTTCTAATCCCTCTTCAGTCTATCCAAAATGTAAAAAAAAAAAAAGTTTTGCCTTAAAGTGGGGTGCCACTATACTGCAGCTGCTGACTTTTAATAATCGGACACTCACCTGTCCCAGAGTCCAGCGATGCGGGGGAACAAAGCCCCCCCCTCGTTCCCCGCTCTGCTTGCGGCGCCGGCATTCTTACTGTGCATTCACAGTCGGGCACCCACTGCGACAAGTGACAGGTCCCAGATGACTGTGCGGAGCCGAGGGGAGGTGATGTGAGTGCCCGGGCACTGAAGGTGGCAGACTACGAGGGACCCCATAGCAACAGGCATTTAGAGGTGAGTAATTTTTTTTTTTATATGATTTTGTCACTCTGGTATCCTTGGAAATCCTGGCTTCTCTGAACCTGTAACCTGGAAGCCAAAGCATATAATTTCTGGGTAGGGGGTACAGAGAAATTGGGGCAAAGAGTGAGTGAGAGCTCACTACGTTGCTGGCAACAGTGCTGTATGTGGCTGTCATTAGCAAGTCCCTGTTTTCTGTTGTGAACAAAAAGCCCAGGAACAGGTAAGTGATCTTTTTATATTCTATATTTGTGTTTTTCCACCACTAGACCACCACTAGGGATTATTTACTATTTGGTTACGCTCACTAGACCATCAGGCATTATTTGTGAAAATGTCTCATTTTAGGGCCAGTGTTACAATGTGAGCACAGATCAAATGCACATATTTTCGCCAGCACACCGCGGATCGTAAATTACGTCCAAATCTTTATTAAAAAATTATCACACCACAGAAAACATAGTGCAACGTTTTGGAGCCATGCAGAACCCCTTTGCGATGTGATGAACATGCCTGATGAAGGGGTCCTGCGCGGCTCTATAAAATAACATATTAGGTTTTAGCCTTTTCCAAATAAAAACTGGTTAGATTATAGGAACTGCTGAGGTAGTCGATGGAGTGTGCAGTATAGGAAGTCACGAACATGCCCTCCAACATGACCCACTTCACATGGTGCTCTGCTCCTGTGCTTCTTTTTACCTTTCTGTTACCACGTAAATGACAACAGGTTTTCTGCAAACATTCATGGAGAAAAGTTGAGGGATTTTTGTTTGGATCACGTTGGGATATTGGGCAAGGGATTGACCCAGCACTACAAGTGAAGTTTCAGGCTCAGACAAAACAAGTAAAGATAAACGGGGGGATATATAGTTATACTGTAAGTATGCCTGCACAGTTAGATCTAATTAATTACTTAGATTCTTGAATGAGTCCGGTCATTGCACTCTTTAAAGTGTATGTCCAGGTATTGCCCACATTTAAACCCAAGCCTCCCTTTCCCCCTCTATACATGTCACAGCATTATTTATTTCTGTTTGCTTGACACTGTAGTGAGAAACAGTTTGAATTTTTCCCTTTACCACCATCACCAGGATTGAGAAATTATTTCAATGACAACTGCTGAGAGCTTATTTCCAATTGACATAGGCAGACCCCAAAAATGACATATCCCAAGAGTCCTTTTCATACACAGTGTGAGGGCAGGCTCTTGAGATCCAAGGCAGCAGTATTGTTTTATTGGGAAAGAAATCAGCATATGCATATGAAGAGGGCTAGAGAGGGTTGGAAGATAAAAGTGAAGCACAAGCTGTTGACGTGGCGCCATATCCAATAAGTGTCAAACTCAAACAAGAAACAAAAGAAAAGAGAGAACTTTAAAGGTTGCCACATATAACCCCTAAATATAGGAAATGAGGTCTGGAGTCTTGTATATAAATGTATATAAAGTTTATTCGTAATTCTAAAATCATTAAAATCAGTATAAAAGCTTTATACATCCATATCAGATGTTGACTACAATCCCAAGCGGGATGACAATACATGTAACCCATACAATTCTAGCCCAAAAATATATACATCATAACTGCACATAAGTAACAGATTTCAAACAAATTGTACTGGGCCAGGTAGTACAAAATCCAGTTGTTAATCTTGATCTCTGCGCATTTCGGCCAAAAATGGCTTTATTAGAAGTAAACTTAAAGAGTTTAAAAAGGCTCAGAGATGCTCAATCCCAGTTGTGTATTGGGGCCAAACACAGCTGTCAGGAAAAAACCCCAAGGGCAGTATACAGCTCAAATACAGTATCTCACAAAAGTGAGTACACCCCTCAGATTTTTGTAAATATTTTATTATATCTTTTCATGTGACAACACTGAAGAAATTACCCTTTGCTACAATGTAAAGTAGTGAGTGTACAGCTTGTATAACAGTGTAAATATGCCGTCCCCTCCAAATAACTCAACACAGCCATTATTGTCTAAACCGTTGGCAACAAAAGTGAGTACACCCCTAAGTGAAAAATGTCCAAATTGGACCCAAAGTGTCAATATTTTGTATGGCCACCAATATTTTACAGCACTACCTTAACCCTCTTGGGCATGGAGTTCACCAGGTTGCCACTGGAGTCCTCTTCCACTCCTCCATGACGACATCACAGAGCTGGCGGATGTTAGAGACCTTGCACTCCTCCACCTTGCATTTGAGGATGCCCCACAGATGCTCAATAGGGTTTAGGTCTGGAGACATGCTTGGCCAGTCCATCACCTTTACCCTAAGCTTCTTTAGCAAGGCAGTGGTGGTCTTAGAGGAGTGTTTGGGGTCGTTATCATGTTGGAATACTGCCCTGTGGCCCAGTCTCCAAAGGGAGGGAATCATGCTCTGCTTCAGTATGTCACTGTACATGTTGGTATTCATGGTTCCCTCAGTGTCAGCAGAACTGATGCAGCCCCGGACCATGACACTCCCACCACCATGCTTCACTGTAGGCAAGACACACTTGTCTTTGTACTCCTCACCTGGTTGCTGCCTCACACTCTTGACACCATCTAAACCAAATAAGTTTATCTTGGTCTCATCAGACCACAGGACATGATTCCAGTAATCCATGTCCTCAGTCTGCTTGTCTTCCGCAAACTGTTTGCAGGCTTTCTTGTGCATCATCTTTAGAAGAAGCTTCCTTCATAACACGACAGCCATGCAGAGCAATTTGATGCAGTGTACGATGTATGGTTTGAGCACTGACAGGCTGACCCATCCCTTCAACCTTTGCAGCAATGCTGGCAGCACTCAAATGTCTATTTCCCTGTTCTGAGTGGAACCTGTCCTGTTAAACCGCTGTATGATCTTGGCCATCGTGCTGCAGCTCAGTTTCAGGGTCTTGGCAATCTTCTTATAGCCATCTTTATGTAGAGCAACAATTCTTATTTTCAGATCCTCAGAGAGTTCTTTGCCATGAGGTGCCATGTTGACTACCAGTGACCGAGATAGTGAGATTGATAACACCAAATTTAACACACCTGCTCCCCATTCACACCTGAGACCTTGTAACACTAATGAGTCACATGACACCAGGGGAAATTGGGCCCCGGGTGGCTAATTGGGCCCATTTTGGACATTTTCACTTAGGGGTGTACTCAATTTTGTTGCCAGCGGTTTAGATATTAATGGCTGTATGTTGAGTTATTTTGAGCGGACAGCAAATTTACACTGTTATGCAAGCTGTACACTCCTATACATTGTAGCAAAGTGTAATTTCTTCAGTGTTGTCACATAAAAAGATATAATAAAATATTTACAAAAATGCGAGGGGTGTACTCACTTTTGTGAGATACTGTATGTGGGGTCACTCCAAACACATATGAATTCACATTTGGTCATCCATTGTTTCTTAGGCTGGTAAATAAAGTTCATATAATAAAAAACATGCTCAAGTGACCATCCACAAAAAGTCTCAAAGGCTGGTTTACCATAACTGTATGGCCACACTGGCCCCAGGAGAATAGCTGTTGCAGGGTTGGAAGATAGGCTGAGTTCTGTAGTCCAGCAGGCTGGGCTGAATACATTTGTTGAAATATTCTGGATTTCTGGCAGCATTTTTAAAGGGTAAAACTTGGGGAAATGTGTGTGTATTATAATGCCCTGACAAACACGTTGAACATACATCTGCATTAAAATCCTTAAGAACATGTGCTGTATTTATGTTTTTTTAACAACATTTTAAATTGCAGAGGTAACTAACGCATTGACATAATGATTTTATGCAACAGGGTCGTGGTGGAAAAGGAAGTATCTATGTCTGGGCATCTGGAGATGGAGGAAGTTATGATGACTGTAACTGTGATGGTTATGCATCCAGTATGTGGACCATCTCCATAAACTCTGCTATCAATGATGGTCGGACTGCACTATACGATGAAAGCTGCTCTTCCACTTTAGCCTCCACATTCAGCAATGGAAGAAAACGAAATCCTGAAGCTGGCGTGGTATGTATACAGACTGTCGTCTGCCCCTAGGCATCATCAAGCACCAGCCTCACAAAAGAAACAGCAGATGTTCTTTTGTTAGAGCTCATTTTAAATGATAGAAAACCCAGTGAGGCTTTCACTGGCGACGGATGAGAAATATGTTAATATTTAAACAATCCAAACATCCTTTAAGTTGCATTGGTTCAGTTACTGTATTTGGCTATACAGTTCATACAGTGAAAATGTTTTGTATTATGAGAGGGAAATAAGCATGGCCTGTGATGGATGTAAACTCTCTATAAAGGTGCAAATACAAGAAAATGCATGAGACAAATATTGGGAAGGAGTGTAAAAAAAACTTTACAGCAAATAGACCACTATCAGGAACAAAACTGTATTCTGATAGCTTTTTACATACACTATATTACCAAAATTATTTGGATGTCTACCTTTACACGCACATGAAATTTAATGGCATCCCAGTCTTAGTCCATAAGGTTCAATATTGAGTTGGCCCACCCTTTGCAGCTAAAACAGCTTCAACTCTTCTGGGAAGGCCATCCACAAGGTTTAGGAGTGTGTCTATAGGGATGTTTGACCATTCTTCAAGAAGCTCATTTGTGAGGTCAGGCACTGATCACCAAGGTCCTATCACACATTTTCTGTCGGAAAATCCTATCGTGTGTACAGGGCATTAGTAGTGGCATGTTGGATATGTAAAGATCTGTCAATCATCTCTCTGTCATTGTATACAGTATAATAGAAGCTTGACGCAGGCATACATGTTGGCAGGAGCTCTAACTATGGCAGAAAGGGCAAGTTCAGGTCACCTGTTCAGTTTGCACATGCAGAGTCAACATATGACTATATTCCTCATAGACTAGTGACCAGTTGAGGTCCTCGGAAATGGGCCTCAAAGCAATCTGAACTGTGAAGTTTGCTGCAAGCTGGTGCAGAATGTAGCTTATTGATATCTTAACTTCCAGAAGCCTTGACACATTCCCCTATTATTGCTTTCATACTGAAGTTCCCAAAGCATGGCTACCCAATAGTCATCCTTTTTTTTTTATACTATTGACATACTTGTCAATAGACAGTTAAACAGCCATGCAGCTCTCCATGCTTGTCAACAAGTCTGATGTCATATTTGGCTTGTTCTTACCTCCCACTGGAATATTTTATAATTGCATCTTAATGGCCATTGTCTGGGCTCAAAACAACCAAATACAACCATTTATATCATCTTTTGCTGTTATGGAGCCAAATGTAGTTTTTTTTTTTCATTGCTCATAGAAGCAGCTGAACATTTGACGGATGGTGTTTCCTCATCTGACTCCCCAAGGTGAAGGGAATTCCCATCATAGACTGTTGTGATATACTCTCACTTCTTGCTCTGATGACTTATTTTCTGTCATTGTGACAATAGTCTCCAAAAAAAGAGAGGTGTAAATCTCCCCACTTGGCATGGGGTCTACCCCCCCCCCCCCCCCCACTCTATCCAAAACTAGAAATGTTTTGCCTTTGCACAAACTTGAATCCCTTCTTCAACTTTGGATGGTTTTAAAATGTCTGCATTGTTTAACTAATGATGTGGCAAAGATGCAGAGTCAATGTTCTCCTTTTTGTGGCTTACATGTCTGGTAATAGCACTGACTAAAAATGTCCAGCACTGCTGCACTCAGAAAATACTGGTGATATCAGCATGCACATGTATGTTGTAATATTTTAAATGTTTATTTTTGAGTTTGTTTTCTTTATCATAAATAATTAGCATGTGGCTATAAGCTTCAGACCACTTTGGAATTAATCATAGCCTGTTTCCTTTAATACAAAAAGTAATGCATGATAAATATTTCAGTGCTTTCAAATTATTTGAGTGCAATATGACTTTCTTTATATGACTTTCTTAATTGTGTATGACCTGTAAATTATCAATATGTGTTTTCAGGCTACAACAGATTTATATGGAAACTGCACTTTACGTCACTCAGGAACATCTGCGGCAGCACCAGAAGCAGCTGGGGTGTTTGCATTAGCCCTAGAGGCAAAGTATGTTCATGGGATTTTCTTTACATATATGGCAGATGACAGTAAACAAGATATGTTGTTTATCTATGCAGAAAAATGTAAAGGGACCACGTTGAGATATCCCTAACTGTGTGACTTGTCCAAAACCATTTTCTAAAATCATCATTTTTTTCATGCTTTGTTCTGGTTAATACACAAGGTTGTGATTATTAGGATTGATTACCATTGAGATTTTTCTTTTCCCCAACATTTCAGTGAGTTTGGCAATGTCTGGGAAAGGTGAAATGATCCTGATTGTTAGGGTTGCAATTTGTAAATGAAGATTACATAAGCTGCTATTCCTGAACCTGGCCCCTCCCATTTTTTTACAGAAATACATTTTTTTTTAATTAAAACCAAAAGCAGACAATCAAGTGCAAAAAAACAAACAAATGACATCACCCTAAATATCACCCCCCCCCCCCCCCCCCAAAAAAAACAAAAAAAGATCATATGGGGGTGATCCTACCACCATATGATATTTTTTTTAGTACATGCATATTAATTTGCAGACTGGTATATACTCAGGGCAGTCAGTTTAAATGTACATTTTATTAACTATTAGTCACTGCCTGAGATACCATGAACAGCTCTAAATGTTACTTGAAATGCCACCGTAATTATATTAGACCACCCGCAGATAGTGTGGGATTAGTATTTTTTTTTTTTTTTTTAGTGTCCATAAAACTTTCCAACACACATGCAAAGGTTTTTTTAGTGGCTGCTGCCCTTCCTGCACTAAGGACACTTCCTGTCTTCTGCTAGCAAAGAAGCTCCATCCAGTGATGGCTCTGACTAAGCCCTGGGCCTCCTAAAGATTATCCAGTCATGCTGTTGGGCATCACTTTGCAAGCCAGGAAGTGGCTGAACAGCCATGGAAGTGCATGGGCCACAGAGGGAGAATGTGAAAAGTGTTTTCAGTGCAGGGGAACACAGTGATGATCCAACAGAGACTGTCAGGTGTTGGTGGTTTCCTACATTTTTTTAGCCTGAGCCAGTATAATAAATACAGGGATTGAGGCTCATCTCAGGTATATATTGGAGCTGATCTAAGGTTTGAAGGTGCAGTAATTGGAGCTGAGCTGAGGTCTGACATTCATAACTTGGGGCTGGTGTGGGGTTTAAGGCCCCTTTCACACTGACGGATCGTTCAGGTCCGCCTGTCAGTTTTGACGGCGGACCTGAACGGCACTCCATGCTGGTCTATGGAGCGACGGATGTCAGCGGAGACATGTCCGCTGACATCCAACCCGGTCCGATCCGCCAAAAGCAGACGGATGGCCCTACGTCTGGATCCATCGCTGGCGGATCGGATCGGGTGAGATCTGATGAAAACGGACACGCTGTCCGTTTTCATCCGATCTCTCCATAGAGACCAACGGTGCTGAACAAGCCCCTCCCCGCTCAGTGAGCAGAGAGGGACTTGTCATCCGCCGACTCAGCTGAGATCAACGGAGAGATCTCCCGCTGAGCCGATGGACAGAGGCGGACTCCGTGGAAGCGGATCCGCCTCGTGTGAAAGGGGCCTAAAGTTCATGTATAAAGGATGATCTGAGGTATAATATTCATGCACTGGGGCTGATCTGAACCCTGAAGTTCATGCTTTGGGGCTGACCTGACAGCAACTCTGTCATTATATACTGTATATGGAATATAAAGTCCTTCCTGCAAAGTTTATAGTTAATACTCACTTCTTCCACAGCCCTCACTGACAGTTTTTGCTGTAATGAGGAACCATAGCCTGAAGACCATTCAGGACCTGACACTTTCAGTAGTATTGAATCCCTGGTCCCTACTGCACTGGTTTGATTCACTGGCCCCTAAATCTCTACTGTGTCCTGTAGAGAAGTAGAGGTTGTGGGAGGAACCACAGCAGTAAGCAGGAACCAGGAATCTGACAGTCTGGAAACATTGGTATGTCTGCATTCTTCTGTTCATTTGCTCTCTTCTAGCTTTGCAGTCAGATTCTCTATTCTACAAAATTGTTTAAAAATAAAGCTTTACATTCACATACTGCTATGTACATATTAAGGAAAATATAGTATTCATGCAAAGTTTCAGTATTGTAATTTAATTTTGTCTTGCAATAGTCCAGGTCTCACTTGGAGGGACTTGCAACACTTAACAGTGCTAACATCCAAAAGGAACCAGCTGCACGATGAAGTTCATAAGTGGCGTAGGAATGGTGTTGGTTTGGAGTTTAACCACTTGTTTGGCTATGGTGTACTGGATGCTGGCTCTATGGTTAAAATGGCGCGAGAATGGAAAACTGTTCCAGAAAGATTTCACTGTATTGGTGGATCAATACAGGAGCCAAGGTACGTTGTTTGAAAAATGGGAGTTCAGAATGAAAATATATACATATATATATATATATATATATATATATATATATATATATATATATATATATATATATATATATATGTAATCTATTAGAAGTAAAAAATATTTTATTAATCTATTTAAGGGTCAACTATAATCAAAACTATGTTTTTTTGTTTTAGGAAGTTGAGAAAGGTTTAGAATCTCAGGCTTTTATTACTTTCTTGCTGTGGCACCTGTTCTCTTAAATAGTTTTCCTGATGTCATAAAGACAGAAACCAAGAGAAACTTCCCCAGTGGGGTCACAGAAATAAAAAAAACAAGAGGTTCCCACTTTTCTCCACAATTTTTTTTGCCTGGAAATGGGCTTTAAAGCAAACCTGACTTTTCCCTAAGTAGATAAACCTGTTCATAATCTGCTCCATGAGCTGTTCAACCCTTCAACAAAATGTGCATTCTGAGCAGACTAAATCATGCTACTACTTTTTCTTTGGACCTTTTCGAAAGTTAAAGTGGTTGTAAACCCTCTCCTGTACCCAGTAAAGTGACTGGCCTCAGGTGATACACAGAGAATAAACAAATCCTCCTACATAGGTTTTACTTAAGTCTTCTGTTCCCTACACACCATCAAAAGAGAATCCAAAATCCTTTGCCATCTGTTAGCATCACACAGGAGGGGACATAGAGCTGCAGTTACACTGTGTGATGACTGATTGGAGGAACGGCACACCCCCCCTCCACTCAGCAAACAAAAGGAACGGAAGGATACAGCGAATAGACAAGTTCAGTGCTGGGCTCCCTCCCCATCACAAATTTTAAGTCAGGTCTCCGGAAAACTTCTCAGAAGTGACTCTGCTGATAACAGAGGAACAAAGCATCAGAGAGAAACAACACTTAGAGCTTTGGAGAGAGATAAGTAAACACTACAGACACATGTGCTTTGTTCAGATTTCATGACGGAGGTTTACAACTATTTAAAGCTGTCTTCTCCGTCATTAACCCCTTCCCCTGGCTGCTGACATTTGCAGAGATCAATAACTGTCACAGGAAGGATAAAGGTGTCTTTAATTCACTGGCTGTGATTGACAGTTTACTTTCATCACATGCCTGACGAAGGGGCCCTGCGCGGCTCCGAAACGTTGCACTATTCCCATATTGTGATCATGCAATAAACCACCCTTTTGGACGCTATTTGTGTCGCTCCATGGTGTGCTGGCAAATATCTTTATTGTGACTTGAACCAGTATCCAGCTGGTTGTTGCTACAGCACCCAAAACTGTGAGCATTTCCAGGAACGTGTGCAATGGGAAAATGAAGTACTACTGACAGTTTACTTCCTCCCGCCTCCGCTGCCACATTTGGCACCTTTCGGGGGAGGGGGAGAGGACACCTGTCAAAACCAGGTACCTGCTCCCACTTCGGGGTAAGATTGCTGCACAATGATTGTGGCGATTTACGAAATTTCCAGCCCATCCTCCTCCCCCCCTCTGCCTTCTGGGAGACACACAGGACCCAGAAGACAGCGGGCCATTCAGAAAAGTGCAGCACGACTCACGCATGCACAGTAGGAAACTGGCTGTGAGGCCTCAAGACTTCACTTCCTGTTTCCCTTAGTGAAGATGCTGACGCCTGCACCTGGAGCCGATTGACAAATCGGCTAGGGGTGCCGACATGGTGGGATACCTGGACAGGTAAGTGTCCTTATATTTAAATGGCAGCACCCAATAGGGGAATTATTGGATATTTGTGGAAACTCTGGGGCAAAGTTTTCTTCCCTGACTATGCGCTATGGAGTTTATAAGCTAAATAGTAGACAACAGTTTCTGTAAACATTAGCAAAGGAAAGAATTGCTTTAAGCTCTTCCAGGTTCTTATCATTTCCTATGTTTATAAATGTAAACCTTGCAAATAATTTTCCTTCTTTCCCTGTTCCCTTCCTACAATAATTACTTTAAATAATAATAAATCCATAATTATAATTCAAATTAAAATGTGCACAAACATATAGCGGCATAATTGATTAAACACTTCTCAAATCATATGTCCCATCTCAAAACACGCATGCACTTTTTTTTTCTAATTATCAGATGGAGAAGTCACCAAAAATAGTTTATGATCAAAATGTTGAAACCATAGTGATCTTTTTAGCTTTTGATATTTAAGCTTTTACCCACATTATTTTCAGTCAAAGTAAAACAAACCCGCAGTCTCCAAGGGATTGCATTGCAACTTCCATTAAGATTTGATTCAGTCATACTATGGATAATTGTTTTCTTCCTCCTCATAGACTTGCAGAGCACAGTCTATATATAGCCTCCTGAATATCCTCCACGGTGCACCTTAGCAACCCTGTCAATTAGTGCAAAGAAGCCGGGTAGCATTTGTCGTCTACAGCAATTGTTGCGAGGCAGATCCATTAATATTTAAAACACTTTATTATGCCATTGCCAGGATTAAAAGGAGCAAAAAATGCATTGGGAGAATGAGAAATTATGCTAAAATTAATACAATATGTAGCTTGTAATTATTTGTCAAGCGCCCATTCTTTAATAATAATCTTCTGCTGAAATATTAAAATGGAACATTTATACTGTGTTATGTCAAGCAAAAACTTCCAATGTTAAATGACTTCCAGTTCAAACCAGACAGAAGTGAAGAATTTTAAAGCCGATCTTCAGACAAACAGCTTTTAGTAATTTCTGACGTGTAAAAAAAAATGACCTTGGCTGAGGTGTATGCCAAGTCCAGAATCACTGCTCTTTTCTTTCGAATGTAAACTTTATTCACGCCAAATGGTACTGCTCTTCCTATACTTCTGGCCTATTGCAGATATGAGAGTTGTGGCCCTCATACACGGACATGCTAGTGTTATTTATCTGTCCCCTTTCCCCTTAGCTATTCTCAGAACGCTATGTAGAACGCTATGTATTCTGTGAATGGTTCACAGAAATAAATGAGCAGTTCCAACACCTATACACCTTGCTTTTGGAGCAAGCAAGGCACCGTAAGTACAAAAATGTATTGTTCCAATCTGTTTTCACAAATATCAGTTTGCAAAATAGTATATTCAAACTTGCCATGGCCAAAGTGTGTTCACATTGGTACCCCAACAAAGAATATACAGTCAAGCTCATCGATTCTAGTATAAACTGTACATCATGCAGTTGAAATGGAATTAGAGAAATCTAATTTTTACTTTAGATGTGCCAGCTATGACTTGCTATTCAGAGGCTGGAGCATGTTCAGATTGGGAAAACACATTTGTTAGTGTATTAGCTGCATATACACTATATTGTCAAAAGTATTGAGATGCCCGCCTTTACACGCACATTAACTGATTTGGACCAGTGCACAAAGCAATGTCCATAAAGACATGGATGCGCAAGTTTGGGGTTTAGGAACTTGACTGGTCTGTACAGAGTCCTGACCTCAACCCGATAGAACCCCTTTGGTATGAATTAGAACGTGCCAGGCCTTTTAGCCCAACATCAGTGCCTGACCTCACAAATGCGCTTCTGGAAGAATGGGCAAACATTCTCATAGACACAGTGAGCGCAAACAATAGTGCCATCATGTAATGACCGATAAATCGTTCAGTGGACATAAATAAATACATTTTATGTTCGTTTTTTTACATATACCTAGTGCAGACAGGTCGGACGGGAAACACATTGACCTTTCAATTTATCGTTCGTTCGGCAGAAAATTTCCAAACTTGTCCTTCGTTTTTTCGGCTCAAAAACGTCCAAACGATTATCGATTCTGTGGCCATTAACTGGCCGAAAAAAATGAATGAACGGTCTAATGACCGAATTTCGGCCAATTTTTCGTATAGTGTATGGCCAGCATAAGACTGGGATGCCATTAAAACTCATGTGCATGTAAAGGCAGGTGTCCCAATACTTTTGACAATATAGTGTATGTTGTCATGATTGTGTACATCTCTGGGAGCACAACCATGAGGCTCACAGTATAAAATGGGGTTGATTTACTAAAGGGAAATAGGCTGGTGAGTAATTTCCACTTTTTGAGGGAATTTTCTCTACTCTAATGCGGCGTACACACGGTCGGAATTTCCGATGGAAACAGTCCGATGGGAGCTTTTCATCAGATTTTCCGACTGTGTGTATGGTCAACGGTCTTTTTCTGTCGGAATTTCCGACGGACTTTGAATTGAGAATCTATCGAATTTTCCGATCGTGTGTAGGCAATTCCGACACGCAAAATTTCCGACGCATGCTCGGAAACAATTCAACGCATGCTCGGACGCATTAAACTTCCCTTTTATAGTGCTGTCGAACGTGTGTTATGCCACTGTGTTATTGACCGTCGGAATTTGGTGTGATCGTGTGTAGGCAACACAGCTTGAGCGGAATTCCGTCGGAATTCCGTTGGAAAAACCGTCAGAGTTTTTTCTGACGAGAATTCCGATCGTGTGTATGCGGCATTAGTGAATGAGATGCAAGAAAAATACTGTTTTTTTCTTTTTATTGCACCTAATTGGGTATTCTTTGCAAAGTGAACATTTACAACATTCATTAAGCAAAGGGGAAATTCCCTTGCAAAGAGAAAATTCCTTTGGAAAGTTAACAGCCTTTAGTAAATCAGCCTCACTGTGTGAGTGCATTCTGAATGTTTAACTAGGTTTACACTAGTATCATTGTCAAAGAGCACAAACATTATCTTCTGTTATTCTAAATTCTATGTCCTAAATTGTTTAGACACATGTTTCAAATGCATCTCATAATCTGTATACTCTGTATCTAAAATGTGGAATCTATTTATTTCACAATACAGGAAAATACCTTCTGATGGAAAGTTGATGCTCACACTTACAACAGATGCTTGTGAAGGAAAGGAAAACTTTGTTCGATACCTTGAACATGTCCAAGCGGTTATAACTGTAAATTCTACAAGGCGTGGAGACTTGAACATCAATATGACATCACCGATGGGAACAAAATCCATCCTCCTGAGTCGCCGTCCAAGGGACGATGACTCTAAAGTGGGTTTTGATAAATGGCCATTCATGACAACTCACACCTGGGGAGAAGACCCAAGAGGAACTTGGGTTCTTGAGATCAGTTTTGTTGGGAGCATGCCAGAAAAGGGTGTATTGAAAGAATGGACCCTGATGCTGCATGGAACTCAAAGTGCCCCCTACATAGACCAAATAGTTAGAGATTACCAGTCAAAATTAGCTATGTCCAAGAAGGAGGAGCTGGAGGAAGAACTGGACGAAGCTGTGGAAAGAAGCTTAAAAAGTCTATTAACCAAGAACTAGCACCGCATTGCATGTCTACCTTATATTTTCTTTTTCAGAATTTTCAGCATATCTTTCTAACACCTAAATTTCTGTATAGGATACAACAGCCTCTTGGTACCATATGTTCTAAATATTTATAGTCATCTGTTCCTTTGTTTGGAATCAAATAAATATATATCTATATATTTTTACAGTGTTACCCCTAATGGATACAACAACCATTACCATCCTGTCTGCAAACATTTTCTGTGTCTAGTTTTGTATAGAATCATCTACCCTTTTTGGAACAAATGCAAATCGAATGTTTGGAGAGAAAGTATAGGTAAAGTACTTATTAGTACTTATTTTACATCATGATCTTGATGCTGTAAAATCTCAGCACAAAAGAAGTATTCTTAATGTCGATAGTTGTGATGCCCAGTAAGGTGTATGCAGGGGTTAATTGATATTAGGGACTAGGTGAATGGATGGTTTAAGGTGAGGATCAAGGGTGAACATTTTTAGGTTAAGCGTTTGAGTTAAAGTGGTTGTCCTGTTACACCACTTTTACCTACAGGTAAGCCTATAATAAGGCTTACCAGTAGGTACCATGAATATCTCCTAAACGTACACTGTTTAGGAGATATTCTCTGTATCCGCAAGTGATGACGTCATCGGCACATGCACACTGAAGAAACGACTGGCTCGTGCTGTTTCTTCAGGATCTGTGCCGTGGCTCCAGCCAATCACAGCGCTGGAGCCCACAAACCTGGAAATAACTCCGGGAGACATGTCGCTGGTCACAGCGGTGTACGAGGACCGCTGCAACAGCTTCGATCTAAGGTAAGTATTTCATAATGAGCTAGTATGCAATGCATACTAGCTCATTATGCCTTTGTCTTGCAGGTTGTTGTTTTTTTTTTTTTTTTTAGTTTACAACCACTTTAAGGGGGGCTAGATGAGAAGTTCTGTGTTAGGGGTTCAGGTTAGATGTAAATTTAAAATTGTTAAGATTAAGAGTTTGGGTAAAGGGTAATATTTAATATTAGGTCGGGCTCAGTATAAAGGTAAATGTTAAGGTTAAATGTTAGGTGACGGGTAAAGTGTTATGAGGGTTAGATCATTTTGCATTTCAGGTAAAAATAGGGTCAGGTTTACTATTAAGGCTAGGCTAGAGGTCGGGACAATTAGGCACACATTTTATTAAAATTACAGAGGACTAGCAGTGCTGGGTTTTAGGTGCCAAAAAACACCCTACCAATTAAATTAGATGTAATCTTAAATGACAGAGATTAATATGGAATTCATAGTACCTCAAATTCTACAGGAATGCTTTAATTAACCTATAATTTAATAAAAAGTTCTATAAATCATTTCAAAGCCACTGAATATTGTGACTATAATGTGTGTGTATATATATATATATATATATATATATATATATATATATATATAGATAGATAGATATGTATATATATATATATAGATATATATGTGTATATATATATATATATATATATATATATATATATATATATATATATATATATATATATATATATGTATATATATATATATATATATATATATATGAGTTCTCACTGTGTGTGTGATAGCTGAGTTCACCACTCACAAAACCCCAAGTAGATTAGTGCTTACAATGTACCTCCTACTGCATCTCTGTTCAGTCATCAGTGAATGAAGCCTACGCAAATATAGGGGCACAAAACATTGAAAAATATGTTGTGGATCCTCCAGTGAACGTTAGGAGTAACATAGCAAAACCATTCTCCCCCACCTGTCATATTTATCATGTAGCAGTTAGGAATCTACGTGGAAAAATAAGTAATTCCAAAGAAGTTTAACATTTTTGGTAATTGCTAAGGACTTATGAACAGTGAATAATAATAATAATAATAATAATAATATTCGTATAAGACTAGACTGAAAAAAGATGGCCAAAATTGGTAAAAATTTCCTGAAGTTCACCTTATCCTTGTTGGCCCTGGGCCACTAATAATATGTTCTCTATGACACCATGAACCTGATTTACTAAAGGAGTAGAACATGTTAATTTTTAAAGACAATTTTCACTTATCATAGCAAATGCAGCAAAAACAAAGTAAAAGTTTGCTCTGCAAATAATACTTAGTAATGTGCACAGAAAAAAAAAATGTTTGTTCAACATGAAACACAATTAGGTTGGGGAAAGCACAATTTTTCATCATGTGATAGTTTTCCTCATTCACTGAGCTAAGTATAAATTCTTGAGCTGACTTCAATCATACAACCATGTTTGATAGAAAAAATCCTGTTTTTAAAATTTTCTTTGTTCATGATTGGTATTCTTTGCAAAGTGATTTTTCGCTTTGTTTCACTCTTTGGCCAAGATAAGTGAAAACTCACTTTGGAAGTCAACATGCTCCACTCCTTTAGTGTGCTGATTAACTGAAGAAGCAATTTTTACACTATCTTGCATTCACTTCCAATACATATGTGTACAGGAAACTCCTGATTTTTTTAATCCTTATATGTTGCAGGGGATCTTGGGTAAAATTTGTGAAATTACTCCTTTAGTAAATTAGATACCTTTTTCTCTTCTTAGGATGCAAATGATGTCTTTGGTTAGTTAATCAGCTCCCTCATTTCTCTCTCTACTTTCTTCTCTGTTATATAATGAGTCTTTTGTAACTCTAAAATAACTTGTATAGTATTTTATCTATATTTATTTAAAAATAATTGGATGAAATATATTCTGTTTATTTTAAAAGTAATATTTGATAAGTTATTTTCTTCAGGGGAATACGTTTTTTTTTTTTTTATGCCTAACTATGCCCGCAACAACTGCCAAATGTGCAATAAAATATCAGAAGATGTAAGACATATTGATTTTCTAAGATTGTGCCAGAAAAATATGACGATATTAAAGCACAATATATATATTTTTTTTCATTTTGTACTGAATTGTTATTAAAACTGTTTAGTGTTCACTATTTGCATACAATATGCAAATATTAAAAATTATCTGAGAGCATTTATGCAAGGTATCATATTTACAGCAAGTTCCTTCATATGTACTCAGATGTTTAAATTTCAAAGTCTAAAATGTGTTTTATTTGGAAGATAATAATAAACCAAAGGAAATCATGTAAATGAGTTTATGTAAGTGAAGGCAAAACACAAAAAAAAAAAGCACAGAGTATAGTGTGCTACACACGCGTGTCACATGTGCATGTGAATGTGCTAATGATACAAAACCTATTATTTTTTAAATCATCACTTTCTGTAAAAAAAATTATTTGGTCTTCATTCCACCTTTGTGAAAACTTCAGATGACCATGTATATTAATTTGCATTCTTGTAATCATGCATTTCTATGTTAAAATGCATTAAATGTCTTATATAGCAGCAATTTTTAAAAAGTTTGTTTATATTTCTTAGATTTCCTATTTTCTAACAGTTAAATACTGTAATAGAAAAAAAGCTTGATTTGCTTTTCATTATTTTGGTGACCTACACTTTGAAAACAAATGTAGAAACATGTAATTCAGACTACAGGGGAAGTTATAAGTTGTAAAATAGGAATATATATATATATATATATATATATATATATATATATCTTTTTTATTATTACACTGAGAGTGTTTTATTAAAGCTTACATGATTTTCAGCACGACAGTACTAGAATATAGTATATGACAGATATTATAGTGTGCAAACTTTTTTTATTAGTCTGAATTTAATTGTGCTCATTTATTTAGCTATGATGCATATTATGTTATATATGGAAATAGTAAAAATAGCTTTATGCAATATTTGTAACTTGTCTTCATCTACTTAGAACATAATTTGAGATATCAAACAATTCACAAGATCATTTTATTTATTTATTTTTAAATCAGGGCCATGGTTTATGAGCAAGAACACTTACAGCACAACACAAAAACATATCTTTATGTTACTGAATTTATTAATGAAATCAACAATGGAATTAAATGAGGCGTGATAGCAATAAAGAGCCTGTCACTCTTATGCCCCGTACACACGAGTGGAATTTCCGCCAGAGAAATATGGGATGGTTTTTCTGACGGAATTCCGCTCAAGCTTGGCTTGCATACACAAAAGTTTGCTGAACTTTCGACCGTCAAGAACGTGGTGACGTACAACACTACAAGGAGTCGAGAAAATTAAGTTCAATGCTTCCGAGCATGAGTCTAATTGTTTTCTAGTATGCGTAGGAATTTTGCATGTCGGAATTGCTACAGACGATCGGAATTTACGATCGTAACTTTTTTTGAACCTGCTCTCAATCTTTTGCTGGCTGGAATTCGGCCAGCAAAAGTCCAATGGAGCATACACACGGTCGCATTTTCCAACCAAAAGCTCTCATCTGTCTTTTGCTGGCCAATTTTCCGATCGTGTGTACGCGGCATTAGAAGACAGACTTTTCTTATTGTTTGTTTGCATTACCTATATGAGATCCGCACCTTGGATTTTTTTTACAGCTTTATTATTTTAATCTTTGTTAAAGATCTATTTGGTCAGACCTTGAAAGTCTCTGAGCAAATAAAACAGTCACATGCAAATAATAGTCTATATTCTCTAATGTTAGGGCCAGTTCACACCACACGCAGTCCAGTACATTTTTTTTTCTGCATCAAAAATGCATGGAAAGTAGGTTATATGGTTTCCAATGGCATAGTTCACACCAGTGCGGTCAGTTCCAGGGCTTTCCAGAGTGAGAAAAAAAAGTAGAACATGCAGCATTTTTCCTGCACTGGACTGTACTTCAAGCTGGTAAAACGCATCATAAAACACACTGTAATGCACTGGAAAAGCATCAAAAATGCACAGGACCCCAGTACAGTGAAAACGATAAAAAAGAAGAAAAAGCGCATCTAGAATGCATCCGGAAACTCATCAAATATGCACCGGAATGCGCCAAAAACACGTTAAAAACGTGTATGCATTTTTGCATGCATCCGGAACAGATCAGTGGTGTGTTTTTGTGGTGTGAACCAGCCCTAAGAAGATGTTAACAACCAGCTACATAATATTTTATGTGCTTTTTTCTGTATTTTCTTAATTTACAGCAAATGAAAGCAAATGAACATTACTTTCCTTCTTTTTTTTATGTAATCTCTGCTACATGTTTTGGAAAAAATGTGCATGCATGCAAACCTTTCTCCTTTTCTTTTTTCAATAGTTGTGCAGGTGCTGTGGGAGGACGCATTAATCTCTGAGACCCCTGGGTTGAGCTCCACTGACAGAATCCCCAGACATCATAGACTTTTTCTCACTTCTTAAGTAGATGAGAGCCTTTGGACATGTTAGCAAAGGGCAGTGTACCTTGTTGTTCAGTCTGTTTTTGGCTCCTCACACTCCTTCCCTGCAACCTCTTCACCTTTTAACACTGTTCACAGTTTGGGAATTTACATCAGTATATTGTACTAGAGTAAAGCCTGTAGCTAGAGCAAACAAGTATATTTTCACCTCCGTGACAGCTAACATTCTTTATTCACATAATACCTCTTTTAAATGAGTCAGTCTCACTGCAATTTGCATCTATGTGATGTTGCAGTGCAAAAAAAAAGTGCTGGATAGATACCTGAAACACCCAGTTCCTACAGATTATTTCCTGTAATGCCCCATACACACGGTCGGAAATTCCGACCACAAAATCCGTCGGATTTTTTCCGACGGATTTTGTCCGACACTGGTGTTGCATACACACGGTCGGACAAAGTTGTCGGAAAATCCGATCATCCTGAATGTGGTGACGTTCGTTGCGTACGACGGGACTACGTAGAGGCTAGTAGCCAATAGCTTTGGTCTTGTAATGTGATATGAGCATGCGTGGCACTTTGTCCATCGGAATTCGCTACACACGATCGGAAAAAGTCCGATAGAACTTTGTTGTCGGAAAATTTGAGAGCAGGATCTCAAACTTTTTCCTTCGGAGATTCCGACGGAAAAAGTCCGATGGAGCCCACACACAGTCGGAATTTCCGACAACATGGTCCGATAGGACATTTTCCGTACGGGGCATAAGAGAACAATTACACTAATGTGCAAAGGTTTTAGGCAGGTAATGCTGTAAATTAGATATGCTTTCAGAAATAGAAGTGTTAATGATTTATTTTTTATCAAATAACAAAATGGAAAGTAAATCAACAGAAGAGAACTCCAAATCAAATCAATATTTGGTGGGACCACTCTTCGCCTTCAAAACAGCATCTGTTCTTCTAGGTACACTTGCACACAGTTTTTAAAGAATGTTAGCAGGTAGGATATTCCAAACATCTTGGAGAACTAACCACATATTTTCTGTGGATGTAGGCTGCCTCACATCCTTTTGTCTCTTCATGTAATCCCAAACAGACTTGATGATTTTGAGATCAGGGCCCAGTGGGAGCCAAACAATCACTTTCAGGACTCCTTGTTTTTCTTTACACTAAAGATAGTTCTTAATGATATTGGCTGAATGTTTGTATGTTTGAAGTCATTGTTCTACTGCAGAATACATTTGGGGCCAATTGCATGCCTCCCCGATGGTATGGCATGTTGGATAATTATCTGGCTGTATTTCTCAGCATTAGGAACACCATTGATCCTGACCAAACCTTCAACTCCATTTGCAGAAATGAAGCACCAAACTTGCTAGGAACCTCCTCCATGCTTCACTTTTGCCTGCTAACATTCACTATTGTACCACTCTCCAGCCCTTCGGTGAACAAACTGCCTCCTGATATAGCCAAATATTTGAATATTTATCAGTCCTGCGCACCTGCTGCCATTTCTCTGCACCCAGTTCCTATATTTCCATGAATAGTTGAGTCGCTTAGCCTTGTTTCCAAGTCAGAGGTATGGCTTTTTGGCCACAAGTCTTTCATGTGGACCATGGGTGCTCAAAGTCCAATCATGCCTCTGCCCTCGGGAGTAATGCTTGTAACTGTCAGCAGTGTACAATACCTCATGGGATTTGTAGTTTCGCAACAGCTGGAAAGCCAAAAGTTGAGCACCCATTATGTAGACCCATTCTAGCCATTCAAGCCAGACTTCTCTGGACAGTAGATGGGTGTACCTGGGTCCCACTGGTTTACACCAGTTCTGCCCTGATGGCACTGCTGGACGTCTTCCAATGTGGTAGGGAAGTAAGCATGATGTGCTTCATCTGCTGCATTAGGTTTCCTTGGTAGACTACTGTGTCTACAGTCCTCAACGTTGCCCTTTTCTTTGTGCTTCTTCAAAAGAGCTTGAACAGCACATCTTGAAACCCCAGTCTGCTTCAAAATGGTTGCCTGGGAGAGACCTTGCTGATGCAGTAGCGTCATGTTGCTGTGCTCAGTTTTGCCATGGTGTATGACCTGTGACATGGAAGTGTCTTCCACCTCACTTTGATAGCAGTTTGGCTGATCCTCACCCAGATTTAAGCCTCCTACACAGCTGTTTCTGTTTCAGTTAATGACTGTGTTTCAACCTACATATGAAATTGATGTATATTGGCACCTGCTTGATATGATTGGTTAATCACACACCTGACTCTAATCCTACAAAATCCCTGATATTGTGCAAGTTTACAATGTAGGCAAGTGTAAGAATTGATGCTGATTTGAAGCCAAAGGGTAGTCACACCAAATATTGATTTGGTTTAGATTTTTCTTCTGTTCGCTTACTTTGTATTTTGCAAACTGACAAAAATAAACAATTAAAATATATATTTTTGAAAGCATTCTAATTTTACAGCATTTCTTCCTGCCTACCTAAAACTTTTCACAATACTGTACATTACTTTCCTTCAGACATATACACCTCCTCCATCAGCTTAGAGGAAAATTCTGCAAGATGGTGTTTTTTTGGTACAGCCACAAAGTTTTTCAAGTATGCATGCATGCACAAGTTTTCCCTATCTATTGCATGAATACAATTAAAAGTTTTGTTCTGCTTTCAGTCTTTTTTAATTAAAAAAAAAATCTCTACCGAATGAATTTCTAATTTCTATTTCTAATGTATTTATGTATATTGTATTTGTACAGGGTGGTAGTTATTGGTATCATTGGCTGTCAAGCGAACTCAAATATAAAAAATAATAATAAAAACAAAACTGATACCTTTGATAGCTTTATTAAAATGTAACCCTTTTATCATATCAACAACAATGTTGTTGTTTTATAAACAAATTATTATAATAAACCATGCTGTGAATACCCTAAATACTCTAAACACCCATATAGTCATCATCTAATAAACATCACACTCCCCAGTGATCTTCAATAGCACAAAGAACATATCAGCGCTGGCATCCATATAAGCTTGTTGCAATAAATGTGAAATGATCAGATTATTGTGAAATGATACCAATTAATACATGTGAAGATGTCCAATTAAATTAAAATAAAATAAAGTCCCAACTCTTCCACCACATGTTAAATGTGTTCACAACAACTTGGAGGCTCAACAGAATATGTTAGTTTAAGCAGGTCAAGAACACTTTCCCCAAGGGGGTCAGTATGCCCAATATAATATGCACCTCTTCCTACCAACCCCAAACAGATCCTGTACCAATTTTACAACCCACTCTCCCTCCCCTTGCTCCTTTGATTTTTAAAAACTGAAAAATATCTCCTTGTGGTGTTGCACTCACTTATAATTTAAAAATAAATTGCTTCCTATATGCCATATAAATCATTCACATAAAAGGCTCACTGAATAAACTCACTATCCCTGAGTCGAAAAAGCATCCTCTATACAGTAGGTCTTTTCACAGGCCTGGATTATCTCCACCAATCTTTCCCCATCTACACCAAAACCTCTTGGCTCAAATTCAGATTGAGTGGCTTCCAAAATATGCAATGGGTGATTACTACGACTCCCATTGTTTTGTGTTGTGCATGTGGGAATAAAGCATTGAGCGAGAGGTGCAGCAATTGTAGCTAGCACTAAGGGTGTGCACTGACATCTAAATTATAGTTGTTTGTATATGGCTTCCAAAATATACTTGCACTGATATTAGAACAAAACTTCTAACAACAAGCTTCACCACCAAGTGACTCTAGATCATACTCTACCAATGGGTGTAGTATCTTTATACCAGCCACCAAAGTATATTAGAAGGCTCTAGTAACAAATGAGGAAGGCTTTAAAATGAATTACAATATAAAAACCAGAGACTCAAATTAAACAACCTTAAGTTAATTAAAAGAGTGCTCAACTGGAAACCTGGGCTGCGTGTGACCCTCCTGGGCTACTTTAGTGGTCCTCATAATTTTCTAAAATATTTTTATTTTTTAAAGGATAACATAATTTTTGCTGAAAACAAAACAATTCTCCCTTGATTATTTTAATACAATGTAAGGATTTAAGTAAATGTCATTACAGAGTCCTACCTGCTGCCTTTTAGATTGGAGTTCACACCTGGAGGACTCTTACTTATTGCTTCCTAAAGGTTTGTAAGTGGGAGGGTCGTCTTGCTAAAGGTAAAATGATCAGCTCCAAAGAAAAGTATTAGAGAAAATGCTAGGAACAACAATGAGCCAATCACGTGGCAGGCAATGATGGTTCCAGTACACCAGCAAATGTACACAATGCCCCAATACTATAAAGCCATATTTTAATCATTTGCATTTTATTTTTGAAAATCATAGTAGGCTGCAAAATGGTAATAATTATTAACACTAAATAACACTTGTGTAGCAATTGCATATGTTATGTTATATAATTATGTTATATAATTACATATGTTATATATATATATGTAATATCAATGTTTAAAAAAATGGATATACCCTTTCAAAGTGATGTATGGGGAATGTTCAGTAAAACATTTGGTGCATTAGTATTGTAGCATTTAACTTAAAGCCCAATTAAAGCCTTGGTATTTATTACTGTAATGTAGTAAGTTGTAAACTTCTTTGAAGTATATGTAAACTTTTTGAAATATGTTTTGCATCATTCCTCAGTGTATACATTTTTTTTCCAATGGTTGTTGGGCTTCCTATCATGTCTGGAGCAGGCATGTGCAGACATGATAGAGAGCTTAATGGCTAGCTGAAGGAATTTTCACAGCAGATTGATAATGTTACAGTTAACTGCAAGGGAACACATTAGCGTTGTCATATTGAAACAGAAAGGACAAGATCTCCAGGTAAGACACATTGCTACAGATTCACAAAAAATTATTGTTGGAGAAAACTGTTTACAGTCAACAGTATAGCCATGACATACTAAAAATAGATTTTGGGTTTACATACACGTTAAAGGAATTTATATGTGATTTTCATAATTGTCAATGCTTGCACTTCTGTTTTTTGTTATTCTTTTAAATGTAAAGATTTGTAACTATCCACTATCACTACCTCTTCTCCTAAATATCAGCCACAAATGGAGTGCATTGCTTTATATATATCAGACGAATCATGGGGATTAGTTTACTAAAGAAGTGGAATCTGTTTACAAAGCAAAGTGGATGTTCAGTGAGCTTAATTCACCTCAATCAGCCGATTATGTGCTTGCAAAAATCAATTTTTTTAATGTCCTTTAATGTCCTCCTTAATGGCCCTAATGTCAACGTAAACACGGGTTCACTTTATTTCCTCACTTTCACTTTGCAAGGTCACTTATGACAGCACCCAATGCCCATTGTCTCTTGAAAAATGTATAGCTGAGAACCTCTAGTTGTATGCATGCTCACTGAATGCTCAATACAGTAATGTAATATACCTCTACATAGAAACAGTAAACCTCAAAACTGGGTAAAGTTAATAAAGATACAAAAACAGATCCTGCTTGAGATCGCAAATCTTTATTGGGAAACAAATTAGCCAGATCCAACACTAAAAACTATATCAGTTCACTGAACAACACAATCACTTTAGAGCTATTGGCTTTCGCGGAATAACAGAGGAACTCTCGTTATCTTGATTATGATATGCAGCTTAAAGTTTCAAGATCTGTCTGATATACTCTATTACCGCTGACCGAAGTTGCTTTTCAGAGCCTAAGTAAAATATTCCTCAAAGTATGATCTACTTCCATTTCAAAGGAGTGAATTTCAGTTTCAGTAAACACATCTGAAAATCAATAAAATATATCTTCTCTGAGGTGTCTCAAGAGCTTGATATTGATATTATTTTTTTCTTGTCTTTTCAATCATGGTTTCTACAATCATGGCAGTTTCTTCATAACTCTTCACTCTGTCATCAGAAATTTTTTCAATTGATTCAACTACTTCAACTTTTTCATAACTCATAGAGCTTGGAAAATCTCTTCCCTGGAAAGGCCTCAGACTTCTTTCTTCTTTGTTATTATCACTTTGGCCTCTGCTAAGTCTCTGAGTTTTTACGGAATTGGAAGTAGAACCTCCTGATCCATGTTGTGTGTTGTCTGGTCTAGTGACATCTGGTGGCTCCTTTGCTTCCTTTTTATTCTCTGGTTCCTTGGGATCTTGGTCTTTTTTCTCATCGTCTTTCTCTCTTGGTTTGTCATCATCCTCTTCTTCTGCTTCTTTGTTCCCCTCTGAACTAGCTTCATCTTCTTCACTTTCTGATGATTCTGAAGGTTCAGGTAATTCTGGAATAGGTAGTACAATGTCATCACCTGGTAAAATATCAGGTATGATAGTAACAGTTATCCTACCTCCTGCTTGTGGTGTGGAGGAGCAGAAGAAAGGGTCCATGTAGCTAGATTCACCTGTAACTAGAACATAGCGGCCTTTGGTGAAGAAATCTGGAGAAGGCTCTGGTTTCTTCTTGTATCCTCTTATTCGATCTTTTACTATATTACATAGCTTGTCAAATGCTTTACTTATCTGTGCGCCATCTGGTACATCTTCTGGAGATAAATCGTGCTCATACCTTTCAGCTTCTTTTTCAGGTTTGTCATAAGCAGAATCACTATGCTTCATTTCAAATCTCTTGTCTACACTTTCCTGCATTCTCTCTATGACTTTGTCCTCGTTGCTAACATCACTTTGATCCATGGATAGCTCTTTTTTCCTTGACATTTTCTTTGACACACCCTTTTGCCTTGGTTTGGCTGTAGCTATATCTTGTATAGCCAGTGTTATATCTAAAAATCAATAAGGACTCATCAGCAGTTGTTCAAGCATCAACATTGTGTATACAAGTAAGTCAGAAATGTATGGCAAACTTTTGATGCATGCAATATTTTTAAGACAACAATAAATAAAAGAACCTCCTACAATGTTTTTGTGACTTATTTGAGTTATGTTTGAAGATAAAAGGAAATAATATGCTTCAGATGTGCCTGAAAAAAAAAAATGTCTGATGTGTCAGAATTATTGTGTCAAATAAATAGAGAATATCAAAGAAAATCAAACACCTAACACTTTTGTGCTCATGTAAAACTATTAACTAAAAATAACTTCCCATAGTCAAGCCGAATAAACTACTGTATTTTTACTTAAGTACTCAATTCTAAAAGGATTGTCACTAAAACACAATTGCAGAGTATATAGGAACCCGGGTAGAAAAAGAAAATACTTTTTTCTACATGTTCTGCATAACATAATGCTTTACTTTGTTAAAGGACACCGAACAGAGCACACTCAGAATGAACAAGTTCAGCTAATCTAACCCTAGTTCATACATCTCCAAAGACTGTCACGTTTGTGAATTCTCTTCCTTATGGTTTTATATATTAAATGTGTATAAACATTAAATGTGTATAAACCGTCAACTGATGGCATCAATTCCCTTATGTGGTCCAAAGACAAGAAACATTGGGTTTGATTTATTAATATCAGGTTGTTCACTTTACATGGGGGTTTTCACTTTGCAAAATAATTTTCCTATACCTTAGTGAATGAGATGAAGCTCTGTTGACTTTCATCATCCATTCATATACAAGCAAAATTACTGTTTTTAATTTTATTTTCCTTGCACATGATTGGTTATTATTTGCAAAGTGAATTTTCACCACGGTAAGCAAAAACTTCGGATGACTGCATTTCCAAAGACAATGTAAAAAATGGCTTTATTGGCAAAAAGGTAAAAGCATTATAAAACAAGCATGTAGACAGGGGAGGAAGGAGAAGGGTTGACACGTTTCAGACCATATGGTTTTGATAAAGCATGCTTATCGTGTGAAACGTGTCAACCCTTCTCTTGTCTACATGCTTGTTTCATAATGCTTTTACCTTTTTGCCAATAAAGCCATTTTTGCATTGTCTTTGGGAGTGCAGCCATCCAAAGTTTTTACTTACCTTGAGTTCTGTGGCAGTGACAGGGCGTCCAACCCTTATGCCCCTTACACACGGTCGGAAATTCCTATGGAAAAAGTCCGATCGGATTATGTTGTCGGAAAATCAGATCGTGTATGGGCTCTAGCGGACTTTTTTTGTCGGAATTTCCGACAGAAAATTTTTGAGAGCAGGACCTAAAATTTTCTGATAACAAAATCTGATCAGACTTTTTCCAATCGTGTGTAGAGAATTCCGACGCACAAAGTGCCATGCATGCTCAGAATAAATTTGGGGATGAAAGCTATTGGCTACTGGCTCTTTTATAGTCCCGACGTACATGTTTGACGTCACTTTGTTCAGAACAATCGGAAATTCCGACAACTTTGTGCTCCTGTGTGTATACAAGACAAGTTTCGGTCAAAATCCAATGGATTTTGTGGTCGGAATATCCGACCGTCTGTATGGGGCATGACAGACTATCGACTTGGATTACAGCCTGTCAGTTCACCTGTGAGCAGCGAGACTCTGCTTTGTGGATCTTCACCACATTCACTAAGCTAAAGGAAAATTATTTGCAAAGTAAAGTTTTTTGTGAAGCAAACAGCCTATTTGCCTTTAGAATATCAACCCTACTGTGTTCCACTGTGCTGCCTGAGAGCCTCACTAAGCCTAACTCTTAGCCCTCTAGATCTTGGCTGAACCTCCTGCCTTTTTAGGAAGGTGGATTTTCCAACTTTTAGTATTTGTTAACACACTACTATCATAGCTAATGGTTGCACATTACAAAGCAGTGTCTAAATATAACTTTATTTAGATAAAAAAAAATGTTAACCGCTTCCCGACCGGCCACTGCATATATACGTCAGCAGAATGGCTCGGGCAGGCAGAATCACGTACCTGTACGTGATCGTGCATGTGCCTGCCCGTGGGTCGCGCGCGCGCCGCTAGCGGCGCGCTCGCGACCCGGTCGGGAGCTCCGTGACCCCGGCCGCGGGACCAGCGGACCCGATCGCCGCTGGTATCCCGCGATCGGGTTACGGAGCGGAAGAACGGGGAGAGGTCTATGTAAACAAACCTCTCCCCGCGCTTCCTACACTGACTGTCAGTGATCGGCGGTTCCCTGTCATCGGGAACGCCGATCAATGACGTCACACGTACAGCCACGCCCCCCTACTGTAAAAAAAACACAACACGTCACACTGACTCCTCCCCGCCCCCTAGTGGTTAACCCCCTAACTACAACTGTCATTTACATAGGAATCAGTGCTATTTAAATAGCACTGATTGCTGTATAAATGACAAATGTCCCAAAAAATGTGTCAAAAATGTCCGATGTGTCCGCCAAAATGTCGCAGTCACAATAAAAATCGCTGATCGCCGCCATTACTAATAAAAAAAAAAATATTAATAAAATGCTATAAAACTATCCCCTATTTTGTAAACGCTATAACTTTTGCGCAAACTAATCAATAATCGCTAATTGCGATTTTTTTTACCAAAAATATGTAGAAGAATACGTATCGGCCTAAACTGAGGAAAAAAAATGTTTTTTTATATATTTTTTTGGGGATATTTATTATAGCAAAAAGTAAAAAATATTGCATTTTTTTCAAAATTGTCGCTCTATTTTTGTTTATAGCGCAAAAAATAAAAACCGCAGGGGCGATCAAATACCACCAAAAGAAAGCTCTATTTGTGGGAAAAAAAGGACGCCAATTTTGTTTTGGAGCCACGTCGCATGACCGCGCAATTGTTAGTTAAAGCGACGCAGTGCCGAATTGCAAAAAGGGGCCTGGTCCTTTAGCTGCAAATTGGTCCGGGGCTGAAGTGGTTAAATACCTTTTTTAAAGCTTTACATGGTGGTCACAAATCCTCCATTTATCCCTGTTCCCCATAGCAGGGAGAGTGTGTTTGTGTATGTCAGATGGACATCACACACAGCAGCTTCTCCTTCCTGCGTGGAGTTAGGAGACTCTGCGCCTATGCACCAAGTGCCCATACCACCCATAGTCAGTTTGGCTGCCATGAACCCACCCAATCCTGCTGTTTTGATTGATAGCTGCTTCCAGCAGGAAGTTCAGGTAAACTGTGCATCGACATAGCGTCCTGTAACTCCAAGCGTGGTGTGCAGCTACATAAACTGAATATGCCACCACTGATCTGCTTGGAATAGTCAGATTGATTTAAAGTGGTTGTAAAGGCAGAAGGTTTTTATCTTAATGCATTCTATGCATTAAGATAAAAAGCCTTCTGTGTGCAGCAGCCCCCCAGCCCCCATAAGGGCCCTTTCACAATGGGACAGGGGTGTCGGCTTTACCGTCGCTTTAGCAGCGCTTTTTCGGATGCTAGCGGGGTGCTTTTAATCCCCGCTAGCAGCCAATGAAGGGGTTAATAGCACCCGCAAAGCACCAATGCCGAAGCGCTTTGTAAGCGCTCTGGCCGCGCTGTCCATTGATTTCAATGGGCAGGGGCGCTTTAGGAGCAGTGTATACACCGTGTATACACCGCTCCTAAAGCGCCCCAAAGATGCTGCTTGCAGGACTTTTTTTTAACGTCCCACGAACGCACCGCTCCAGTGTGAAAGCACTCAGGCTTTAACACTGGAGTGACAGGAGAGGCGCTTTACAGGCTCTTTGCAGGCGCTATTTTTAACTCCAAAATGCCTGTAAAGTGCCTCACTGTGAAAGTAGCCTAATGCCTCGTACACACGTAGGGACTTTTGCCGGCGGACCTAGTCCAGCGGACAATCCCGCGGGACTTTCCGGCTAGGTCCGCTGGACTTTCCGAGGGTGTGGACTTGCCCACACACGCACGGACTTCTCCAGCGGATAATCCGCCGGCCAAAAGTCCGCGGGACTTTTGAAAATGAACGGACTTGCCCACACACGGAGCAGTCCGTTCATTTCGAACGTAACTTCAGGTTACGTAGCTAGCGTAGGCAGTAAATGCCGCCGCGCTAGCTCCGCAAGCTGGCATGGATTTAAAGGGAATCCCCACGCCGAAAAAACGGCGTGGGGGTTCCCCCCAAATCCATGTCAGACCCTCATCCGAGCACGCAGCCTGGCAGGCCAGGAAAGGGGTGGGGACGAACGAGCGCCCCCCCCCCCCCCCTCCTGAGCCGTACCAGGCCGCGTGCCCTCAACATGGGGGGTGCCCTGGGGAAAGGGGGGCCGTGCGGCCCCCCCACCCCAAAGCACCTTGTCCCCATGTTGATGAGGACAAGGGCCTCTTCCCGACAACCCTGGCCGTTGGTTGTCGGGGTCTGCGGGCGGGGGCTTATCGGAATCTGGGAGCCCCCTTTAATAAGGGGGCCCCCAGATACCGGCCCCCCACCCTATGTGAATGAGTATGGGTTACGATGTACCCCTACCCATTCACCTAAGGTGTAAAATGTAAAGTACAAAAACACACACACTTTTGAAAAAATATTTTATTGCACTGCTCCGGGGGTCTTCTTCCGTCTTGGGGGTCTTCTCGCCGGACTCCTCCGCTCTCTTCTGCTCTTTTACCTAGCTCTTTCACGAGGGGAGGAGTCCGGCTACCTTCTTCGTCGTCGCCGCCGTCGTCTGGGGGTCTCGATCCGCCTTCGGGGGTCTTCCGGGGGTCTCTTCTGTTCTTGCGGCGGTCGTCGTCTTCCGCGCCGCCGGCGCCTTCTCCTTCTTCTTGTCCTTCTTGTTCTTCTTCTTCTTCCGATGTTGACCCGACGCTCTCTCTGCCCGGAATGCCTGTGCCGATCTGCGCTCGGACTTATATAGGGACATGGGGGACAGGGTCACATGCACATGTCACATGGTGACCCCGCCCCCTTGTGTTGTCACAGTCCCGGAGGATGCTGGGACTGTGACATCGCAAGGGGGCGGGGTCACCATGTGACATGAACATGTGACCCTGTCCCCCATGTCCCTATATAAGTCCGAGCGCAGATCGGCACAGGCATTCCGGGCAGAGACAGCGACGGGTCAACATCGGAAGAAGAAGAAGAACAAGAAGGACAAGAAGAAGGAGAAGGCGCCGGCGGCGCGGAAGACGACGACCGCCGCAAGAACAGAAGAGACCCCCGGAAGACCCCCGAAGGCGGATCGAGACCCCCAGACGACGGCGGCGACGACGAAGAAGGTAGCCGGACTCCCCTCGCTCGGTAAAAGAGCTTGGTAAATGGCGGGGGAGTCCGGCGAGAAGACCCCCAAGACGGAAGAAGACCCCCGAAGGCGGATCGAGACCCCCAGACGGCGGCGACGACGAAGAAGGTAGCCGGACTCCCCTCGCTCGGTAAAAGAGCTTGGTAAATGGCGGGGGAGTCCGGCGAGAAGACCCCCAAGACGGAAGAAGACCCCCCCCGGAGCAGTGCAATAAACTATTTTTTCAAAAGTGTGGGTGTTTTTTTTTTACTTTACATTTTACACCTTAGGTGAATGGGTAGGGGTACATCGTACCCCATACTCATTCACATAGGGTGGGGGGCCGGTATCTGGGGGGCCCCTTATTAAAGGGGGCTCCCAGATTCCGATAAGCCCCCGCCCGCAGACCCCGACAACCAACGGCCAGGGTTGTCGGGAAGAGGCCCTTGTCCTCATCAACATGGGGACAAGGTGCTTTGGGGTGGGGGGGCCGCACGGCCCCCCTTTCCCCAGGGCACCCCCCATGTTGAGGGCACGCGGCCTGGTACGGCTCAGGAGGGGGGGGGGGCGCTCGTTCGTCCCCACCCCTTTCCTGGCCTGCCAGGCTGCGTGCTCGGATGAGGGTCTG
Source organism: Lithobates sylvaticus (assembly GCA_028564925.1). Lineage (NCBI taxonomy): Eukaryota > Metazoa > Chordata > Amphibia > Anura > Ranidae > Lithobates > Lithobates sylvaticus. The sequence goes on from CM053028.1 coordinate 86,442,802, forward strand.
ACATGGATTTGGGGGGAACCCCCACGCCGTTTTTTCGGCGTGGGGAGTCCCTTTAAATCCATGCCAGGTCACGGAGCTAGCGCGGCGGCATTTACTGCCTACGCTAGCTACGTAACCTGAAGTCACGTGCTAAATGAACGGACTTGCCGATGAGCGGCAAGTCCGTTCATTTCAAAAGTCCCGCGGACTTGCCCACTAACGGCGGGATTATCCGCTGGACTGCCAAGTCCAGCGGATAATTTGAAAACAAAACTTCAAACTTTAGTCCGCCGTACTTTGGCGCCAAAAAGTCCGCCGGCGCCCACACACGAGGGGATTATCCGCTGGACTTCAGTCCAGAGGATAATCCCGCGGGATTGTCCCTTCGTGTGTACGCGGCATAATACTTACCTGAGCCCCATCTCTATCTAGCAATGTCCACGAGTGCCTCGGCCATCCAGGACTCGCCCGCCCAATTGGCTGAGACACAGCAGCGGCGCCATTGGCTCCTGCTGCTGTCAATCAAACTCATTTAGCCAATCAGGAGAGAGAGGGGCGGGGCCAAACCACAGTTTTGCGTCTCAATGGCTACAAAGTGCTGCAGCTTGGCTCGAGTGCGCCCATAGCAAGCTGCTTGCTGTGGGGGCACTCAAAAGGAAGGAAGGAGGGGACAGGAGCTCCAGCCAGGGACCTGAGAAAAGGAGGATCTGGGCTGCTCTGTGCAAAACCACTGCATAGAGCAGGTAAGTATAACATGTTTTTTATTTTAATAGACAAAAAATGAGACTTTACTATCACTAGATAGAAGTAGAGCTGTAAGGATCACTGGGTGTTTTCCCATCACAGGAAAAATAAAAACAGAAAAAGCTTTATTTACCAGCAGATACATAAAAACACAGCCATATACAGGTCCTTCTCAAAAAATTAGCATATTGTGATAAAGTTCATTATTTTCTGTAATGTACTGATAAACATTAGACTTTCATATATTTTAGATTCATTACACACAACTGAAGTAGTTCAAGCCTTTTCTTGTTTTAATATTGATGATTTTGGCATACAGCTCATGAAAACCCAAAATTCCTATCTCAAAAAATTAGCATATTTCATCCAACCAATAAAAGAAAAGTGTTTTTAATACAAAAAAAGTCAACCTTCAAATAATTATGTTCAGTTATGCACTCAATACTTAGTCGGGAATCCTTTTGCAGAAATGACTGCTTCAATGCGGCGTGGCATGGAGGCAATCAGCCTGTGGCACTGCTGAGGTGTTATGGAGGCCCAGGATGCTTCGATAGCGGCCTTAAGCTCATCCAGAGTGTTGGGTCTTGCGTCTCTCAACTTTCTCTTCCCAATATCCCACAGATTCTCTATGGGGTTCAGGTCAGGAGAGTTGGCAGGCCAATTGAGCACAGTAATACCATGGTCAGTAAACCATTTACCAGTGGTTTTGGCACTGTGAGCAGGTGCCAAGTCGTGCTGAAAATGAAATCTTCTTCTCCATAAAGCTTTTCAGCAGATGGAAGCATGAAGTGCTCCAAAATCTCCTGATAGCTAGCTGCATTGACCCTGCCCTTGATAAAACACAGTGGACCAACACCAGCAGCTGACATGGCACCCCAGACCATCACTGACTGTGGGTACTTGACACTGGACTTCAGGCATTTTGGCATTTCCCTCTCCCCAGTCTTCCTCCAGACTCTGGCACCTTGATTTCCTAATGACATGCAAAATTTGCTTTCATCCGAAAAAAGTACTTTGGACCACTGAGCAACAGTCCAGTGCTGCTTCTCTGTAGCCCAGGTCAGGCGCTTCTGCCACTGTTTCTGGTTCAAAAGTGGCTTGACCTAGGGAATGCGGCACCTGTAGCCCATTTCCTGCACACGCCTGTTCACGGTGGCTCTGGATGTTTCTACTCCAGACTCAGTCCACTGCTTCCACAGGTCCTCCAAGGTCTGGAATCGGTCCTTCTCCACAATCTTCCTCAGGGTCCAGTCACCTCTTCTCGTTGTGCAGCGTTTTCTGACACACTTTTTCCTTCCCACAGACTTCCCACTGAGGTGCCTTGATACAGCACTCTGGGAACAGCCTATTCGTTCAGAAATTTCTTTCTGTGTCTTACCCTCTTGCTTGAGGGTGTCAATGATGGCCTTCTGGACAGCAGTCAGGTCGGCAGTGTTACCCATGATTGCGGTTTTGAGTAATGAACCAGGCTGGGAGTTTTTAAAAGCCTCAGGAATCTTTTGCAGGTGTTTAGAGTTAATTAGTTGATTCAGATGATTAGGTTAATAGCTCGTTTAGAGAACCTTTTCATGATATGCTAATTTTTTGAGATAGGAATTTGGGGTTTTCATGAGCTGTATGCCAAAATCATCAATATTAAAACAAGAAAAGGCTTGAACTACTTCAGTTGTGTGTAATGAATCTAAAATATATGAAAGTCTAATGTTTATCAGTACATTACAGAAAATAATGAACTTTATCACAATATGCAAATTTTTTGAGAAGGACCTGTATTTAATATTAAAGTGAAACTTCACTCTCCCAATCAACATTGATTATTGGTAATCCTCACGCTGTTAGCATTAGTAAATAGATAGGAAAGTATATCATAATTACTTGTTTTAAACAATTTTTTTACATTTCTACAGTTACTTCCTGGTTTCAAGGCCTAGGCAAATGATGTAATACATGCCAGGAGTCTTCAAGAGGGGAGGAGAGGAGGAGAGGTTTTCACAGCTAAGCACACTCTCCTATGCGCATACCTGAGATAATTGAAGGAAGTAAATGCTACATGAATCACTTGCCCTTACTCAAGATGGCCCCAGCCAAAAAGTCTAGGGGGGTGTATTTCAATGTGAATTCTCAACAAAATAGAGCATGGAGACATGAATGGATGGGGGAGTTTGCTTTGAGTAATAAAAATTTATTAAACTGTATTTTTGGTTTTTGGTGCTCAGATGCAGTAAAAATCCACTTTAACTTTAATGCCGCGTACACACGGTCGGAATTCTGGTCGGAAAAAGCTCTGATGGTTTTCCCGTCGGAATTCCGACGGAATTTTGCTCAAACTGTCTTGCCTACACACGGTCACACCAAATTCCGACGGTCTGTAACACAGCGGCATAAAACACGTTCGAAAGCACTATAGAAGGGAAGTTTAATGCATGCGTCGAATTGTTTCCGAGCATGCGTCGGAATTTTACGTGTCGGAATTGCATAGACACGATCGGAAAATCCGATAGAAAGGTTTTCCGTCGGAAAAATTGAGAACAGGTTCTCAATCCAAAGTCCGTCGGAAATTCCGACTGAAAAAGACCGATCGGCATACACACGGTCGAAAATCCGATGAAAAGCCCCCTCCGGACTGTTTCCATCGGAAATTCCGACCGTGTGTATGCCGCATTAGAGTAACATACACTTTAAAGTCTTTAGCTTCAGATTGCTATTAAAGTACCATAAAATAAGCTGAGAAACATACATCCGTGACAAATTTTCTACCTTGCCTTGAGGAAGAGCTAGCATGAAATTGTCAGTTTGTATAAAAGTAAAAAATTTGTCTGCGGGTATAAATATCTAACCAAAGCACCCAATATGCTTTTTTTCTTGTACATTTAAAACCATCAACAATAGAGTCACATTGTAATGAAAAATATTGTACCAATTGTTCAGACACTCACAAATAAAAAGTCCATTGGCACTGCAATATGACTATTGTTATGCATAATTTAAGATATTTTATTATGAAAAACCTTTAGTAGAACCTTGGTCTTTTTCTCTCCAGGCTAGTGACTTAATTTTGATTCAATCGTAAAAGTTTCAGTTTTAAGAGTCAAGAGCAAAACAGCCATATGTACAACATAATTACATTTCCACAACCATTGGTTTAACTATTTATGAGCATGGTACACTAAACCTATACTTTATTGGTTGCCGAGAATAAGGGGTGTGATCTTACCTTTTCCTCTTGTAGGTGAGATCTGCGAGGATTTGTAGCTCTGCATGAAAAGTGTTATTGGAGTTCCAACTATTGCAGAGTTCAGTCTAATGGAAAGGGAAAAGAAGAGAAATAATATTTTTTATAGAACATTCCTCAAGTTTATTAACTTAGAGTGCATTTAAACCCAAAACCAACAATCTAGGATATTGCAGATTACTAATCCTTGGTAGTGGGGAATGCATTCATTCCTTCAAGCTTAATTTGCTTTATTTTCACCTGGTAGTCCTGCAAATTACATACTTCCTGTCCCTGGGTAGCTACGTCACTCCTCCATTGTATATATGGAAGGAGCTATGCTTGCCACACTAAGCTGCTTTCCTGATATGAACTAGAAACATGTGGGTGTCTCTTCACCTCTATTGCACTGAACACTGGGCAATTGGTAGTTTACAGAGGATCGCTAGGAAGGGAAATATTCCTCAGTGCTGTTTACAGGAATTAACAAAGACATTGCATTCTTAGCAAGAACAACAGCTTTTTCTGTATTTGCTAAAAATGTTTTATAGCTTTAAAAAAGACAACTAATGCAACCACTCAAAAGACTATAATATGCAACATGTTAAATTTTTGTTCTTGGGTTTAGCTATCCTTTAAAGTACACATTTGCATTTTGCTCCACTCCCTCATTTCTACTATGCCCTTACACAGAACTCAGAGGCAGAGTGGACCTGTGCCTGGACAGTCACAGAGCAAAGCAGAATTTATGTTCGCATTTTGGTCTAGCACCTGAGCTGCAATGCGCAGGAGCAACAACAGATTGGTGAGCAAGCAGTAAGGAGGGGGAAACCATTAAGGGTTTTTATGCAACAAGGGAACTGGTGCTTTAATGGAGATCATCAGGAAATATTTATAGAAAGGGTACAGAGAGGAAAGTATATTGTGTTAATTACACTTACTTCTGTGCTGTCATTTTCTATTTAAGGCCCTTAAAAATGTGTAGAAAGTGCAGTGGTACAGTTAATACATACCCTCCACCTCAATAGCATGGTCCATCTATCTCTAAAATGCTGCATTTAAGTATTTGTAGGAGGAACAATAGTTAAATAAAGTTCTTATCTTTCCCCAACTTCTGTAGTGCAGAAATGTATGTAAACCTCTGGTCAACAAGATCCCTGGGAATGCTAAATAGTACAAATCTTGCAAAAAGACTATAGCGCAGAACATTTGGGCTACTCAACATTTTCCAAGATCTGTCCAAAAGTAAGACAGCACCACCCTCACCTAAGCACTGCAGAAAGTATATTATCAACATATTTTCCCCTGCACGGGTTCTTTTGTGCAGCTTTTTAGGCAGGGTTGGGTGATGGACGGGGCTCAACCTGCATAAGTGTAGCTTGCCACTGAAGTGGAAGGTCCTGTTTAATGAATTTCTTCCAATCTGTGTGCTCCACACTTTCTGTCCCTGCTATATTCTGAATGTAGTTATTTGTTGCCATAGAGGACTAGGGGCCTAACATGTTTATTTTCACTCAATGGGTTACTCTAATTTTATGCCAAGTTGTTGAAAACCGTTTACAAAAAAGTTAATGTTTCAGATACATATAACATCTGCCCATAATCTATAATATATATAGTAATATGTTATGCTAGTATTCACTGCAGGATAACCAATAACCATATAAAGAACATGGATGTGCCATTAATTAAGCACTTAACACAGGAAAATAGACTCCCAGCAGATCTCTACAGACCTGTAAATTTTTCAAAATAGAAAATGGATTTTATTTTTTAGGACACAGTAAAATGCCACATTTGTTTTACATGGTATGCCTTTCTTTTTATTTTAAAGTGGATTTCCACCCAAAAGTGCTTCCTCCCCTCCTGTGCCACATTTGGCACCTTTCAAGGGGAACTTCTCCACTTCCAGGAGACTGCACCGTGGCGCCATCCCTAGGAAGTTCGGCCACCCTCCTCCTTCCTCCGCCACCAGGCCAGTTAGAAAGCGCAGCGCGTGTCGTACATGCGCAGTAGGGAACCAGATGTGAAGCTGAAAGGCTTCACTGTCAGTTTCCTTTACCATGAATGGTGGCAGCAGCACCCGAGAGCCGTTTCCAAAATCGGCTGTCGTGCAGACATCGCGGGAACCCTGGACAGGTAAGTGTCCTAATATTAAAAGTCAGCAGCTACAGCATTTGTAGCTGCTGACTTTTAATTTTTTCGTGGGGGGCGAACTCTATAATTACTATCTACAGCTAATATTTCGATTTTTTTGGAACTGGATGGAGTAGGGAAAGGTGAAAAACAATGTCAGGTTTTTACTGCTGTTCACAAAGCTGCCAAAATTGTCCCTTTTATGCTGTGTACACACGATCGGATTTTCAGACAGGAAATGTTGGATGTGAGCTTGTTGGCTGAAAGTCTGACCGTGTGTATGCTCCATCAGACATTTGTTGTCAGACTTTCTGCCAACAAATGTTGGCTAGCAGGTTCTCAAATTTTCCGCCAACAAAAGTCTGTTGTCGGACTTTCCGATCATGTGTACACAAGTCCGTCGTACAAAAGCCCACGTATGCTTGGAATCAAGTACGAGCTGGAAGCGCTCGGTCTTGTAAAACTGCATTCGTGATGAAGATATCACGTACGTCTTGCATGTCACTACATTCGTAATTGTTGGCCAACATTTGTGTGACCGTGTTTATACAAGACAAGTTGGAGCCAACACCCTTCGAACAAAAATCCATGGTTTTGTTGTCGAAAAGTCTGATCGTGTGTACGGGGCATCAGTGTTGATTTATTTGTGCTATCATCTTTAACATTTTGGTCTACCCATTTGCCTGTCTTCAGCTATCCCATCCTCTTTACAGTAACAATCCTAGAAGTTCTGCAAAAGCAGAAGCCATTAGGAAGCATGAATAAGTGACTACCTCATTGTGCTTCTAATAAAACAGAGCGGTGCAGGTACCTATTATCTTCATTCTCAATGATTCGCGTATATCTCTCCAATTCATTTTCCAAGGATTGCTGGTATATTATTAGCTGACGGCAGTCATTGGTGTACTTCTCCAAATTCCGTTCTGCGTCTTCTATACCTTTTCTGAACACTTCAATCTGCTCATTGTACAACTGTATCTCATCATCATAGCTTTCCTGGGTGTTTTTAATAGCTTGTTCCAGCATGGAAGTCTGAAAAACAGTTCAGAAAATGAATCCCATTACATGATAATAGCAGGTCACCTTCTTCAATAAACCGATGATGGCATTAAAAAAAAAATCTTGTAAGAGCCATTATATTGCATCATGGTTATATAAGAAGTCCCTGTGTTGAATTCTAAGCCTCTCAGAGCCAAAACAGTTCCTTTAAATTTAGAATCAATTTCTGTAACAACAAATCCCTTGTACAAAAAAAATTAAAATTTTCCTAGTGTGTGCAGACGTTCTTTGCCTCAATATACTATTAAAGTGTAAGTCAAAATATATTTTTAATTTAGATAGAGTGGTGAAGAACCAGGGGAAATGGTAAGCTTTCTACATAGTAGAGAAGGATCAATGGTGGATCAATGACGGACTACGCTATATCAGGCCCAATGATACATTAATTTCAGGATGTAAGTTTTAACAATGTGGTCTGAAAATTCAGATAGTGGAAAATAGAACAATACATCTAATCATGATATAATAAATAAGGATAATAATAATGTGATAATATTTCCTCCTATTTATGGTCACTGAAGAATGCGCATGTGAAGACCCCTGAAATTTGTTGAATGTAATTATATGAGAAATTAAATATTTTTGTATTCATAACAGTCTAGCACTCCATTTTTATTCGATGTGGAGGTGACCCCAAACACCCCCTTGTGGCTTTATTGTGAATTTGGATCTGCCTTACCAAGGATATTTTACTCCCCCTTACAGACTTCCTTTATTATGTAGGGACCCAACACAGTGTATTGGATTCAGCACCCTCTCCACACCCCCACCTAAAATCACAAACATTTAAAGAGATAGTCAGAGACATTTTCTTATGCTGTCTCTTTGTACTAACATAGAGGGGAATCCAATCAGCCATATCTTATCCACATCAGAACTCTCCACCCACTGATATTTATTGCATAATACAAGAAAAAGTGGTTGGAAGGTTTTATTGTGGCTTATATAAGATTGCTAGGACAGCCCTAATTTATAAATAATATTATCATGCAGGGATCCTTCTTATAACATGTGATCTCTTATATAACTGTATACCTCCTTCTATAAAAAAAAGAACATATATTAAATAACTAAACAGTGGATGATATTTATACAGTATATATTATTTCTACACTAAAAAGAAATTATATATTTGTTTTTTTATATAGTAGGAGGTATATGGTATATGCAAGAAGAAACAGTATAAGAAGGAGCTCTGCACGATAATATTATTTATATTATTATATATTATTATTTTATATTAAAATTTTTTTCATAATTTGATGTTGGTAATTCCATTAGCGTGTGAGCTGCTCTATAACTGAAAATTAAAAACCTGTTGGAGCAACGCAACAATAGTTTTATTTTTTATATTTAACAACTTTAAATTACCACACAGAAATATCATAAGCAAAGGATAGTGTGCTTGAGATACAGAACCACTTTTATATAAAGGCTTAGGTAATAATTTTCTAAAGGAGTAAATTTTCACTTATTGTATCCCCCTTCAATCATTCATTGATGATCGGTTGGATGAAATTGCCAGGAAAACAAACTCTACACATTTTTGGACAAATTCCTCTGAGATAAATAAAATAAATGCCGCTAATCATTTAGCCTCTATGTAGGACTGATATACAAACTATTATACAAAGACATCTAAAAGAAAAGTAAAGCAGGTCCCACTCATGCTTTATCCATGGATTATGTACTCTGAGCACTATATAATGACTCTGGCATTTAGTTGTGTATGGAAGGTGGGGAATGCTGACATCCTGACCGGAGCACTAGAATAAGAGGGTTCTGAATTGCATTTAATAAATTAAAATGTTTTTATCACTCTGAGTTTCTGTTTAAATATGCTGCATGTTTTCTAAACTGGCAAATCAATAACAAGTTATAAAATCAATAGAAAATGGATGGTGCCTAATTCAGTAAACCCCAGTTGTACTACCTAAAATATTGCACTTGGTGGCAGCAGAGCACTAAACACTGCAGCACACATATATGCATACTGTATATAACAATATCCGATGGATTGTGTCTTATAATTACCTAAACATTTCACTAATTAAAATGTATAAAAATACTAATTGGAAAATACTTTTTGTGTGGTACCATTTTGCTTTTTACAGCCTGCACCTAATCTTAGCTTGAACATTTATGGAGGTACTGTATGGTCGGTAGGAGTAGTTTTTATTACAGGGTCAGCGCTATTGACACATTGGTGAAGATTTACTAAAACTGGTGCACACAGAATCTGGTGCAGTTGTGTATAGTAACCAATCAGCTTCTAACTTCATCTTGTTCAATTAAGCTTTGACAATAAAACCTGGAAGCTGATTGGTTACTATGCACGACTGCACCAGATTCTGCGTGCACGAGTCTTAGTAAATCTCCCCCATAAACTCCCTATTAGACTGACACCGGAGAAGACACAAAAGGGTTGATAGAGAGAGATGAGAGTATGGATTATATTGTTTCAATTTTATTGTATTACTTTCATTATTATGTGGTAATTACATAATAGTGTGATGTCAATATTTATCTAGTGGTTTGAAGTCCAAAGTTAAACGTTGAACATTAGGCAGGTGGAGGTCAGTTTTACACTTAGTTGCACATGGCGGAGTGATAGAAGGCCTCTGTCAGTGAGATTTGAGAAATAAATTAAAGTGGTTGTTAACCCCCTACATATACCCAGTGAATTGACTGGCCTCAGGTAATACACAGAGATGAAACAAATCCGCCTACATAAGGTGCACCTGTTTATCTGCAGCCCTGTCTTCTCTACATCTGTTCAAAGTGCTGAATTTTAAAGCTTGTCTAAAAGTTCAAAAAAAGAGAGCGGAGAGCTGAGGTTACACTCTGCAGAGCTCAGTGAGGAGAGTTCTGAGTGTTGATTGGCAGGAAGGGACACACCCCCTTCACACAGCACACGGGAATAGAGCTAAGGCTGTCAATCAGCTCAAGCTCTCTCCCCTGTCACCTTTTTTCTCTTGGTGTCAGGAAAACTTGTCAGAAGTGACTCCAAAGACATGCTGGTAGGTTAATTAGATCCTGTCGATAAAAATTGGCCAAATATGTGTATGTTGTATGTGTTTGTAAGCGTGTCAGGACCCCACAGGGCAAGGACCACACTATACCACAGATGGACACCAGTGGCAAAAAGCGCCCTGAGGCGATTCAGTTCGCATAGGTAGCACTATACAAGTCATTCATTCATTTATTCATTCACTCATGCTAAGGAGGCAGCAAACAAAAGTGACACTTAGTACTCTTAATTGAGACAAGTACACACTATAGAGGGATATGCTTTGTTCGTATTTAATATCTGAGGTTTACAATCACTTTAGGTAGCAAGCCAAATTAAAATTTTGGGTCGTTGAGAAGCAATCTGGTCTGATACTACTGTGTGTATTGATTGTGTCAATTGTTAAAGTTTGATAAAATATTGAAACATTTTTTTTCCTGAATGTCCTTGTTTATAGACAATGACAGTGCTGGGACAAGGTCATTTAGAGCCCAGGGAGAACATGCCAAACTGCCCCCCCCCCCCCAAGCACTAATCTGAAGGCTCAACCCCAAAGCATAAATTCCCCCTCCTCCCAGTACAAATCTGCCCCCTGCTGAAATCTCCCCTCCCAGCACAGATCTTTGACCCCCTTTAACCCCAGCTCTATTAGCAAAAGCATGTAGGCATAGGACACACCCCTGTCACCCCCCCCCCCCCTTAAATGAGAATTGTACAAAAAAACGATTGGTTAAATCCACAAGTGCTTTTTTACCACTACTATTCATCTATATTGGCTTTTGGAATTTACAAATGCAGCAATTTAGAAATTGGATGAAAGGTTTAGCGCTGGGAAACACCTTTTTTGATAGATAAGTAGTACATTTTATATACAACTATATAGATCCGAGCAAAATGAGGGACACATGAGGAGGAAAGAGGGACAGAGGGACTTTTTTCGAAATCAGGGACAGTCCCTCAAAATCAGAAACAGTTGGAAGCTTTGCAAATAGAGAGGGTGAACCTCCTTAATGTGGGCATAGACAGCAATAAAAACCTGACAGGCGGTTTAATAAGTTTTGCCTTTAGATTTACTTTAAGATTCCTAGCACTTTCTTGTGCCCAGTAAGTCTCTGGCATGCTTGTACAGTGCATTTCCCCAAAAGCTAGACTTTGCTGGAGGAAAAATTGCCACACCTGCATGTGCAGAAAAATGCTGATGCACAGGAGTATCGGCTTTTAAACCAGTACAGGTGCATTTACTTAACCGTATGACCGGCTGTGTGTGCCATTTGTGCATGAAATGTGCTGGGAATTTAAAATTTGAGCAATTTTGAGTTTCTAGATATCCATGTGCATGAGGCCTTATGCCCCATACACACGGTCGGAAAATCCGACCACAAAATCCATCAGATTTTTTTTGACGGATTTTGTCCGACACTGGTGTTGCAGACACACGGTTGGACAAATTTGTCGGAAAATCCGATCATTCTGAACGTGGTGACGTTTGTTGCCTACGGCGGGACTACGTAGAGGCTAGTAGCCAATAGCTTTGGTCTTGTAATGTGATCTGAGCATGCGTGGCACTTTGTCCGTCGGAATTCGCTACCCACGATCAGAAAAAGTCCGATAGGACTTTGTTGTCGGAAAATTTGAGAGCAGGAGATAAAACTTTGTCCGTCGGAAAATCCGACGGAACAAGTCCGATGGAGCCTACACACGGTCGGAATTTCCGACAACATTGTAAGATAGAACATTTTCCGTCGGAAAATCCGACCTTGTGTATGGGGCATTAGACTTTAAACTGTTTTCATGTCATACACCATATAATAGGCAGCTATCATATACAGTAACTCTGTGAATTAAAAAATATATATATACATATTTAAAAGAGAAGTATGGGATATATTTTTTTTTTTTTTCAGTTTCATACTTACCTAGGTGGATGCAGCATGGGTCTTATGTCCCCTGGCTTCTGCACTAAGAACCGAGCGATTGAACACTGCCAACAGCTCAGTTCTCACAGCTCCCCAAGCAGAGAGCTGCTGACTGTCAGTCACAGCTCTCCGCTCTGCTCCTCCACGCTCATTGAAGCGCTGAGCTGTGGAGGGGGCTGAGTGGCCATCTCAGGCTCTCAGTGGCTCGCTAAGAGCCTGAGACGGGTGTAAGTCCAGGCACCTGGTGGATCCAGACTTCATTGTCAGCCTGATTTCTGTGATGTCATCAGAGAGCGGACTTCAGCCCGCTCTCTGCTGAAAACTGGTCATAGGAGTGTAAAACATATTGCACTCCTGTGATCCAAACAAGCTTTGGCTATACTTCTTTAATTTGACTGGAACATGGGAACTTTAGAGGGGGCGCTCTTCCCAGGTTTATGGCAAGTCCTCTCAAATGTTTATTTAGATCATATAGCTCAATATTTTAATATTCATTTAGGTTTATTTTTTGTTTATTCAACATAAAACTTGATTTTTCATGCTGTTAAATGTTTTTCAAGTCAAAGTTAACATACAGATTTATCACCACTAGAGGGCAGATTTGACTCTATAACGGCAGTAGAATAAGATCCTTGCTGAACAATCATCACGATAAAACATCAATTACAAAACAAGCCAACTAAGAAATGATATTGCCCCATACTTCATCTCAGGTGAAATGGCGTTGTGTTAAGAGTCTCGAAGCTCCGAGGCTGACCAGAGTCCAAGTTTTGCATTTACTTGTAATGAAATAGGGTTGGTCAGGCACATCGCTTGCTCTGTGTGCTTCTAAACAGGACACACAGCGTGTAGATGTTATGCATGATAAAGGAAACCTATTCCGAGAGCCAATGTATATAGTTTTTTAAGTGAAACCTAAGCATTTAGTTCTGAATAGCTTTGGGAAGGCAAAGAACCTCAGTAAGGTTTTTTTTGTTTTTTTTCTGCCTTATGATGCTTATGGGAAGATGACAGTGTTATCAGCTCTAATAAGAAAACATATAAAAAAAAAAACTTATTTTAGTAGAATGTCGGAGGCTAGGACATCTGTTTTTTTATGTATGTACCTCCATTTGAAATGTCTTCTTACTTCCTGTCCTGGAGATAATGTTGTTGCTGAGACAGGAAGTGGGGGGAATCTCCCAATCAGGGAAACAGGGAGCAATCACCTGACAAAGGTTCCCATTTGTCCCCCATTCTATCCAAAACTACAAAAAGTTTTTTACATCTTTTTTTTTTAAAACCCTGAGAAGGAAAACCAAGGCAGGAGCAAGCCCTTCAAGGGATCTTAACCAGTGGCGGCCGGTCCACAAGGGGCACCACCCCCCCAGCCCCTGGCACCATGGCTGTGTGGCCATGAACTGCGCGGGGCGCCGGACCAATAGGTTTCTACCAGGTCCATCAACCCCTCACCAGATCCCGAGGACCCAATTGGCCCATTTTATATTGTCCTCGCACCCTGCGATGCCAGAAAATCAACGTTGGCTTCCCGGCCATTCAGAACCCGGAAAGAAGACTGGGTGAAGACAGAAGCTGTGGCGTCGGACAGTCACGTCCGCTGTAGGTTAAGTGCAGACCTGGAGGGGCCCCCCCTTCTGCACCAGCAGCCACTGATCTTAATGCCAGAGGCTTTTCCTGGGCCCATCCTACTAGTTCCCAATTATGACTAGAAGCTGTCAGTGAAAATGTACTCACAGTGCTGGTGATGCGAAGTGCGCTCCCAGCACAGAACAGCACCGCCGGCTGTATTCATAATCATGGCAATATGGCACTAAAACCCACCGCTGTTCTGACACATATATACTTATGTTTAGTGGGAGGAGGTTAAAGTTACTGTTTTAATACATTTTCTTACATCAGCCTGCAGTTTTGTCTTCTGTGCCTGTAGTTGACATAAGATGCTTTTATATTCTTCAAGCTGGCATTGCAGTATTGGAATTCTTCTTTCCGATATCAGCCTTTCCTAAGATTAAAGGACAAGGAAAACATTGGTCATACAATGGTTCAGCTACTTGACAAATGTCTGAATGATGTATTTAAGTCCATTAAATGGCCCTTACCTCATACATGCCAACAGTGATGGCAGTCACAGGAGGGGTGGTCTGAATTATTTGTTGCAGTATGTTAACATAAGTCTGAATTTCCATGAGATTCTGTTAGGGAAAACAAAATATATTGTTCTAATACACAAATTATTTAATATTCACTGAAAAGATTATAGGGACCATTCCAGACAAAATGTATTGCCTAACTGCAATGTATTCTGCAGAAACATACAGAAACTCTCTGTGTTGTATGGCACAGGTACTTGGATTGCTTCATTGGCAGGTAGTGCCAACACAAAGAACAACCTTTATACTGATTTGCTGATAAAACAATTCATATATACAGTATATATCTAGAATCCTATCCCACTCTTTGGTCTTCAATTGTTCCCTATTCCTGGGAAAGCCAAGGACACACTGTGGTAATGTAGGGACACTGCATTGCTATTCTAGTGTCCACAGATGCAATTTCTTAGTGTCAGCAGAAGTGGCTTAATAGAGATGCATTCTGTGAATCTGGTAAGTCCACAGAAAAATCACTTGGTGCTTTGCGTGGCTTAAAAGTAGAGATGGGGTGGCATAGTAGAGATGCACTCTGTGAATCTGGGAAAAAAATAGTATTTCAAATGGATTGTGCTTTTCCCCCACCACCCAGCAGCCACAACCCTGTGTAAGCTATGAGTTGCTCAAGCCATTGCATACACAGGGCTAAGGACTCTCTCTGTGTGATTGACTTGCATATGATCCTTCATAACTGTAAATATAAGCTAATTTTTGACTCCTGGTAGCTGAATGTATTAGCAAGAGAGGGAACGATAGGTCATTATACTTCCAAAGAGATTAAGTAAAACACCTTAGAAAAAACAATATCCCTGTCTTTTCTTCTATGCAGATTGGTGAGGCTGCAGTGGAAAGTGACCTCTGCTGGTGTAGTAAGGCATCCCAGGACTGGTAGAAGTGCATACATGAGGGCTAACTAGAACATAAAAAGTGTCCACCTGCTCTGCTCTCCTCTCTCTCTCTCTCCTGTCTCAATTGACATAAGCAAGAAAAAGTGGCAGAGCTCAATGTTTTTCATAGGCACCTGAAAGCACATGTGCAGATGTATATTCAATTATATTCAAATAAATGTACCTTTTTGTATCGGTCCTTTGCAGCATTAATGTCATCTTGCAAGAATTGGGATTCAATCTGAAGCTCTAGATTGCTCAACAAAGCTTCATCTGCTTCCTATAAGGGTAAAATATTGTTCATTATTAGAACATTTTAGAAACAGACAGAAATGATCTGCTTTTCTGGATAAAAATATAGTTTGCTTTTTAAACCTTTAGCAATGTCAACATACTTTTTTATTCCATTGAAAGATTAAAACTCTGACCTTTTACAAGCTAAGAAGATTAGGTCCTGTAGGAGCTAGTTGGAGAAAGATAATTAATGTGTCCAAGCATCAGAAGTCCCTATTGTAACATGCTGACTTCCCAACTTTGGCTTATGCTAGTGTAGCACTAACCCCCGAAGGAGCTGCTGGTTTTATTTGAGCTTACCGTTACCTCACCTGCTTGCATCTCCATCTTGGGGATCCCGTGGAAAGCAGCCCAAAGAATGTGAATTTACAATACTTAGTCCTTTTTATGGTTAATTATTCAAAATAAAAGCAAAGTCTTTCAATAAAAAGGGTCGGAGGGTTAAGGATGAGTTCAGGCACCTGGTACTGCAGGTTTAAGATCTCTTTTTAGATCAAAAAGGCAATGGTTCCACTCACTAGATCCAGCCACCACCGGATAAGCCCCTCTCACTGGACCCAGCAGCCGGTGGGGTATTTGACACAGTCTCTGCCACAGACTTGTGAATTTGAACTTAAGCGTCACTGAGAGATTTAAGAATACTTCCATACAATACCAGTCTCTTTCAGCCGAACTGGCGGTACTGTAGGTATAATTCAACTAAGTCTCCAGGCTCCTTCAGAGATACCAGCCTTGCGCACGGTCTTCTCTTGAAAGAGTCCTCCCCTGGGTCCTTCAGTTTCTGGGCCTCTCCCTTCAGATGAGATGGCACCGGACCATCCCTGGATCAATAGGCCCCGAGATTCGCTCGGGTCTATCCTCTCAGTTGCGCTGTCTCGAGCCAGCCGGCCCCGAGACACAGGATACATAGCTCCGCACCCCAGGCCAGGAGGGCCATGGGGTCTGGGTCAAGAGGGACCCGAAAACAAAACAGAAAAACCACCCAGCCAACCTGGCATCGGTACCTTAAATACCACCCCCCAGAATTCACAGCAGGAGAAGACTCCCACTGGGCTGGTTCCGAGCAATAGGTGACATTCAATGCATCCAGATAAGCTGCGTTTCTACTCTTGCTGGCGGTGACAGCAACACCTGCAGTCAAGGAGAACCCAGTGCAACCCAGCTGGACTGGTACAGAAACCAGTAATTTAGAGAAATTAGCCTGAAGCCCAACTGTGGCCCCCGGCAACTTAATTTTGAAAAATAATAGGGTCTGCTCGTCAGGAGCCAGTGCTACACTAGTCATTCCCTTTTAATGAAGAAAAAGCAAACAAATTCTTTAGCTTAAGTGTAAATTTGTCAGATCATTTATCAATCAGAAGATTGTATCAGAGCCTGATTGCATGCAATGGCTTAAATTAGAGAAGACTTTCCACTAACCTTAGTTGTGGATTCATTTTTTTTTCCTTTTTTGGCAGTTATTCATGTTAAAGTGATACTAAAGATACTAAAGATCTTCTTACACATTAGTTCATAACCAAACCTACAAAAAACTGGCCACAACACATGCAAATCCACTATGAACTCCAAAAACTTTAGAAAAAGCTTTTGTTTTAAAGTATGTATTGTGGACAGATCCTTCCATTTTCTAACTACAAAAGGGAACAGACCATACAAAATAAGTATCCTACAAGGCCAGTAGCTGAATATAAATATAATATGAGAGCCTTAAAATGTCACATGCAAAGTGTTAGAAAGAATTGGCTCCATGCAGGACGAAATACAAGAATAAACAATGCGACTAGGTAGGATCATACAATAACCCTGACACAATAGATAGGTAGATAGAAAATTCAGCAGATGATGGCACACAGCAACATATTGTACAGTTTAAAGATAAAGGAAGCTAGAAAGCCCACAATTCGATGGTCCACCTCAGCCAAGGCCCAGGGAGTAGTGGGACTAGGCAATGTTGGTGAAATATGCAGCAAAGTTCAAGTCAATAGGGGGGGTAGAAAGATGGTAGGAAACCCCTATCCCCCTACCCATTAACCAACAAAAAGTGTCAAAAATAAATAAAGACAGGTTTTTGACAAGTCCGTTAGTAAAAAAAAAAGCCCGCTGACAGCTGATGACTCGTTTGTTGTTAAGGACACCGTGGCAGGTTTCCCGGCCCCACTCCTTAACAACATATTGACCGTGCATTGGACAGTCGAACATCACGCCGAACACCTGAATTTTCTGTGCGCTGTTCGGGACAAACTTTTGCTTGGCCCAAACCGTTCGCCCAACACTATTAATGAGATAGGATGGCTTACACAGCAGGGATAGTTATCTGCAACCTTATATTTGTGCATACAAATAGACTGAAGAGGTGCTGTGCTACTACAGCTGCCTACCTAATAGCCTGCAAAATATAAACTCAGAATATTTACAGTGAAGTAAATCATAGAGGTTCTGTTACCTTTATATTTTAAACAAATTTAAGATTGGCCAAGAACAAAAATGTAAATTTTACACCACACTACTACATGTGTCCTATTTGTGTTTAGGTTCCCTTTAAGCACTCTACCTTCCCTGAATTGTCACATCAAACATTGCCAGGAAGATGTATGTGCATTCATGACAAAGAAAAGACATTTCACATTTTAAAAAATGAGAACAACCTATTCATCCAACTTCTTGCATATCACACTGTATGGGTTAAACACAGCTGCCTTTAATAGCTCATAGTTTAAGCTCACATTTAAAAGGGTTTGTATAACAGACTACTCATGTGTCAGCTCTCCTAAGCCACAAAGGCTCATAATTAGGGCTTGAGAACTTTTTTTTCAGTTTTTTTCAGTTTTTTTTTTAATCAAGGAGTTTGATAGTTATATAGTTATAGTTATTATTAAAACAGCCATGATTTTGTGTAAATTGGTGTAAGAATATATAGTCAGAGCCCCAAGCTCAAAACAGGCTTGTTTGCTAACAGGGAATCCCAGTCCTGAAAATTGACAAGGAAACAGTAAAGAATATAAGGAAGTGGAATTTAAGTCGTAAAAATTAATAAGTGGGGTTAATGGCGCTCCCTATATTATAATTAAATAGGTGAGTAGAAAAACATATACATATATGTATGTAACACACAGTGAGTGAGAAAAGTTTTATAATACCAAACTGGGGCCTCTTAATAAAGAATATGTGTTTGCTTATCAGCCTAATTATAACTCCTGGCACACAGTGTGTATAATATAAAATAAGAAATTAAATTAAACAGGTAGTGACTTCACATTCCAAGCAAGGAATATGCACCTAACACCTCCTAAAGGTGAAAAATGCAATCCTATAACAGGTTGACACTGTAAAAATTATCAAACAAACATGTAAAAATGTGAAATCCAGCTAAAGTATAATGCTAAACAAGGTGATGAACCTGGCACACTGAGACCCTCATATGAATCAGTGTACTGGTACTAATAAAAAATCCAGTGAATTAATGAGAAAATATATAAAAAATAACAGTGATCAATCCCATATGTAGCTTAATCCATATGCTAATACAGATAGTAGGAAGTCTAATGACCGTTCCAAGTAATTACTATGCAAAAATTTTGTTGTAATCAAAAAAGGGAACAACCAGAAAAAAATTGATTTTTAAAAAATAAAATAAAAATAAAAATAAAAAAGACAGTTCAGTGAATGGTGACTTTGGTGCTCTTGCAGTAAGATGACTTGGTGCTGCCCCTTGAGGTCCCCCACTCACCAGACTTCACTACCCCTACAGGGGTAACCAGCATATATGTAGAGACCCTTGGGTGGTCCGTCAGATGGTGCACTCCAGGCTCCTCTTAGTGTCCACTCCTCTCCTAGGTTCTTGATAGCTCCTGGATCCTATGCGGGGTATCCCAATGGGTGCCCTGGTGATCCGTGCTCCTTATAGTTAACACTGGCACTACATCTGGTTACAGCATTCAATACATGCAGTTCCTCACAGGAGAAAGAGATGAAGGAATCTCATGGTGTAGTATATAAAAACCGGGTGTTCATCACCTTGTTTAGCATTATACTTTAGCTGTATATCACATTTGTGCACGTTTGTTTGATAATTTTTACAGTGTCAACCTGTTATAGGACTGCATTTTTCACCTTTAGGAGGTGTTAGGTGCATATTCCTTGCTTGGAATGTGAAGTCACTACCTGTTTAATTTAATTTCTTATTTTATATTATACACACTGTGTGCCAGGAGTTATAATTAGGCTGATAAGCAAACACATATTCTTTATTAAGAGGCCGAGTTTGGTATTATAAAACTTTTCTCACTCACTGTGTGTTACATATATATATATATATATTTACTCACCTATTTAATTATAATATAGGGAGCACCATTACCCCCACTTATTAATTTTTATTATCTTCTATTGGCTCCTTAGGGGGCTCAATCAAGGGAGGCCGCATACCTCTGAATTACTTCCTAAGCGTGGATATTCTGTTGTTTTTTATTGACATTTAAGTCGTGATTCCCTGATGATATGGCATACACATAAATTTGTAAAAACAAAGTTTTTTTAAATATACATAGAAGATACATATGCAAATACATAAAGGGGGCTAACAAAGAGTCCCCTATATCTATAAAATTACCACATGTGTAACAAAACATCAAATGCTATAATATAAAAACTTGTCACAGCATAATGTCAAATGGGTGTTTTATGGAGCTTGACAACATGTTTCCCGGCGCAATGGCCGCTTCCTCAGGGCTTCATTCCATAGAGTATAACTCCACACCTATGCTCAAAATTGTCTGGCACATCCAAGCTAAGGGGAGACCAAAGATACAACCATCCAGTCAGCCACCAACATACAGAAAAGGAAACCCAGCTATATCAGATGATACATTATTATTATCATACAGGATTTATATAGCGTCAACAGTTTGCGCACCGCTTTACAACACGGGGCAAACAGTACACTTACAATACAAATCATTACAGGAGGGATCAGAGGGCCCTGCTCATTAGAGCTTACAATCTAGATGGGAGGGTCAAGTGGAACAAAAGGTAATAACTGTGGGGGATGAGCTGATGGAGAAAATGAAAATACTGTTGTTAGGTGTGGGTAGGCTTCTCTGAAGAGATGGGTTTTCAGGGATCATCTAAAAGCTAATAGAGTAGGAGATAATCAGACAGATTGGGGTAAAGCGTTCCATAGGATTGGAGAGGCTCTGGAAAAGTCCGGGGGCAAGCATGGGAGGAGGTGATGAGGGAGCTACAGAGCAGGAGGTCTTGAGAGGAACTAAGAGAACGAATAGGTTGGTATTTAGAGACTAGGATAGTGATGTAGCTGGGGGCTAAGTTGTGGAGGGCTTTG
This sequence comes from Lithobates sylvaticus, assembly GCA_028564925.1. NCBI lineage: Eukaryota > Metazoa > Chordata > Amphibia > Anura > Ranidae > Lithobates > Lithobates sylvaticus. The sequence goes on from CM053028.1 coordinate 86,463,523, forward strand.
TAAGTAGTTGTTAGTATTTTGAATATAATTTGTTGGGTGAGCGGAAGCCAGTGGAGGGATTGACAGAGAGGAGTAGCAGACACAGAGCGATTGGTAAGGTGGATGAGTCTGGCAGCAACATTCATGATGGATTGAAGGGGGGATATACTATGTAGAGGTAAGCCAATGAGAAAGGTGTTGCAGTAGTCGAGGCGTGAGATGACCAGAGAGTGAATTAAGAGCTTTGTTTTGTCATTGGTTAGAAAGGGGCGCATTTTGGTTTTGGACAGTAAATAGACATGGGGCTTAAAAGAGAGTTCAGAGTCCAGGACTACACCTAGGACCTTGGCATGAAGGATCTTTCTGAGACTTATGCCACGTACACACGATCGGATTTTCCGACGGGAGATGTTGGATGTGAGCTTGTTTGCGGTAAGTCCGACTGTGTGTATACTCCATCGGACATTTGTTGTCGGACTTTCCGCCAAAAAATGTTGGCTAGCATGTTCTCAAATTTTTCAATTTTTCAATTTTTTTGTCGGACTTTCCGATCATGTGTACACCAGTCCGTCAGACAAAAGTCCAAAGTACAAACACGTAAGCTCGACAACAGAAGCAGTCAGTCTTGTAAACTAGTGTTCGTAATGGAGAATTAACATTTGTGACGTGGCAAATTATGAAATCTCCAAATGCAGCACACAATTCTCTTCTTTAATGGGATAATAATAAAGCTGCTTTGCTGGTGATACTGATGGAGTTATTGCAAACAAATTTTCAAAGGCTTTTTTTTCTAGTGATATCAAGAATAATATTATTATGTTTTTTTTGGTTTATTTTTTGTGCAAGTTACCACAACACCATTATCCCCTAGTTTATAAGATCAAAGATACAACTATGTTAGTGTCCCTTGTCAATTTTACATTGTATTTTTTGAAATGTAACTGCCTACTCCTAAACTGTCATTTGAAGTAAAACACATAGCCAAGTATTATTCTACACAATTTTTTAATTGTGCATTAAAATAAAAATTTTAAAAATAGACATGCTATCTGCCAATAGAACTTATCGAAAAAATGCATTCTATGCATTTAAAAATATAGAAAATATACCAAATCATTATTCAACCAAAAAAAAATTCCGCAACATGTCTGGTTGATGAACGGCCGTTCAGAAACAAACTAAAAAGAGCTAAATGAAAAACGCGAAAAGAAAAGCATGAATCAACGCTCACCAAACTTCTACTAACATGAAATTAACAGAAGGAGCCCAAAGGGTGGCGCTAAAGAGCTGAAAAACCACGTAGTAGTACGTCACTACGTTCATAATTGTTGGCCAACATTTGTGTGACCGTGTGTATGCAAGACAATTTTGAGCCAACACCCTTCGGACCAAATTCTACGGTTTTGTTGTCGGAAAGTCCGATCGTGTGTACGAGGCATAAGTCTTACGTCGCGCTCATGAGCACGAATATGTTTTTTAAGACTTCTAGTATCATCTGTTTGCCAAGGTTGAAGGGGTTGGGGCATGATTCTGTGTGTGGTGAGGGGGGCCAGTGAGGGGTGAGATTTTGTCATAGAGGTAGCAGAGTAGAGAAGAGAAGGGTTGAGATGAAGTAGGTTTATGCGGGTAACTTTTAGGCGGTTGGAGAGAGAGGAGGTGGAGGAGAGGGAGAGAGTGAAACTAATAACGTAGTGATCAGAGAGAGGGAATGGATAGTTGGAGAGGTTGCATGGAGTGCATAGGTGGGAGAAAATTAGGTCAAGGGTATTGCCTTCGGAGTGAGTAGGAGCATGTATCCATTGCTTCAGGTCAAAGGAGGAGGTTAGGCTGAGAAGTTTGGAAGTGGCAGGAGTGTTAGTATTAATGGGGATGTTGAAGTCACCCAAGGGAATACGAGCACACAGGCTCATGGTGCAATAACATAAAATAAAAAAATGTAATTGAAGTGAAGGTGAAAAAACAGTTCCTCCAATAGAGACGAAAAAAATAAATGTGTGATTTTATGTAATTATATCTTGGGCATATTGTATGTATGCTGTTCTTAAATTTATTCTAGCTGTCATACTACCCCCATATGTTTTTTAGTTGAAGTACAATACATTTTGATTATAGGGTTAAATAACCCAGGCCAAATAATTTCAGCTACAAAAGGGCTCTCTGAATAACAGGTGGCGGATCTGAGGAAGGAGGCCACGCCCTCTGAAACATGTTATCCTAAAAACTACAGCATCCTCTATCAGTTGGCTTCATCAAAGCTCTCCCTGGGACAAGTGTTTTAGGCGCCCCAGTCCCTGACCGGTCGTCTCTTCAGTCAGTGAGCGGCTCACTCGCAGCTGTCGGCAGCTGATTGATGAGCTTGTGTCTCTGGAGCCAGCCTATCCATCCATACAGCGGTCTTCTCATCTACTCTGAAGCATGGATGTGTCCCTCGCTAAGGCTCTCTATTGGAGGAACTGTTTGACGCTGTTTATTCACCTTCACTTGTAAGTGTATTGATTTTATTATTTTATATCCAATAAAAGACGTTATTGCACCATGAGCCTGTGTGCTTGTATTCCCTTTTGTTTTCACAGCTATCAATTTCCCATTGATCACTGAGCTGCAAGGAGCGTGATTCTGGCCAGATTGTTTAACATTAAGCATTCTCATTAAGGGATTCCTTGGTCAGTGTGTTATCACTTTGGATTGGACATTTCTAGCGCGAATACTTTTTTTGTTGTATTTTTTGTTGAAGTCACCCAGAATGATTATGGGGATTTCAAAAGAAAGAAAGTAAGGTAGCCAGGCAGAGAAGTCATCAAGAAAGGTTGATACTGGTCCAGGGGATCTGTAGATCACAGCTATCCTTAGAGAAACTGGAGAGGAAAGACAAATGCAGCGTGCTTCGAAAGAGGAGAGTGACAGAGAGAGGTGGGTGAAGTACCTGAAAGGTGCTATGTGTGCTTAGGCCTCCTCCCTTATGTCTGCTGGATCTGAGGGAGTGAGTCCATAGAAGACCACCATGGGATAGGGCAGCAGAAGACGCAGTGTCGGATTCATGAAGCCAGGTTTTGGTAATGACGAGTAGATTAAATGAGTTAGCGATAAATAGTTCATGGAGAGAGGTGAGTTTGTCACAGACAGAGTGGGAATTTCAAAAGGCAGAAGAGAAAGGGAACTAAATTGATCACTCATTGAATATATATGTATTTAGCTCTGTACACAGCACTTTATATTTCAGATATCATCCCCGGACATTTATCTGGGGTATACTCTGGGCAGAAATAAATAGCATAGGTGTTTGTAGGACTAATAGCCAGGAGCTTACTCCTTCAGATGTCATCTGGTAGGGTCACAGTGGGAGTTCATCTGGTAAACAGAAGCCAATCTAAGGGATGCAGGCCATCTATTGCACTGATCTGCAACTATTCATCTGTCCTGCCTTGGTAGATATTGAAGCATCCTGTACATGGCCCTTATGTCTAATAGGTGCATAATAATTATTACCTGAGTGGCCAAACCACACATACAGAGGAAGGTATGACTGTATGATCAGTTGCATGGCTTCCACTTTCCCATCCTACAGTTTTATTGACTGTGTCTTTGAACCTGATACATCACCATATGCTACAAAGCAAAAACAAAGACCATAGAAAAAACATAGACTACAGAAACATATATATTTAGAATATTTAGTTGACATCCAATCGTGTAAGCAGTGATAACTACTCTTTCTTTTTAAGCCAAAGAGCAACTCAGATCTGCTCCCCCTTCCTTTCATGAATTAAAGACTGAACACTGTGCCATGGCAGCCTCTATAGTGACATGCTCCATTACTTACAATGCATTAAATCAATATGTAAATAACATAATTGACCCAAGGTTAACCCAAAACAAACCTGATACAACCAGAAGAAGGTATTTGGAGGCATCGATGCCATAGAAATGTGTATGTAATGTCCTTGTCTTCAGTCACTCTACAGCAACTCAAGGCATTTCGGAGACCACATCTAAAGGTCAATCATGTTTTTGGGAAGATGAAAAGTAAAATTTTGTGTTTGGGAACATGTAGGCCAAACAACTTTATTCATACATGTCCAAGCTTGTTGTACTTCTCTTTACCCTCCATGCTGCTTTCTGTTCTCATTGTATTATTATTGACAAATCAGGTAAGACCTTACTTATTAGCGTACAAAAAAAAAGATCTCTTTATTGTCTCCATTTAATTTGGTTTGAACTTTAGATTGTATATGCAATTGCCTGGAGGACATCAGAAGATTACAGTAATTTATGTCAGTGTGAAAAGTGTAATTCACATGAATTTGTTTGCTCTGAAAAAGCTTGTGATCGTTATTAAAAAAAGGAATATTCTAAAACCACTTAGCCCCTGCATTTCCAGGAACAGACAGGTATTAATAGCTAGTTAATGCATGGTTATTGAAACACTAACTTTCTATAAATTACATCTTGAAAATGATTACTTAAACAGCATTTTATCATCACCTTTTTGTGATAAATGCATAGCTTTATAATCATGGTTTGTGTGCAATATAAATTGCAATATAAATTAAGCCTTGGTGTTGCATGTTCTTTAAAATACAATTCCAGGCAAACTATTTTATTTTGGATAAAGTGGGGAAGTGTCAGAGTCTTGGACAGGTTTTATGAGACCTGTGTCAATGCGGGGGGGGGGGGGGGGGGGGGGGCGATCTCCCCTTAATTCCTGTAAAGATCAGGATTGAAGGGACATTTTTAAAATAGGGATACATAGGGATACAGACATAATGTGTGTGTGGGGGAGGGGGGTATAACTGCTAACAATATTTTTATTGCTATCTCTGCCTTCCTGTCTTGTGGCTGACAGCAACCCCTGTTTCTTTTACAGGTGTCACTGGGACAAAAAGTGAAGAAAAATCGTTCCAGTGAAGGTCACAGACAAATACTAACAGGAATTTAAACTCTTTCCCACTCTATCCAAAATGAAGACAAAAAATGGCCGGGTTAGGTAAGTTTGAAACCTTACGAAATGCTACTGCTAAAAAAAAAGCCCCAGTAGATTTACGTGGTGCTAGGTTACATACCTTTTTTTGAGCTGTAGTAACATAGAAAAGTAACAGCAGAAAAAGACTGAGCAAGCCTGCCCATTTTATTTGTATTTATTTATTTTTTATATTTTTTTCTTTTTGTTTTTTTTTTTGTTTTTTTTTCATTAACCTTGTTGTCTGAATTTAGATCTATGTTTATCCCAAGCATCTTTGAAGTAATTTACTGTTGACTGTCTCACTACCTCTGTTGGTAGTTTATTCCAATCATCAACTACCCTTTCAGTAAAATAATATTTCTAAGATTTGTTTTGAATGTTCTTCCAATTAGTTTGAGGTCATGTCCCTGTGTTCGTGATTTTGATTTCATATTGAATAGACTGCCTTCCTGAACCTTATTCACCCCCTTGATGTATTTAAAGGTTTCAATCATGTCTCCCCTTCTTTCTTCCAGACTGTACATATTAACCAGTTAACAACCGGCCCATAGCCGAAAAAACGGCTACAGGGCGGTTGCTTAACTCTGGGAGGCCGTTAATTAACGGCCTCACAGAATTCTGCTCTTGCGCGCCCCCTGGTGCGCGCACTCGAGAGCATCCATGATCGCCGGGTCCAGAGGACCCGGCGGATCATGGATCACGGTAAACGGCCGCTCATCGCGGCCGTTTACCACGTGATCGCTCCGTCAAATGACGGAGTGATCACATGTAAGCAAACCGGCGTCATTTGATGACGCCGGTTCCTCTCTCCTCCTCTCTCTGTACCGATCGGTACAGTATGAGAGGAGAGGGGGGAGGGATCGGTGGCAGCAGTGCTGTGGGCGGGATCTGTAGTGCCCACAGCCTGCTCTGCCACCACCGATCCATCCATCCATCCATGCTCAGCCATCCCTGCAATACCCAGCAATAGCCTGCAGTGTATTGCTGGGTATTGCAGGGTATGGAGGGATGGCTGAGCATGGATGGATGGATTCTCTGCCATCCCCCCCAATACTGTGCCATACCCCCCAATACTGTGCCATACCCCCCAATACTGTGCCATACCCCCCAATACTGTGCCATACCCCCCCAATACTGTGCCATACCCCGCGATGCCCTGTCATACCCCGCGATGCCCTGCCATACCCCGCGATGCCCTGCCATACCCCGCGATGCCCTGCCATACCCTGCGATGCTCTGCCATACCCTGCGATGCTCTGCCATACCCTGCGATGCTCTGCCATACCCTGCGATGCTCTGCCATACTCTACCATACCCTGCGATGCTCTGCAATACCCGGCGATGCTCTGCCATACCCTGCGATACTCTGCCATACCCTGCGATACCCTGCGATACCCGGCGATACCCTGCGATACTCTACCATACCCTGCGATACTCTGCAATATCCGGCGATACTCTGCAATACCCGGCGATACTCTGCCATACCCTGCAATACCCAACAATACCATGCAATACTCGCTACGATCAAAGCCAGGATCGTTTTTTTTTTTTTTTTTTCAGGCTTTCCAGCCTAGAGGTGAGATGTGGGGTCTTATTGACCCCATATCTCCCTGTAAAGAGGACCTGTAATGCCATATTCCTATTACAAGGGATGTTTACATTCCTTGTAATAGGAATAAAAGTGATCAAAAAATTTTTTGGGGGGAAAAAAAGGGTCAAACTAAAATAAATAAAGTAAAATGAACAATAAAATATATATATATTTTTTTAAAGCGTCCCTGTCCCCGTGTGCTCGCACGCAGAAGCGAACGCATACGTAAGTCCCGCCCACATATGAAAACGGTGTTCAAACCACACATGTGAGGTATCGCTGCGAACGTTAGAGCGAGAACAATAATTTTGGTCCTAGACCTCCTCTGTAACTCAAAACATGTAACCAGTAAACAAAATTAAAGCCTATGGGGATTTTTAAGTAGCGAAGTTTGGCGCCATTTCACGAGTGTGTGCAATTTTGAAGCGTGACATGTTGGGTATCTATTTACTCGGCGTAACTTCATCTTTCACATTATGCAAAAACATTGGGCTAAATTTACAGTTTTGTTTTTTGTAAAGCACAAAACATTTTTTTTCCAAATAAAACACGTTCGAAAAATTGCTGCGCAAGTACCGTGCTAGATAAAAAGTTGCAACGACCGCCATTGTATTCTCTAGGGTCTTTGCTAAAAAAAACATATATAATATTTTGGGGTTCTATGTAATTTTCTAGCAAATAAATGATGATTTTTACATGTAGGAGAGAAATGTCAGAATTGTCCTGGGTGCTCCAGAACACCTGATGGCACTCCCTGCATGTTGGGCCTCTGTATGTGGCCACGCTGTGTAAAAGTCTCACACATGTGGTAGCGCCGTACTCAGGAGTAATAGCAGAATGTGTTTTGGGGTGTAATTTGTGGTATGCATATGCTGTGTGTGAGAAATAACCTGCTAATATGACAATTTTGTGAAAAAAAAAAAAAAAAAATAAAAAAAAATCTTAATATTGCAAAGAATTGTGGGAAAAAATTACAACTTCAAAAAACTCACCATGCCTCTTTCCAAATACCTTGGAATGTCTTCTTTCCAAAAAGGGGTCATTTGGGGGGTATTTGTACTTTTATGGCATGTTAGGGTCTCAAGAAATGAGATAGGCCGTCAGTACTTCAGGTGTGATCAATTTTCAGATATTGGCACCATAGCTTGTGGACTCTATAACTTTCACAAAGACCAAATAATATACCCCAATTTGTACTTATTTTTACCAAAGATATGTAGCAGTATAAATTTTGGCCAAAATTTATCAAGAAAAATTACAAATTTGCTAAATTTTATAACAAAAACGAAGAAAAATTCATTTTTTTACTGAATTTTCAGTCATTTTTCTTTTATAGCGCAAAAAAATAAAAAACCCAGAGGTGATTAAATACCACCAAAAGAAAGCTCTATTTGTGTGAAAAAAAGGACAAAAATTTCATATGGGTACAGTGTTGTATGAATGAGTAATTGTCATTCAAAGTGTGAGAGCACCGAAAGCTGAAAATTGGTCTGGTTATTAAGGGTGTTTAAGTGCCCAGTGGTCAAGTGGTTAAGTTCCTGAAGTCGTTTTCGATATGTTTTATCCCCCACCTTTCACCATTTTTGCTACTCGTCTCTGGACTCGTTCTATTTTATCAATATCTTTCTGTAAGTGAGGTCTCCAGAACTGGACACAGTATTCTAAATGCCATCTCACTAAAGATCTATATAGGGGAACCAGAATCTTCTTCCTCCTGATGGTGATGCATCCTAGTATTCTATTTGCTCCCCCCACTGCCTGGTCACACTGTTTGCTCATTTTGCAATCATCAGAAATAAGCACCCCCAAATATTTTTCTTCTGTAGTGCTAGCTAACACTGTACCCCCAATGTTGTACTCTCTCAGGGGATTCTTTTTCCCTAGGTCCATTATTTTACATTTAGAAATATTGAACAGCAGTCTCCACTGCTTTGACCAATCTTCCAACAATGCCAAATCATGTTCCATGTTACAGACACCTCCAGGGATATCAACCCTATTACACACCTTTGTGTCAGCAGCAAAAAGGCATACCTTGCCCAACAAACCTTTAGTCATATAACTTACATATAGATTAAACAGAACAGGATTTAGTACAGAACCTTGTGGTATCCCACTAGTGACTGGTCTCTGTTCTGAGTGAGCCCCATTTACAACCAAACTCTGGTATCTATCCTTTAGCCAACCACGTGACCTTATACACATAGTGGCTGCTACTGCTGCTGTATTCTCACCCAAATCAGAAGTAGACACTATTATCTAAGTGTCCCTAAGTTCTAATAGTTAAACTGCAGGTGCCCATAGCTTTTTGAGTGTATATCTAAATCCTTGTGACAGACCTATTTATTATTATTATTATTATACAGAATTTATATAGAGCCAACAGTTTCCACAACGCTTTACAACATGAGCGCAGACAGTACAGTTACAATACAATTCAATACAGGAGGAATTAGAGGGCCCCCGCTCATGAGAGGTTACAATCTAAAAGGGAGAGTCAAGTTATTTAAAAGGTAATAACTGTGAGAGATGAGCTGATGGTGAAAATAAAAGTACAGTTGTTAGGTGGAGGCAGGATATGCTTCTCTGAAAAGAAAAGATTTCAGGGATTTACTAAAAGTGGATAGAGTAGGAGATGGTCAGACAGATTGGGGTAGTGAATTCCATAGGATGGGAGAAGCTCAGGAGAAGTCCTGGAGGTGAGCATGGGAGGAGGTGACAAGGGAACTAGAGAGCAGGAGGTCGTGGGAGGAATGAAGAGAAAGGTTTGGTTGGTATTTTGAGATGAGGTTGGTGATGTAGCTGGTGGCCAAGTTGTGGATGGCTTTGCAAGTTGTTGTTAGTATTTTGAATTCAATTTGTTAGGTGAGTGGCTGCCAATGGAGGGATTGGCAGAGAGGGGTGGCAGACACTATACACTTATGGTTGGTAAGATGGATGAGTCTGGCAGCAGTATTCATGATGGACTGAAGGGGAATAGTAAAGGTCAAGCAATGATAAGAGAGTTGCAGTAGTCGAGGTAAGAGATAACCAGGGAGTGGATTAGGAGCTTTATGGTGTCATTGGTTAGGAAGGGGCGTATTTTGGAGATGTTGCGGAGGTTGAGGCGGCAAACTTTGGAAAGTGATTGGAATGGATGCCCTATTGTTATTATCTCATATGCACAGTGCCAGATAGCTAGGTCTGTGCTCATGTATGTTAGTAGCTGAACGTGTTTATTGACATAGTGTTTATAAGCAGCTCCTTTTATTTTAGTTAACCTCTGGTCTCAGACTCTATAGCTAGTTTTAGCTTAGGGTTCGATACCCAGCATAAGCTAAAGGCAGGTTAGGCATCTGACGGCCACTTCTCTTAGTTTGGTTGCATGTCAGATTAGAAACTACTAGGGTGGGACTAAAGCACAGTGTAGATGTAACTGTGAGTTCCAGTACCGCACCACAGTTCCTGCCAGTGAGAAGCTGCATTCCAGGCTGGTTGGACAACAGTTGAACAATTTCCCCATCACCACTGATCTTGTCTACAGGTCTCCGACACACAGACAGACACTGCATCATAATTATTCTCAGGGACACCTGCAACTGAACTGCAAGATTAATTTGGAGGTAGCTCTATTAATAACTTTATATATCCGGGTATATGTGCACATTCAAGTTTGTACATTGGATGTATGTACTATTATGAATCTTTTCTTATATAAAGCTTGTGTTATTTACATATGGTACGCATATATATATACTTACTGTATGGTTAATGGGTGGAGGAACTGCCAACTTTATTATCAAGCCCACTCTTTCACTTTGTGAAGGTTCTGGTTCTCTTATTTACCTACTGGTTTAGTGCAATATCCTACTTGGGGAGGGTCATTTGCCATAACCCCTCACCCAAAAGAGGGCTACACAACCCACAAAGTGTTCAAGGCTAGCCTTTAGGGCTCAGTGACAGGGGTCTTCCTCCCATAGGCTAGAACATTGCCTACTAGCCAAGAAGTTCAGTTTCTGAAAGGAAATAGAACGGGGAGGCCCCAACCACTAACATACTGCCCTGGATTGGCCTTGATGTATTTTCTACATTTCTGTAGCAGTGGTTATATTCAGATACATGAGGGACAGAGATTAAAAGTGAAACTTAAATTTGAGCCTTGCATATAGGTAACACTGTCTGCCTTCTTAGTACTTACTTTTGTATCCACTCATTGTTGTAGTGTACCCGTCTACACCAATTCCTTTAATTATAATATTGTGATCTGAGCATCCTCACTTATAATGCAAGATAGTTGTTCCTAAACAATTGCTTAAGTTGTTCCTAAAAAACATGCTTAAGAAGGGATATAATCGCAAAAAACAAATCTTTGAATGGTGAATCTAGCTTTGGAAGGAACCTATTTAACCTAAGGTCTCTAAAGAAGACATGCAACCACACAATGAAGTTTATGAAGTTGGATGAGAAGTGGTTCAGTCTTAAACTGCGTAAGAGGTCCTTTACTTTAAAGTGGTAAAGATGTGAATCTCCTTCCACAGTTTTTTGTATCAGGGGGGAGTGTAGATAACTTCAAAAAATTTTAAGATGTGTTTCTTAGCGAACACAGTGTACAGGTATATTGAAAATAGTAGACACACGCACTCAGGCTGAACTGGATGGAATTGTGTCTTTATTTAACTTTACAAACCTTGTATCTCTATGGCTATGTTGTTTTGTTACCATATATGAAAAATATATGTGTTTGTGTATGTTTGTAATAATACTAGTTACTGTTAGAAGTTTAGGTATTTAAAATTTTAGAATGTAAGAGATGTCACTGTACTCAGAAATCCCTTTAATAGCCAAGTAAGTAAAAGCAGGGTTACTCATATGGCGTAATACCTAATTCAGTCAACATTATCATATTACTAATGAAGAAAAAAGAACATTAAAGCTATCTGTTTTATATGTTACTCTCTCTTTTGGCTTCCACATAACTGTGTATAATGGAATTTTTATTGATTTATTTGGTACAAACATTTGAGTACCAGTTGTACATAACTGACTAGATGAAAAGGTCTGCTAGTCTCATTGGTATAATTTTCTATCAAATCCAGCACTATCGGGAAATAACAAGTAAAGTGAAATATGACACAGAATTATAGATGAAAGCTATGATAGTAACATGTGGAATGTACAGCTACTTTGGGTAAGAAATTAAACCAATTTCCACATTAAGGACACATATTTTTAAAACAGATCATTTTGGACCAAGTACAATGTGTAGCTGTCTTAAGGTGTCCACAGAGAATAATGATCTGCTGGTGATGAGCCTCTGGCGGGGTGGGGGATCAATGATAATAATAGTGATAGTAATAATAATATATTTAATATAATATAATAATATATTTAATAATCAACTTGACAAATTCTTCTTAGCTCTTTGACTTCCCCTCAAAGATTATTCAAGGGAAAAGTTGGCTGTTGTCAGCCTATAAATGGTACCTTAACTGGCCCCTAACAGCTACATTGGAAATATATTTCCTCAGTTTTTTTGTGTGCACATTGAGAAGTAAAACTAACAATGCCCCACCATACTTATAATTATTTTGTCAACCGGCTAGGGACTTGAAAAGGATAATGGTCACTATAGAAGATCACTTGCCATACTGAAGTCACCTCAGGACCCACATCTTGTTTAAGTATGGGTACAACATTATATTTCTGTTTTGGACAGAGTCAACAATGCTTAACACCCTGTCTGTTTCATTTTGTGCTGTTTGTTTCCCACTTGGGAGATTTCCCTTCTCTTCTAATGCCAGAGAGGAAATTAGAAGAAATCTCTACAAATTGAGGGGAATTCCTCCCTGAGACAGCTGTTACTGAAAAAAGTGTCCCAACTGGAAATATTTCTTTATTCACAAACTTTGGCTTTTTTCTTACTATCAGTCCTTGTAACAATGGTCACCAAGACAAACAGAGAGAGTGAATTCCCCTAAAGAGGACATCAACAGCAATGAAAACTTGACAGCAGTTCTAACATAGGTCTGAAACATGCAAACAGTTCCATGTAGAAATCCTTAGGGATAATAATCATTATATACAGTATGTTGTAACAATAGATTATATGAGTTATAACCATTTTTAAGTCTATCTTAGGTAAATCATCATATATTGTCTTATAATACTGTGGGGGGAGATTTACTAAAACTGGTGCACTAAGATCCGGTGCAGCTGTGCATGGTAGCCAATCAATTCTAATTTCAAAAAGAGAAAAGCCCACCATTAGCTCACTAGCATATAGACGCTACACTGCTCATTAAATAAGCCAGTGCAGCATCCCCAGATTTGCTGACTCACCAATGTGGTGCGGTATCCGTAACTAAAGTCAAAAGAAAAACCAGGAGTAAGAAAACTCCTGAGAAGAAAGTTACAGGCGGACCAAGCAACTTAATTGGGAAATGTAATATATTACAAAAATGCTAAAACTGGTTACCCACCACCAAACACCTAGACTACTACAGAGTTAAAAAAGAAAACATTGTCTATATAAATAGCAGCTGCATCACACCAGTTATCAAGCATACACCAATCACACACAGTGGGGTATTCATCTGGGGTAATAGGTAGGTAATTGTGTCATATAGTTCCTGGTGACAAGCACCATTGGAATCCCAGATGCCCCTACCACTAATGACCACCAATGGGACCCCTAAATAACGTGGAGTCTATGTGTGAACAAGGAGGCCTGAGTTCCCAGCAGTAGTATACGCCTCGGATCCAGATATAACAGGGTTGACAGATAAAAGTTGGCCTGCTGTTAAGGCATCACTCTGTGTATATACACATGAACCCTGGAGTGTAGATAACTTAGACAGTTAGTGTCAGATTAAGTCATTCGATCCAGAGGGGGCTCAGAATATTGACGATAGCAGGTATACCATTAAATGCACAGTCAGGACAGGAGTACAGCACTGTATATGCTATAATTAGACAAGGACCAAGTGGTCCGCTCACCTGACCAGGGACAGGATACCGGTAGTCCAAAGGCAAGTAAATTCACTATGGTCAGACTAAGTCATCCATGTTGGTCAGATCCTGTGGTGGGGATGTGCAGCTCGGAAAAGCCTGCTTACTGTTGCGCCACAGTGCTGTGACGTTGTACCAGGGTGTAGTCCCATTGCCCTCTCTAAGATGTATCCTGCTATCCTCCTATATTGCAAGGCGCTTGCACTGGCATGATGTGCTGCGTCAACCGTGACGTCAAGGCGTCACTGTTGTGGTGTCAATGGCCATTTCTAACTTCAACTTGTTCAGTTAAAGAGTTTGTTACCCCAACATTTCATATTCCTGACATGAGCCTGCTGTACCATGTACTTGTATAAAAAAGTATCCTGCTCCCCTTGTATTGCTTCCTTTGTGTGTAATCCCTGGTGATACTGCCAGTCCCTCTGCTTTTCAATTAAAAACTGACCACACTAAGCAGGAGAACACAGCATGGTCAGTTATCTAGCTGTGCTGGCAACTCAGCCTGCTCTCCTCCAATGATCAGACTTGTCCTGACACCTCTCCGGAACAGACTATCTCTGAGAAGCTCAGTGTACTGTTGCTTCTCCTCCCACCAGCTCTTATGCAGCTGAGAACAGAGGGAAGGTGATCACTTATTTAAAAAAAGTTATTTATAATGTTTTTTTATATCTATATACAAATGTTTTTCCTTTCATTTTTATTTTAATCTGAATGGTTCGTTTTACAAGGTAGTCGTTTACAATCACTTTAAGCTTTGGCAATAATACATGGAAGCTGATTGGTTTCTATGCAAAGCTGCACCAGATTTTGCACTCTCAAGTTTTAGTAAATAACCCTTCTGTATGTAACATCTTCTGTATAAAGTAAAATAGCACAACAGAGCAAGAGTGCTTCCCACAGATGATATTTTTCTATTGTCTCATCTGACAAACATTTGACAAACTATGACACTAGTTGGTTCATTTTATGCATAAATGCAATTGAAAGATGTCATAGACTGTCAAATATTAACAAACTGATTTTCTAGGACAGAGACAACAAATTTTAGTCAACAGCTGTTAGGAGATATTTAGTTGATTTACTAAAGGGAATAGAAAATGTTCACTTATAAAAATGAATGTTCCCTTTTTAAAGTGTATGTTTCCTTAGCTTAGTAAAGAAGGTTAAGCTGCGTTCACTTTAACTACCCAGTTGCTTGCCAAGTAAAAACATAATTTTTGCTTGTAAGAGACTTGATTACTGAAGGGATTACAGCGTCACCTTATTTACTAAACTCTTTGAAGTGAATAGCTATTCTTCCTTCTTTAAATATATATCAATGTATCATTGTGAACAGTCACACGGGGATGGACAGGGAAATTGTGTTCACATCTGCCAGAGCATGCATTTGTATTGAATGAATGAATGAATAATTTGTATAGCGCTACAATGCGAACCGAATCGCCTCAAGGCGCTGTATTAGTGCTTTGTTGTCAAGCTTCTTAGAAGAGGTGGGTCTTGAGTTTTTTCCTGAAGGCCTGATGGTTTTCTTCCATGCGGATGTAGGTTGGTAGTGCATTCCATAGCATTAGCATAGTATTGACTAATGATTTCCAGGAAAACAGTTTGACTTTTAAAAATTAAAATTTTTGTTGGATCAGATAACATGTCATTCCATAAGCTAGCCCACAGTATACTGTATATAACTGGTAATATCCCAAGTACTGTCAAGCAGTATTTGAATATCCTATTGTTTTGTAATATTAAATATATCTGCAAACAGAAGAAATAAAACACATTTAAATATATTTTGAGTAAACACAAACAAAACAGAAAAAGAAAATGTGGTGTTTCAAAATGATTAGTGAAAAGGCTACTTGTGTAAACCCCACTGGTGGCTGGGCCTACTGGTCTTACCTTATTTAGTCTTTCAAGATTTCCTTTAAGAAGTTGCTGATACTCACATTCATTTTGGTATCTGTAAACAAAAATAAAATATTGTCTATAGACTCCCCAAAAACTTTTTTCAAATATAGTAGTAAAACGCGGGGCAAAAAAATTGGTGATATCATCTTCTTTCCAATATTATAAACCTTGTATTTTATATAAAACCAACTGCATATATACTCTATACAATCCTAAATTAAAGATCAGTTAAATCCACCTTGTACAGGATCTTCTCTAATCTTTCTCTCTGATCATCTCATCACTTTTTATTCCAGATTTTGTTTAGTGCTGCAACAGACAAACACTTAAATACATCTATATCTATCTATATCTACAGTGGTGTGAAAAAGTGTTTGCCCCCTTCCTCATTTCCTGTTCCTTTGCATGTTTGTCACACTTAAGTGTTTCGGAACATCAAACCAATTTAAACAATAGTCAAGGACAACACAAGTAAACACAAAATGCAATTTGTAAATGAAGGTGTTTATTATTAAAGGTGAAAAAAAATCCAAACCATCATGGCCCTGTGTGAAAAAGTGATTGCCCCCTTGTTAAAACATACTATAACTGTGGTTGTCCACACCTGAGTTCAATTTTTCTCTAGCCACACCCAGGCCTGATTATTGCCACACCTGTTCACAATCAAGGCATCACTTAAATAGGAGCTGCTTGACACAGTAAGGTCCACCAGAAGATCCTTAAAAGCTACACATCATGCCGAGACCCAAAGAAATTCAGGAACAATTGAGAAAGAAAGTAATTGAGATCTATCAGTCTGGAAAGGGTTATAAAGCCATTTCCAAAGCTTTGGGAATCCAGCGAACCACAGTGAGAGCCATTATCCACAAATGGCGAAGACATGGAACAGTGGTGAACCTTCCCAGGAGTGGCCGGCCGCCCAAAATTACCCCAAGAGCGCAGCGACGACTCATCCAAGAGGTCACAAAAGACCCCACAACAACGTCCAAGGAACTGCAGGCCTCACTTGCCTCAGTTAAGGTCAGCGTTCATGCCTCCACCATCAGGAAAAGACTGGGCAAAAATGGCCTGCATGGCAGAGTTCCAAGGAGAAAACCACTGCTGAGCAAAAAGAACATCAAAGCTCGTCTCAATTTCTCCACAACACATCTTGATGATCCCCAAGACTTTTGGGACAACATTCTGTGGACCGATGAGACAAAAGTGGAACTCTTTGGAAGGTGTGTGTCCAAGTATATCTGGCGTAGAAGGAACACTGCATTTCAGAAAAAGAACATTATACCAACAGTAAAATATGGTGGTGGTAGTGTGATGGTCTGGGGCTGTTTTGCTGCTTCAGGACCTGGAAGACTTGCCGTGATAAAAGGAACTATGAATTCTGCTGTCTACCAAGAGATCCTGAAGGAGAATGTCCGACCATCTGTTCGTGTACTCAAGCTGAAACAAACTTGGGTTCTGCAGCAGGACAATGATCCTAAACACACCAGCAAGTCCACCACCGAATGGCTGAAGAAAAACAAAATGAAGACTTTGGAGTGGCCTAGCCAAAGTCCAGACCTGAATCCTATTGAGATGTTGTGGTATGACCTTAAAAAGGCCGTTCATGCTCGAAAACCCTCTAATGTAACTGAATTAGGACAATTCTGCAAAGATGAGTGGGCCAAAATTCCTCCAGGACGCTGTAAAAGCCTCATTGCACGTTATCGCAAACGCTTGGTTGCAGTTGTTGCTGCTAAGGGTGGCCCAACCAGTTATTAGGTTTAGGGGGCAATCACTTTTTCACACAGGGCCATGATGGTTTGGATTTTTTTTCACCTTTAATAATAAACACCTTCATTTACAAATTGCATTTTGTGTTTACTTGTGTTGTCCTTGACTATTGTTTAAATTGGTTTGATGTTCCGAAACACTTAAGTGTGACAAACATGCAAAGGAACAGGAAATGAGGAAGGAGGCAAACACTTTTTCACACCACTGTATATCCATATCTATCTATCTATCTATCTATCTATCTATCTATCTATCTATCTATCTATCTATCTATCTATCTATCTCTCTATCTATCTATCTCCCTATCTATCCATTATCTATCCATTATCTATCTATCTATCTATCTATCTATCTATCTATCTATCTATCTATCTATCTATCTATCTATCTATCTATCTATCTATACAGGTACCAAGAAAGGGTGGAGAGGAGACATAAAAAAAAAATTCCATAGAATGTTAATTTCCCGCTTTTTCTCATGAACAAGGGCATTTCCTGCCTCTAGAGGGAGATTGACCTTCCTGTCTCAAAGCAGAGGATCTTGGAACTGGTAATCCTGCAGTTAACATAACTGAAGCCCAAAATCCCTTTAGAACTACAAATCCCAGCCAATATGATTTTGTCCCTGTATAAGTTAAAAAAAATGAGTAGAAGTAATAAATAGTAAATCATGTAATAACATCATCAACTACACATTGTGCTTGCTGGATGGATGCACATGTATTCCAACGCAGTACCCTCACATGTAATTTGTTATCTCTGAGGGTTAGATTTGGTTGCATATACAGTGGCAAGAAAAAGTATATGAGCCCCTTGGAATTAACTGTTTTTCTGCAGTAATTTGCCATACAATGTGATCTGATCCTCATTTAAGTCACAACAATAGAAAAGTGCCATGTGCTTAAAGTGGGAGTAAACTCCCATGCATGATTTTTTACCTATAGGTAAGCCTATAAAAAGGCTTACCTACAGGTATTGATATTTACTGTAGCTGCAGCCGGTGATGTCACGGCATACACAAACTTATCCTTCAGAGTCCTGTGGCATAAACGGCGGCTCCTGCGCGCATGCATGGGAGTGACATTATCATGGCTCCGGCCACTCACATGGCCGGAGTCTGCAAACCCGAAAGGAAGACCGTGTGAAGATGGAGATGCCTTCAGCAGTAACAGCTTGGCGCTGGAGGGTTTTAATTATAAGGTACGTTTTACATAATGTGCTAATATGCAATTCATACTAGCACATTGTGACATTTCCTTGCAGGTTTTAAAGCAAAAAAAAAACAGCGTTTTACTACTGCTTTATACTGGTAACACACAAAAAAATCTTATTTCTCATAACATTTTGAGCACACCCATCAAGCATTCACAGTGCTGGATGACAAAGTAACCCATAGACTAATTATTTCAACTTCAACAAAAGCTATTTGGAGTCCATTTTATGAAATAGGTTTGGAGGTGTTTTTTAGAGCTACTTTGATTGATAAAAGACACTCAAACATGTTAAGATTGCTCTTCAAAAGAAGCATCAACTGATGTGAACCATGCCTCGCAAAAAGGAAATCTCTGAAGTCTTACGATCACGTTTAGTTGATCTGCATAAGGCTGGAAAGGGTGACAAAACAATGTTTAGTCATCTATTAGTCAACAGTTAGACAAACAGTCTATAAATAGAGACAGTTTAGAACTGTGGCTACTCATCCTAAAAGTGGGCGCCCAACCAAATTGACTCCCAGGCCAACATGCAGAATCTTCAATGAGGTAAAAAAGAACCGATGAGTAACCGATGAAGTATGTCAGCGGGAACATCATGATTTGGGCTAGCTCCGCTGCCTCAGGGCCTGGTAAAAAAGAACCGATAAGTAACAGCTAAAGGCTTGAAGTCATCACTGGATATGGCAAACATCCCTGTTCATGAGTCTACCATATGTAAGTCTTTAAACAGGTAGGGTGTCCATGGCAGATACAGAGAAAGCCACTGCTCTACAAAGAGACCTTGATACATGCCTGAAGTTTGCCAAAATTAACCTTGGCAGATGGCAATGCAACTGGGAAAATGTTTTGTGGACTGATGAAACAAAAGAAGAATACTCAGCACTATGTATGACTCAAAAAGGACACAGCTTACCAACATCAAAACATCATTCCAACACTGAAGTATGTCAGCGGGAACATCATGATTTGGGCTAGCTCCGCTGCCTCAGGGCCTGGACCACTTGCCACGAGGTTAATGTCAGGGTGGCTGTCCACCACCTGAAGCTTAGTAGAAGTTGGGTGATGCAGCAGGATGATGACCCTAAGGAGTCAAAGTAAATCCCCAGACTGGCTTCAGAAAAAGAAAATGCGCCTTTTGGGGTGGCGCAGTCAGAGACCAGACCTTAACCCCATAGAGATGCTACGAAATTACCTTAAGAGAGCCATTCACACCAGACATCCCACAAATGTGGGATGTGAATCATTGTGTAAAAAGGAATGGTCAACATTTCTTCCTGAACATTGTGCAGGTCTGATCCAGAGCTACCGAAAGCGCTTGCTTAATGTTAATGCTGCCAAAGGAGGTTTGACCAGCTATTGACTCCAAGGGTTCACTTAAGCCTGGTACACGCGGGCCGAATGCTGGGCGGCATTGGCTGGTTCAATAGAAACCAGCCAACATTCGGCCCAGTGTGTACTGGAGTCAGTCCGACAGACGTCGGTTGTTTTCATCTGGCTTCAATCGAAGGGGCATGACCAAAAAAGGTCTGCCTATCAGATTCTGAGAGCTGACCGGAGTTTTCTGGCTGGGGGCTGTCCCCCTGTCAGAACACAATAGAGCAGCAGGGAAGATCACTGTACAGGCAAGTATAGTTACTTTGCAAGAAAAAAAAAACTGCATTTTGCTGCATGGATGCTGCATGGATCTGCATGTTTATTCAAATTAATTTAATTAATTAAACTAAATGCTGTATCAATTTCAGTCACTAAAATATATTAATTGTGGTGGAATGTGTGAAAAAACTCTTTTAGATTTAATTTGCATAAAGTTTACTTTTGTATTAATCTCATTGACAAGGATAATTGATGATTAATGTATAATGATTTTGTGCATATTTTTTGATTGTGGCTTGGACTGAAAAAACACATTTTTATTAACATACTAACTATTAAGAAGCAGCACTGCATCTCACCTATTCAAGTGTGTATAATCAAAACCACCAGATCACAAATTTACAAAAAAAAAGTAAAATATAAAAAATAGCCGCCATGCTAAAAAACCTTTACTTCAAATATCAATACCACCACATGTATACTAATAAAAAGTCCCACTGTGAAAATTACATCTCTTTGTTTAAAATATTGTGCTCCACATTTATTCTTCAGCGTAATCACCTTTTGTCTTTCACCTTTCACACCGCTCACCTTCATTTATGACCTACAATAGATAGATCAAGATGCAATTTCCTCTTTACGGCTTATTAGCCCTTAGCTTTGCTCTGGACTCTGGAAATACTTGTGCTGTACTCTCTCTTTAAATTACACAGGGAATGCCCAACTTGTCGGTGAGAGATTTTTATTGTGAACCAGGAAAGATGATTATGATCTTTAAGGACAAAACACTAAAGGACATTTTATAGGTGTGCTAAAATCATACTTTCCATTAATGAGAAACAAATTATTTTGTAAGCAAAGAAAATTAATTTTGCACACACATGCACACAAACATTTATATATTTTCCTACATGGTACTATATTCAACTCATGTTTGATATTTTTCTGCAGCAAAAAGAGAAAAAAATATCATGAAAGCCTCCATCATAAAGTCTATAATTTTCTAAAATCAGATACAGTATAAATATGAAAAAAAGAAACAATGTTATCATGTATTTAGCCACTCTACTCATTTATAAACATACAATTATAAATAAATTCTCCTTGTTCATATTAAAATTTTTATATTTTAACTAAATGTAATGCATTTTCCTAAAATGTAACCTGTTATTGTTTATAAACAACTAAATACAATTAAACAGTTGGGCGTGTGTATTCTAGTAACAACAGAGTTATTCAATGTGACATTAGAACAAAAATTTAGCTGACTTTGACTAGTTAGTTAAATGAATTGGGTGGTAAACTGGTATAGTTGACATTGTTGCATCTTGGTTCTTTGGACCAACTACTTTCTCCTAATATTTGTCTGCCTCTATCCATAGCAATATTAAAAAATTGTGTGTATTTTTTGTTATTAAAAATTAAAGGAAAATGTAAAATATTTTATATGCAAATTTTTTTTTAATTGTAAGCTCACTTGAACAAGTACTATTAGATATTTGTGCTACATAGGTAAACTACAGGTATACTGATACTGAAGGCTTTACATTAGTAAAAAACAATGAATTGACAACTATTTCCATAACCAATTAATCGGCCAGCTGATTACTTGGCCTGCATACAGAATTAATTCTTTGTTTACATATCAGCAAATACAGTGCAGCACACATGTGCACTGCCCATACATGTCAGGAGACACAGTTAAGCCCACATATAGCTCAGTACACCATCCATACATGTCAATAAGTGCCTGAGAACTTGTGAATGTGAATGTGTAAGGAGCAATGCCTCACGGGACATGTAGTCCTGGGCAGAAAGTGAGTGGTTCTAAAGGCAGAAGTTTTTTTACTTTGCTATAGGGGCGATCTATACTATACTTTGCAGCTTGCTATTGGGGAACTCTGAAGGCAGGAGGAGCCAGAAGTGGAAAGGGTCAAGGACTTTATTCAACGCAAAACAAGTGCTTTTTTTGCTTTTTTGGTTCAATAGACTTCAACGGAGAAGCTACAGAAAAGCATGTAGTGCGTTTTTGCTGCAATTTGCATTTTTTAAACTGCCCAACAACAAATTAAGTGGATTAGAGATCTTGTTTCCTAACCATATAGTTGGTTATTTATATTTACCACTGCATATAGATATTTAAGAATACATTGCCTTTTTTTTTTTAAACTTTACATATTAACGAAATTATATACAACACTTTTTTAAGGCTATTATCCAATTTTCATTGATTAATCTAAACAATAATCGGCCAACTAATCGAGTATGAAAATAATCATTAGCAGCACTAAAAAATATTGTGCTAAACATCATCATCCAGAAACGTTTAATTTCCTATCTTTATTAAAAGCAGTCAGGAAGCACATATAGTGTTAAATGTTGTATGAAGTGTTTTCAAGTTTTACACTGTAATTTGATAAAGTGGTGCTATAAAACAGGCATTTCATCTGCAAATACTGTATAGATGCTGTAACTTCAAATTTCCTGCTCTGAATAATTTGTGATCTGGTTAACAATTATTTAAATTGTGTCAAGTTTGTAAAAGGTATGAAATAGTTCTTATTTTTAAATTTGTTTAGACTTGTCAACAAACACATTGCAATTCTTTCTGATGTGCTGTAATAAATGATTAGCATGTCGTACTCACTTTTGTAAAAATAATTTGTTAATAGGATAAATTAGTTATACAGTGGATGGGCCTAACACATATATGCATATTCTTACTTAGTAATAACTGAAATATTTAGCTAGTTTCAACCATTGTGTATTATGTGGTTTCATACTTGTTGTGTCCCAATTATATTGCTTAAAATGCTGGGCACCTAAAATTAAAATCTAAGTTACTGGTGAGACCAACACATTTTAATCTGGCACTGTTGTAACAGGAATATTTGACACATAGAAAAAAATTTAAAATGTATCGGCTAGTAATATCTTAGGATCGTCAAAAATTATTACCTTTGATTGCTGTGTTTTTAAAATTTGCATTATACTTTTAAAAAAAAAAAAAAATTCAGTTGTACAATGGGTTCATACAACTTACGTTTTTAGATGGACCCTGAAAACAGTTGAATGCTACTATGCTAATAAACTTTCAAATTACTCACTTGGTTTTAAATTCATCGACCATCCTCTGGGCATCTTTGTACTCCCTCTCGAGTTTGGACCGATCGGAAGACAGTTCACGAATTCTCTGCCGATTTAGCTCAATTTGTTCTGCAAAAGCTTCTTCCAGGCCAGAAATCTCATCCATTCTTTGGAATGTCTCCAACTGCTTTCTAAAGATTGCATTTCTTTGTTCCAGAACCCTAGCTCGGTTTATATAATTGGCAAACCTTTCATTGAGTTCCTGCAAGTTTTCAAGGCCTTTTGCCTGAGACAAACCAAGGTTGCTAATGTCTACAAGACTTTGATCATCAAAGCCATCAGACCTCTCATATTTCTCTTTACGCACTTCTCGTAAGTAACTAGTCTTGTACATGTTGCTGTCACTCTAAGGGACCTTCCTCTCCCCAGGTTAAACTTGTCTGAGCAAATTTCCAAGAGGCAAAGAATGAGAACTGTTCTGTCCTCCTCTCCTGTGCACAGAATGCCATCTGCAATAGCGAAATTAAATTTCGTTCAAAGCAATAGGCCACAAGGGCACTGTTCTCTTGCATTCTAGTATTTGTCAGCATTTATTTTGTTCCAGGAAAAGCATTGTTTCTTTTTTTTTTTTACAGCATAGAGAGGCTTAGGTTAACAACTAAACACATCCAACAAAGCAATTGCATTTTCTAAATAGATGATTCAATTAAAGCATTTACCCAAAGCCTTTGGAATCATTTACAGTAATTGGTTTGTCCCCTTAGTGAGTTTACATTTAAAACATATCATGGACCCCTTGTCATAAATATTTAAAATTGTATGTATCTATTCGTTATGTGCAACATGAAACATTTAGGGGCTGTTGTTTGGTGTACTTAAGTCTTTTAAAAGGAAAGGCCTGTTACAATTGTCAGTTTCTAAGTAAAAACTGATACCCAAGTAATATGTACAGCAGTAGAAGAATTTTTTGGAACTACTTTATGCCTCCATTCTTTATTGGTCCATTGTAAGAGCACCATCCACAGCAGAATATCTGTGATCTGCATTGCTTGCAGTAATCGAGTTATGCTGAGTTTTCATCTCTAGAAATAGAAAATGTTATAAAAACATTATAAAACATTATAAACAACTTTATAAAAAGCAAAGACATCTTCCTACCGACAAAATGGCATATAGTCAAAGCTATGATATTCCCAGTAGTAACCTATGGCTGTGAAAGTTGGACCATAAGGTAGGCTGAATGCAGAATAATTGATGCTTTTGAACTATGGTGTTGGAGAATACTCTTGAAAGTCCCTTGGATGGCAAGTAGATCAAACCAACCAATCTTGAAGGAAATCAACCCTGAATATTCACTGAAAGCACAGATCCTGAAGCTGAAACTCTAATATTTTGGCCACCTAATGGGAAGAGAGGACTCATTGGAAAAGACTCTGATGCTGGGAAACATGGAAGGAAAAAGGAGAAGAGGAAGATAGACAACAAGATAGATTGATAGCATCATCGAAACAATGAACAATAAGTTAAGCAAGCTCCCCGAGGCAGTGGAGGACAGAAAAGCCTGGCACGCTATGGTCCATGAGGTCACGAAGAGTCAGACATGACTTATCGACTGCTGATGCCACTGCTGCCAATATTCTATACATGCTTAAATGTTTCTTTGTATATGTGAGTACCCATCTATTTCATTTTAATACATTTTAATTGCCTGACGGTATTACGATATATGGTTTCACTCTTTCATTGTCGGTAACACCACTGGGGATGAACCATATGACATACCTGCCTACCACCTTCACCTTGAGTTCCTACTGATTATTCAGTGTATAGCCTTGTCCGTGGCCATCATACTTCGCAACCAGGAGCAGCTGCCTACATCGGTGTAATCCAAACACCATTCAGCGCTTTTGACTCATAGGGCGTAAGCCTATCTGAGTCCACGAGAGTTGGTAAGCCTTCTTTCAATTGGTGACGGAGTACATCAGACAAGCCACACATGTCACTTTATGTTTATTTAATATTTACATATGTCACTATCATGGTGCACTATTGCCGATTTTTTTTAGAAATTCTTATGTGATTTTATGATTTATCATTGGTTCATTCGTGATACTTATAATTGGATCACGGTTGTTTGCACTAAGTTGGTTTCTACAATTTTCACTTGTATGATCTATTATACAGTATTGTCACATTGAAGATACCATACATAGAATGTATACTCTTATCATCGGTTATCTATATGTATATCTTCCAATTTTTATATTTTTTCACCATTATATATTTTCCTACACTAAGCCTGGGTTCACACTATTGCGAATTCGCAGCGGAGGAAAACACTGCAAATTCGCAGGACATTTCAAAACCCATTGTTTCAATGGGGCACGTTCACATATGTCCGGTGCATGCGCACTGCGCATTGCAGAAAAACCGCAACCGACTTTGGTGCGGTGCGGGGTGGATCAGGTGCGAATTCAGGCCCATTATCTTCTATGGGCACGCATCTGATTCGCACCTGGCTTGCGTCCTGAACAGAAATTCGCAAGTCATTGTACTACCTCTGAGGGGGAAGTCCACGCGCCCTGCGGCCCCCCACCCCAAAGCACCTTGTCCCCATGTTGATGAGGACAAGGGCCTCTTCCCGACAACCCTGGTCGTTGGTTGTCGGGGTCTGCGGGCGGGGGGCTTATCGGAACCTGGGAGCCCCCTTTAATAAGGGGGCCCCCAGATCCCGGCCCCCCACCCTATGTGAATGAGTATGGGGTACGATGTACCCCTACCCATTCACCTAAGGTGTAAAGTGTAAATAAAAAAAACACAATTTTTTTTAATATTTTATTGCACTGCTCCGGGGGTCTTCTTCCATCTTGGGGGTCTTCTCGCCGGACTCCTCCGCTATTTTACCTAGCTCTTTTACCGAGCGGAGGAGCCCGGCTTTCTTCTTCGTCGTCGCCGTCGTCTGGGGGTCTCGATCCACCTTCGGGGGTCTTCCGGGGTCTCTTCTGTTCTTGCCGCTGTCGTCGCCTTCTGCGCCGCCGCCTTCTTCTTCTTCTTCCGATGTTGACTCGTCGCTCTCTCTGGTCGGAATGGCAGAGCCACGCTGTGCTGGGACTTATATAGGGACAAGGGGGCAGGGTCACATGCTCATGTCACATGGTGACCCCGCCCCCCTATGATGTCACAGTCCCAGCATCCTCCGGGACTGTGACATTATATGTGGGCGGGGTCACCATGTGACATGAGCATGTGACCCTGCCCCCTTGTCCCTATATAAGTCCCAGCGCATCGCGGCTCTGCCATTCCGGCCAGAGAGAGCGACGAGTCAACATCGGAAGAAGATGAAGATGAAGGTGGCGGCGCAGAAGGCAGTGGCGCAGAAGGCCGCGGCGCAGAAGGCGACGACAGAGGCAAGAACAGAAGAGACCCGGAAGACCCCCGAAGGCGAATCGAGACCCCCAGACGACGACGACGACGACGAAGAAGAAAGCCGGGCTCCTCCGCTCGGTAAAAGAGCTAGGTAAAATAGTGGAGGAGTCCGGCGAGAAGACCCCCAAGATGGAAGAAGATCCCCGGAGCAGTGCAATAAAATATTTTAAAAAAATTGTGTTTTTTTTAATTTACACTTTACACCTTAGGTGAATAGGTAGGGGTACATCGTACCCCATACTCAGTCACATAGGGTGGGGGGCTGGGATCTGGGGGCCCCATTATTAAAGGGGGCTCCCGGATTCTGATAAGCCCCCCGCCCGCAGACCCCAACAACCAACGGCCAGGGTTGTCAGGAAGAGGCCCTTGTCCTCATCAACATGGGGACAAGGTGCTTTGGGGTGGGGGGGCCGAAGGGCGCCCCCCTTCCACAAAGCACCCACCCCCCATGTTGAGGGCATGCGGCCTGGTACGGTTCAGGAGGGGGGGGGGGGGCGCGCTCGCTCGTCCCCACCCCCTTTCCTGACCTGCCAGGCTGCGTGCTCGGATA
Source organism: Lithobates sylvaticus (assembly GCA_028564925.1). Taxonomy (NCBI): domain Eukaryota; kingdom Metazoa; phylum Chordata; class Amphibia; order Anura; family Ranidae; genus Lithobates; species Lithobates sylvaticus. The sequence goes on from CM053028.1 coordinate 86,490,585, forward strand.
AGGGTCTGGTATGGATTCTGGGGGGACCCCCACGCCGTTTTTTCGGCGTAGGGGTATCCTTAAAATCCATACCAGACCTAAGAGCCTGGTATGCCTCTGGAGGGGAACCCATGCCGTTTTTTTTATGGATTTTTTTTTTTATATGGATTTTTTTTATATGGGTTTTTTATGGATTTTATTTGGAGTTGATTTCCCCCTCAGAAGTAGTACAATGAGTTGCGAATTTATGTCAGCAGCTGATTCGGACCTAAAACACGGACACACCGCAGAACAGCCGACGTTTCACTGCGCAGTCACGCAGGGCCTTCAATTCGCACCGCACTAGTCTGAACCCAGGCTAAATGTTTAATATTCATTATTGAACATTTTGAGCGCCGCACTTTTTATATATTCATGACTTATCGACTGAACAACAACAACAATAGAAAATGTTTGTGACCAATCAGCAATTATTACTATTCCCTGTGGATCGAGCAATTATTAATTTACTGCATCTTAACCTCCCTGGCAGTATGATTATTTCTGATTTTAGGTGCTGAATGCGGTACCATTATTTTGCATGGAAATTTGGCGTTTTATATTGTATGCCTGCAATTCTTAGTAATAACTCACCTAAATCTGTCCAAACCAGAGTCTAGTAGACATTCCGGGTATGATAAAGTTTAAAACACAAAATCGTAAATTATAATATAATAAATAACTATAAATAATTATAACAAATAATAATATACCGTATATACTCGAGTATAAGCCGAGATTTTCAGCCCTTTTTTTAGGGCTGAAAGTCCCCCCCTCGGCTTATACTCGAGTCAGTGCCGTCTGCCTACATGAACAGCTTGTCATGCAGACAGACGGCAGTGTTCAAAAGCCGCGCCGCCTCCTCCCGCCCGTCTGTGATAGGCGGACACTAATTTTCCCAGCAGTAAGTCAGTGTGCAGTGTTCCGCCTATCACGGACATCCTGTCATTCTCATCTCATGGACAAGGATGAGAGGATGTCCGTGATAGGCGGAACACTGCACACTGACTGCTGGGAAACCCGAGTGTTCCTCTTATCACGGACGAGGAGGAGGAGGAGGCGCGGCTTATATTCGGGACGGCCTATACTCGAGTATATATGGTAATAATAATAAAAATTATTCAATAATGTAATCAAATCAAAAACACTGAAATTTGCTCAGTTGCAGAATTGTCGCTGTCATTAGATTTAGTGTTTGATGACGAATTTCCCAACAAATCACTATCGCTCAATTCTGCAAATGATTCTAATTTATTATCGCTGTTTTCTAGCTGGTCTAAAACCACTTTTCACATAAAGGGACACTTTTTGGTTGCTATGGACAATCTCCAAATTCCAGGCAGAAAAAAAAAACAGTATTTATAATATAAAAGTGCATGCAGGGCACTGGACAGACCACTAGGGACAAAGGGGATGTGTAATGTTTTTATACAGTACTGTAATCTGTAAGATTACAGTGTACTGCATGTGTTTTGTGTTTTTACTTTTTTGAATTTGGCACCGATCTCTGCTCCCGTGCGTCGCAACGTTGCAGGGAACGGAGCTCAGCGGCACTCAGCACTGTGTGAATCGAGCGGAGGAGCTCGCACACACAGCGGGGAGACATCGCAGGATCCAGGGGACAAGGTAAGTAACTTTCCCTGTATCCTGCAATGCGATCCTGAGTCTGTCTCGGGGTTATCGCTAGTGGTACTGAAATTCCACCCTGAGCCAGAATACCGCCAGGGAGGTTAAAGTGTTTCCAACTCCCAAACGTTTGAAAAATTGATCATAGAGTGATGTGAGGTTAGAAGTTATTGTAGAATGTACAGGGAAATGGAAACTTTTGAGTTGTCACCAAAGCATTACTAGGGGGAGAATCTTAAAATGGAGCAATTTGTCTAATAGGAGATTTCCCTTGTTTTAGACAGATTTCTTCTTACTTTCTACAGTATTGTGTCTACTAGACAAGAAGCAAAGGGAAATCTCCACAATGGCACACTGGGGTTGATTTACTAAAGGCAACTTTACTGCACTTGGAAGTGCAGTCACTGTAGATCTGAGGGAAAGATCTGATCTGCTGATTTCTATCATCCAATCATGTGCAAGCAAAAATGCATTTTTTTTTCATTTTCTTGCATGTCCCCCTCAGATCTACAGTGACTGCACTTCCAAGTGCACTTGTAGTGCACAGTGGATTTGCCTTTCATAAATAAACCCCAACGCTAAAATTAACAAAAAGTGTGTCTTAACATATATACGTTATACATTATATTATAATTAAATATATATAATTAACATGTTACTATGTTGTTACTATGTTAGGGTGTAACATGTCACATTTTAAAAACAGATCAGCTGTGTGGGGCTCTGCCCCCACAGCCCCATCATTAATTTACAAATCTCTGTGAATACAACCACTGTCTACCACTGCAGAAGACGAGGTGTAGTTCTCAATAATCAACCAGGTCACTGATCAGCATCCTGTTAGTTCACTGACACTTCCTGCAGTTGAGTAATGCCCCTTACACACGGTCGGAAATTCAGACGGAAAATGTCCGATCGGACCATGTTGTCGGAAAATACGGTCGTGTGTGGGCTCCAATTTTCCGACAACAAAGTCCTATCAGACTTTTTCCAATCGTGTGTAGAAAATTCCGACGGACAAAGTGCCACGCATGCTCAGATCAAATTACGAGACCAAAGCTATCGGCTACTAGCCTCTACGTAGTTCCGTCATACGCAACGAAGGTCACCACGTTCAGAATGATCGGATTTTCCGACAACTTTGTCCGACCTTGTGTATGCAACACCAGTGTCGGACAAAATCCATCAGGAAAAATCTGACGGATTTTGTGGTCGGAATTTTCGACCGTGTGTACGGGGGCTTACAGTCCGCCCTTACAGGAGGTATGGGCAGAAAGCTGTTAGGAGTGTCTGCGGAAGCCTGACATTGTACCCAGGATCCACTGATTGTGGGTACAATGTTTTGCAGGCACATGTTTTTACCTGGAAAGTCTTGTTCATTTATTTATTTATTAACTTAGCCTTTAATGTTGGCCAAGAGTATACAGGTTCCCCAAGACATTTCAGTTTCTGAAAAAGCTCTATCTCTCAAAACTAATATTTGATATAACTGTTGTCAAATCCTGCACTGGATTGCTGGTGGGCTTTATATCCCTACCTCTCCAACAACCTGGAGCCTAAGTATTTCCCAGTTATTTGGTTGCTCTAGCCAGCCAATATCCAGCCCTGCCATTCCCTGTTAGTTGCTTGTCCATCTCCGCCCACCTTGTTCACTCTGCCCAGCTCTATCCTTGGTCCTACATGGTGTATACTGTATAGTTTGCTCTTGCACTATTTCCGTTCAGCTGTTTGCTTTGTTAACGCTGCTCTGTTAATGAATGCAGGTTATCTTATACCACACTATTTGTTTGCTGAGTTAATTTGCCTCCTATTATTTAACTGTCTACTCTACAACCATTTGAGATGGGCTCGGGTGTGTTTGAAATCCCACATACCCGCTTCCGCCAGGAAGCTGACAGTGCACACGGCTAATCACAGGCAGTGAGGACCGGGAAATGTCTCACTGCCTGTGATTAGCGCTGTGCAGTGTGGGCTTTCTGGCGGGCATGGGCATGTGGGATTTTGAACATGCCTAGCCCATTTCTAACAACAAATTGTGCTGGCCCTCATGTACATCAGCCCCATAAAGTAACCAGCACTGGGTTCCAATGTGCCTCCGCTGCCATGGAGACAGAGACCAGCGCTGTGAATAGTCGGGACAGGACAGCAACCCTGGTAGTTCCACCACTGGTCCACACTGGGAGGATTCCCCCATACACCTATAATGTGTAGATGGGAGAATTGGATCATTTCTTTTTTTTTTCATTCAACCTTCTAGTTGAATGAAAAAAGTGATCAATGTATGGGCTGCCTAAGTGCTAAGACCAGCCATAGGCAGTTTAAATCTCAGCTGGTTCAACAGGAACTGGCTGAGATTTGAACCATTAATGAGCAGGCTGAATGTACCAATTTGATAGATCAAATTGGGAACAACCAGCCTGCCGGATACTCTTATGATTATCACTAGTGGTTGCTATAGCCACTAGTGATAATCACTGTTTGTTGGGAGAATTAAATTGCTGGGCAGGAAGGATATTCCCCTGTCACCACTGTCTGTGTTGATGGGGGAATCATGCAAGTTTCTTTCCTGCAATCTGTGGATGCAGAAAATAAATTTGCACCGTCTATTACCTGCCTAACTGAAAGTGAAAGTAAATTGTGAAGGTCTTGAAAGAACAGGAGATGGGGAGGGACAGATGGGGAGAGAAGGGATGGAGATAATGCAGTTCAGTGATTACAGTGTACTGCAGTGCACACACTTACCCACGGGTCCAGGCTAGAAGCTCAGGCATCATTGACACACAACTAGGAATGCTGCTGATTTTCATATTTCCCGCCCACGCATCCCTTCTCTTCAGATACAGCTGCACGCCAGGGATAGTGTGAGCGGGACTGGAAGACTCAGGAAGAACAGGGGAGGAGGAGGAGCTGAAAGAGTGTCATAGACTGACAGGCTGGTTCTCCTGTCCTAAGGACAGGAGAAATTAGTCAGTTTTTTTCAGTAACTGAGAGTCCTGGTGGAGTCCTTCCTGCAACTCGCTCTTCTACCTGCCAATGAGGATGTAGGGGAAGGAGCAGATTGGGCGGCTGGGGTTGTGTGAGCGCTCGCATTATGCAGTGTCAGCGAGCAGAGGGAGGGGGGAGGAATCACCCGCAGGAGCTGACTGGGGATGCTCTCCCTCTCAATAGAGACTGTGTTACTCCAGCGGCAGCCTGAGTAAGATGTGGCGCATCCGCTACGAATGCAAACAAAAAGACATTGCCTTTTTGTTTGCACATGGTGGGGCACAGCATAATGTTGGGGGGTCAGGGCCCCCTCTGCCCCCCCTAGGGACGCCATTGGAAACAAGTGCCACTCGAAAACCCCAAAATGGGTCTGCTCAACAGACTGCTAAGTGCTGGAAGGAGGTCGTTTCAGCTACAGAGAAAGTCCACCACACAAGGAAAGAAGCCATTTGCACACCAGACCATTCTAACAAAAATAAAATAATTTAATGCACCGGACACAATGCAACCCTGCAATACCTGCCTGGGGAACTCCTCCATTGATGTTGATATACCAAATGTATAAAAATAAGTAAATATAAATTAGATAACTATTAAACTAATAACTAAATGCATATATCATATAATGTAAAGATAATAAAGTCAAACATAAAATATAATTAAAGTGCACATGCTCCGTGTGATGCACACAAATCCTCAATAATATGAAAAGTCCATTTCCAAAAACATAAACATAGAACATGATGGTAATATCTTCATGCAACCTCCAACAATATATATAGGGAAAGTGCACGTGCTCTGTGTATTGCACAAAAATCCTTAATATTTCAACAGTCCAAACATAAACCGAGATGGTGATATCGCCATGCGATGTGTACACACCCCCCACCAGGTGTACCCTCACCTTAAGGGCTTTTTTAAAAAGCCTGTGATAAATAATATTATCAGCTTGGGAAGATCTTCCTATGGTTCCTCTTTCATGTGGTGGCTAGGTATGGCTTAAATGCTGATACAAAGGTCACTCCATCCTCCTGATCACAAGCCACTGTTTCCTCCTGGCTATCAGCAATCTCCTCATATATAACACATGTGAAAGACAATAGAGACTTGCAAAGGGTGGTGATAATGTCACCTGGAGACCGAATCTGCAGCCACGGTTCCCAGCGTTCACCCCGTCCTAAGCCTGTAGTACAAAAGACTCCTCTCTTCCCTCCTCATCAGCCGATCAAGCTGATCAAGCTCCTTTTTTCGTCACAATCTCATGACTTCCCGGGAATCCTCCATTGATGTGTTTCCCCAGCACATTAAAGGGGAATAATAAAAAAGTGTCTGATGCTATCTCACCTGGTGCCATTGCTCAAAGCAACCATTTAGCTTCTATTCTTTCTTTTTTCCACATGGCTTACAAAAAGAACATTTAAAAGCTGATTGGTGCTCTAGTTGAGACAAATGTGAGACAAAGTTTATCTCAGAAACTTTTTTTTAATTCCCCCAATGGTATCACAACAGACATGCACACTCTTGCTTAGTGCCAGGGGCAGGGCAGACATATGCATGCACAAAGAGTATCAGGGCAGGCACATGTCTACAAACACAATGTCAGTGCTGAGGCATATGTGCAAACAGTGTCAGGGCATATGAATATATATACATTTTATATGGGCAGCCTTGCACATGCACACACACACAATGTCAGGGCACACGCTTATACACTAATCACTCATTATTTTTTCTATCAAACAAGTGGGCTAAACAAAAAAACAAAAACAAGAATGTATTCCTCCATCCACAAAAGAGAGGTGGATGGAGGAATCCTTCCTGCTGGAACATTGTATTCTGACAGCAGGACTCCAATCGGCCTCTGAAGAAACATTTTCCGACATTACCATTCAACAGAATTCAATCTAACGATTGACTTCTGCCAAACAAGGATGGCCACATATGGGTGGAAATTTGGCTGGTCGCTGCTTAACCAGTCAAATTTCAATCAATCTATGGCTAGCTTTATTGACAGACACTCACTCTCACACGTACATACACACACTTTCAAGGCAAGCACACACACATGGACACTGGTTTCTCTGACTTATTGCTCTTATAATTTTCAATTTTTTGTCATAATAAATTAGAAAGAATAAAATGCTTTTCAATACTTCTTCTGAACCATTTACTTGAAACTTGACATGTGTGACAACACTCTTCAGGGAATCTCTCACCTTTCACCCTCTGGAGCATCCAAGTTTGTACAGATTGGCTTGAATCCATCTCATTATGAAATCCCAAGCATGACTCATTTATCTATCTTCATTTTTCTCAAGTGACATGTTCCTGACAGTTTGGAAACTGTTTATCATACAATACACAGAAAATATTGTTATAGCTTTTAGATCCATCATTAAATAGCTACTTAGTGTGTACAGATTTCCATTTGTTTTGACTCATGACCTCACTGAGTTAATGTCCTCAAAAGTCAGCTGTCAAGATTCTGTCAAATTCTTTCTGTGTATGTCTAATACCTACAAGCTGCCCTGTCAGTCGTCAACTTTTCCAGGCCTTTGCTATCACCCATGTACTTGCGACTGAATGTAGTCTGTCTCCAGGCAATGGGGTTCATTTACTAAAGGAGTAGCATCTTTTTAACATGTAACGTGTATGTTCACTTTCCAAAGAAGAGTACAGATCACTCCTTCCTTAGCTCTGCCTTCTGGCGCTGATCCAAATCTCAAGGCCAACACATCTTCCCCAGGCAGTGATGTACCCTATACTGCTGACTAGGGATGAGCCGAACACCCCCGGGTTCGGTTCGAACCAGAACCTTCGAACGGACCGAAAGTTCGCGCGAATTTTCGAACCCTATACGTTATAATGGACGCGAACGTTCGAAATCAAAAGTGCTAATTACAACGGCCAATATGCATGTTAATGTCATAAAACAGGTTTGGGGACCCGGGTCCTGCCCCAGGGGACATATATCAATGCAAAAAGAACTTTTAAAAACTAACGTTTTTTCGGGAGCAGTCATTTTAATGATGCATAAAGTGAAAAAAAAAAGTGAAATTTTCCTTTAAATATGGTACCTGGGGGGTGTCTAAAGTATGCCTGTGAAGTGGCATGTGTTTCCCGTGTTTAGAACTGTCCTTGCACAAAATGACATTTGTAAAGGAAAAAAAGAAGCCATTTAAAACCACTTGCGGCTTTAGGTTTGATCTTAAGTAGAATCTGAACAGGTACATTATGAAGTGTAGCTCCATCCCAAAAAAATCTATTTTTAAGCTTTTTGGAGAACATAGGGAGGGGTTATCACCCCTGTAACATTTGCTGTCTTTGCACATCTGTTCAGAACATGTCACCTCACTTTCCGTCCCAATGACAAATGTTTTTGGAAAAGTGGGGTTTTAATTGAAACAAGGATTGGTGATAAAGTATCAGTAGAGAGGAGATACCTTTTTCCCAAATTAAATCTAACAGGATAGAATTTCCCTTCCTAGGGGTAGATTTCCTCTCACTTCCTGTTTTCTCTTACCATTTGCAAGTAGGAGTCGTTTGTAAGTTGGATGTTTGAAAGTAGGGGCCTGGCGTATATACTCTGCAGAAATTTGCCCTATTAGATGTTGGTGTAGCCACAAGACTGGTGGGCACAGGAATGGGCCCTGCTGTGAGTTAATAGATCAAGATTTGTAATTGCATGCACCTGTTGAACAGGGCAGAAAAATTGGGGGTGGTGGTGGTGGTGGTGGACGGTTTTGCCACAAGACTGTAAGCTCTCACAGTTACTCTTGGTGGGGCGCAGGAATGGGCCCTGCTGTGAGTTATTAGATCAAGATTTGTAATTGCAAGCACCTGATGAACAGGGCAGAAAAATTGGGCCTTTGGCGGTGGTGGTGGACGGTGTTGCCACAAGACTGTAGGCCCTCATAGTTACTCTTGGTGGGCGCAGGAATGGGCCCTGCTGTGAGTTATTAGATCAAGATTTGTAATTGCAAGCACCTGATGAACAGGGCAGAAAAATTGGGCCTTTGGCGGTGGTGGTGGACGGTGTTGCCACAAGACTGCAGGCCCTCATAGTTACTCTTGGTGGGCGCAGGAATGGGCCCTGCTGTGAACTATTAGATCAAGATTTGTAATTACCCGCCCCTGTTAAACAGGGGCTGAAAAATTGTGCCTTAGGCACTGGTGCTGGTGCCACAACACTGCAACCCCTCACAGAGACTGTACTTGGAGCACAGCAGTCACACGTGTTGCGAAGCATTTTTTTAAAAAATTGTAAGTACACGCCCCTGTTAAACAGGGGCTGAAAAATTGTGCCTTAGGCACTGGTGCTGGTGCCACAACACTGCAACCCGGCCCTCACAGATACTGTACTTGGAGCACAGCAGTCACACGTGTTGCGAAGCATTTTTTTTAAAAATTGTAAGTACACGCCCCTGTTAAACAGGGGCTGAAAATGTGTGCCTTAGGCACTGGTGCTGGTGCCACAACACTGCAACCCGGCCCTCACAGATACTGTACTTGGAGCACAGCAGTCACACGTGTTGCGAAGCATTTTTTTTAAAAAATTGTAAGTACACGCCCCTGTTAAACAGGGGCTGAAAAATTGTGCCTTAGGCACTGGTGCTGGTGCCACAACACTGCAACCCGGCCCTCACAGATACTGTACTTGGAGCACAGCAGTCACACGTGTTGCGAAGCATTTTTTTTTAAAAATTGTAAGTACACGCCCCTGTTAAACAGGGGCTGAAAAATTGTGCCTTAGGCACTGGTGCTGGTGCCACAACACTGCAACCCGGCCCTCACAGATACTGTACTTGGAGCACAGCAGTCACACGTGTTGCGAAGCATTTTTTTAAAAAATTGTAAGTACCCGCCCCTGTTAAACAGGGCCTGAAAAATTGTGCCTTAGGCACTGGTGCTGGTGCCACAACACTGCAACACGGCCCTCACAGAGACTGTACTTGGAGCACAGCAGTCACACGTGTTGCGAAGCATTTTTTTAAAAAAATTGTAAGTACCCGCCCCTGTTAAACAGGGGCTGAAAAATTGTGCCTTAGGCACTGGTGCTGGTGCCACAACACTGCAACACGGCCCTCACAGAGACTGTACTTGGAGCACAGCAGTCACACGTGTTGCGAAGCATTTTTTTAAAAAATTGTAAGTACACGCCCCTGTTAAACAGGGGCTGAAAAATGTGCCTTAGGCACTGGTGTGGTGGCATGGATCATTGAGGAGGAGGAAGAGGATAGTCAGTGAACATAAGAGGACAGTCACTCAGCATCAGCATAGGCAGTCTTGAAGGGATGTGACATTAAAAATTATTCGGTTATATCCGCCTCAGGTGCCTGGTAGCTGGTGGTGATCCAAGACTGATTCATTTTGATGAATGTCAGTCGATCAACCGAGGCGGTGGACAGGCGCACCCTATGATCAGTCACAAATCCTCCAGCAGCACTGAATGTGCGTTCGGAAAGAACGCTGGAGGCAGGACAGGCCAGTAGCTCAATTGCATACTGTGCAAGCTCTGGCCAGTGATCCATCCTCAGGACCCAGTAAGCCAGAGGATTTTCGGTGGGAAAGGTGTCCAAGTCTGACCTTGCCCCAAGGTATTCCTGCACCATGTATATCAGACGCTGGCGATGGTTGCTGGAACCGATCATACCTTGGGGCTGCGGACTAAAAAATTGTCTGAACGCATCGGTCAGACGTCCACCTTCCCCACCGCTCCTTCTGCCACTGACCGAAGCCTCAGCAACTCGTCGCCCAGGACCAGGAGTTTGTAGCCTCCCAGTTTCTGGGAACGCGTTGCACAGACCTTTCTGCAAGGCCTCCCTGAGATGTCTCATCCTCTGCTCCCTCTGCGACGGCAAGATAAGGTCCGCAACCTTACCCTTGTACCGCGGATCAAGGAGAGTGGCCAGCCAGTAATGGTCCCTCTCCTTGATCCGAAGAACACGAGGATCCTTCCGCAGGCTTTGCAGGATCAGGGAGGCCATGCAGCGTAGGTTAGCTGAGGCATTCGGTCCGGAGTCTTCTGGGTCACTGAGGATGACATGATCGCCAGCCACCTCCTCCCAGCCACGTACAAGTCCACTGGCTTGTTGGGACTGTACATCATCCCTAAAAGACTGCTGCTGCTGATGCTGAGTGCCAGGCTCCACCTCCATGCTCACACAATCCTCCTCCTCCTCCTCCTCCTCCTCATTCTCTTCCTGTGTGATGGGTGGGACAGAAGGAACACTGTCCGGATAAAGGGGGCCTTGAGAGGCAAGGAAGTCCTCCTCTTCCTGCCTCTGTTCTGCCTCAAGTGCCCTGTCCATTATCCCACGCAGCGTATGCTCCAACAGGTGGACAAGAGGGACAGTGTCACTGATGCATGCACTGTCACTGCTCACCATCCTCGTGGCCTCCTCAAATGGTGAGAGGACAGTGCATGCATCCCTGATCATGCTCCACTGACGTGGGGAAAAAAAAAACAAGCTCCCCTGACCCTGTCCTGGTGCCGTAGTCGCAAAGGTACTCATTGATGGCCCTCTGCTGCGTGTGCAGTCGCTGCAGCATGGCCAACGTTGAGTTCCACCTGGTGGGCATGTCAGATATTAGGCGGTTCTTGGGCAGGTTCAGCTCCTTTTGCAGCTCAGTCAGCCGAGCACTGGCATTATAAGATCGGCGGAAATGCACACAGACTTTCCTGGCCTGCCTCAGGACATCCTGTAAGCCTGGGAACCTGCCCAAGAACCGCTGCACCACCAGGTTGAGGACGTGAGCCATGCAGGGCACATGGGTGAGCTGCCCCTGTCGCAGGGCGGAGAGGAGGTTGGTGCCATTGTCAGAAACGACCATTCCTGGCTTAAGCTGACGTGGCGTCAACCACCTCTCGGCCTGCCCCTGCAGAGCTGCCAGAACCTCTGGCCCAGTGTGGCTCCTGTCCCCCAAACACACCAGCGCAAGCACGGCATGGCATCTTTTTGCCTGCGTACTTGCGTAGCCCCTTGTACGCCTACGGAGCACCGCTGGTTCCAAGGACAGAGCACTGGAGGAAGAAGAAGAGGAGGGGGTGGAGGAGAGAGGTGTGTCACAACCAGTAGCAGTAGTCGCGTTTTGGAGGCGTGGTGGCGGAACAACCTCCAACACTACTGCACCTTGTCCTGCATCCCTCCCAGCTGCCAATAGAGTGACCCAATGGGCCGTGAAAGAAAGGTACCGTCCCTGTCCATGCCTGCTGGACCATGAGTCAGCGGTAATATGCACCTTACCGCTGACCGCCCTGTCCAGCGAGGCATGGACATTGCCCTCCACATGCCGGTAGAGAGACGGAATCGCCTTCCGCGAGAAAAAGTGGCGTTTGGGAACCTGCCACTGAGGAACCGCACATTGAACAAACTCACGGAAGGGGGCCGAGTCTACCAACTGAAAAGGCAGCAGTTGAAGTGCTAGCAATTTAGCAAGGCTAGCATTCAACCGCTGGGCATGTGGATGGCTGGGAGTGTACTTCTTTCTACGGTCCAGCAGCTGGGGCAGGGAAATTTGCCTGCTGCAATCGGACGTCGGTGTACTGCAAGTACTTGGTTGTGACACACCGAATTCTACACCTTCAGTCCTCTCAGAGCAGCTTTCAGAGAGGACTGAAGGTGTAGTGGGGATGGAGATCCCAGCTGAGGAGGAGCAAGGAGAGGTCCGCTTAGTTCTTTGGTGTGGGTCTTTTATGTGTGCCTGCCAACGAGCTGCATGGCAGGTCGCCATATGTCTGGTCATGCTTGTCGTGCCCAAGCGGCTGATGTTTTGGCCACGCGAGATACGCTTGAGACAAATATTGCAAATAGCAGTGGTGCGATCTGCTGCACTCGTCTCAAAAAAGGCCCACACCAAAGAACTTTTCTGATAACGTGCAGAGGCAGCGCCCTGCACAGGCGGAGCTCTGCGGTGTTGTACAGTTGCTGTGCTGGCCTCTACCTGGCCTCCAGGGGGCATCCTGCCTCGTTGGACATGTGACGCCGCATCCTCCTCCTCCTCGTCCTCCTCCTCATCCTCTCTCCCTTGAGGCACCCACGTGGAGTCAGTGACCTCATCATCCCCTCCCTCTTCACCACTAGAGCAAACCTGGCAGTAAGCTGCAGCTGGTGGAACAGTACTGCCAGATTCCTCAAGCTGGGTATCGTCATCCGAGCCTTCGAATCGTTGGGCATCCTCCTGGAGCATGTACCCAACACTGTGCTCAAAGAGTTCGGGGGACTCCTCAGGAGGACATGGTGGGTCTAGGGAAGGGGTGGCTGATGATGCTCTGTCAGTACCCTGAGCCTGGGTGAGAGAGGATGAGGAGGATGAGGAGGGCTTGGTCATCCATTCTACCAAGCCTTCAGCATGATGCGGCTCCACATGTCCAGCTGCCGAAAACAAAGAAGCGCGTGTCCCATGGCCACGTGCTGATGACGATGCACGACCACGTCCACGTCCACGGCCACGTCCACTAGAAACAGAGCCTGCCTGCCCTGTGTTCTTGGGTCTGCACGCTCTGCCTCCCCTTGGCGGTCTTCCAGCCATTGTAGTCGGTAGTCCTGTGGGTGCTGCTGAGAAGAAAATATAGGAGCTCTGTGTGATGCCACTAACACACTAGAAGTCCTATGGGTGCTTCTGCAAAGAAAATAGAGGAGCTCTGTGTGATGCCACTAACACACTAGAAGTCCTGTGGGTGCTTATGCAAAGAAAATAGAGGAGCTCTGTGTGATGCCACTAACACACTAGAAGTCCTGTGGGTGCTTATGCAAAGAAAATAGAGGAGCTCTGTGTGATGCCACTAACACACTAGAAGTCCTGTGGGTGCTGCTGAGAAGAATATATAGGAGCTCTGTGTGATGCCACTAACACACTAGAAGTCCTGTGGGTGCTTATGCAAAGAAAATAGAGGAGCTCTGTGTGATGCCACTAACACACTAGAAGTCCTGTGGGTGCTTATGCAAAGAAAATAGAGGAGCTCTGTGTGATGCCACTAACACACTAGAAGTCCTGTGGGTGCTTATGCAAAGAAAATAGAGGAGCTCTGTGTGATGCCACTAACACACTAGAAGTCCTGTGGGTGCTTATGCAAAGAAAATAGAGGAGCTCTGTGTGATGCCACTAACACACTAGAAGTCCTGTGGGTGCTGCTGAGAAGAATATATAGGAGCTCTGTGTGATGCCACTAACACACTAGAAGTCCTATGGGTGCTTCTGCAAAGAAAATAGAGGAGCTCTGTGTGATGCCACTAACACACTAGAAGTCCTGTGGGTGCTTCTGCAAAGAAAATAGAGGAGCTCTGTGTGATGCCACTAACACACTAGAAGTCCTGTGGGTGCTTATGCAAAGAAAATAGAGGAGCTCTGTGTGATGCCACTAACACACTAGAAGTCCTGTGGGTGCTTATGCAAAGAAAATAGAGGAGCTCTGTGTGATGCCACTAACACACTAGAAGTCCTGTGGGTGCTGCTGAGAAGAATATATAGGAGCTCTGTGTGATGCCACTAACACACTAGAAGTCCTATGGGTGCTTCTGCAAAGAAAATAGAGGAGCTCTGTGTGATGCCACTAACACACTAGAAGTCCTGTGGGTGCTTCTGCAAAGAAAATAGAGGAGCTCTGTGTGATGCCACTAACACACTAGAAGTCCTGTGGGTGCTTATGCAAAGAAAATAGAGGAGCTCTGTGTGATGCCACTAACACACTAGAAGTCCTGTGGGTGCTGCTGAGAAGAATATATAGGAGCTCTGTGTGATGCCACTAACACACTAGAAGTCCTATGGGTGCTTCTGCAAAGAAAATAGAGGAGCTCTGTGTGATGCCACTAACACACTAGAAGTCCTGTGGGTGCTTCTGCAAAGAAAATAGAGGAGCTCTGTGTGATGCCACTAACACACTAGAAGTCCTGTGGGTGCTTATGCAAAGAAAATAGAGGAGCTCTGTGTGATGCCACTAACACACTAGAAGTCCTGTGGGTGCTGCTGAGAAGAATATATAGGAGCTCTGTGTGATGCCACTAACACACTAGAAGTCCTATGGGTGCTTCTGCAAAGAAAATAGAGGAGCTCTGTGTGATGGGACTAACACACTTCAAGTCCTATAGGTGCTTCTGGGAAGAAAATAAAGGTCTGTGTGATGGGACTAACACACTTCAAGTCCTATAGTTGCTTCTGGGAACAAAATATAGGATCTCTGTGTGATGGGACTAACACACTTCAAGTCCTATAGGTGCTTCTGGGAAGAAAATATAGCTCTGTGTGTGTAATGGGACTAACACACTTCAAGTCCTATAGTTGCTTCTGGGAACAAAATATAGGATCTCTGTGTGATGGGACTAACACACTTCAAGTCCTATAGGTGCTTCTGGGAAGAAAATATAGCTCTGTGTGTGTGATGGGACTAACACACTTCAAGTCCTATAGGTGCTTCTGGGAAGAAAATATAGCTCTGTGTGTGTGATGGGACTAACACACTTCAAGTCCTATAGGTGCTTCTGGGAAGAAAATATAGCTCTGTGTGTGTAATGGGACTAACACACTTCAAGTCCTATAGGTGCCTCTGGGAACAAAATATAGCTCTGTGTGTGTGATGGGACTAACACACTTCAAGTCCTATAGGTGCTTCTGGGAAGAAAATATAGCTCTGTGTGTGTGATGGGACTAACACACTTCAAGTCCTATAGGTGCTTCTGGGAACAAAATATAGCTCTGTGTGTGTGATGGGACTAACACACTTCAAGTCCTATAGGTGCTTCTGGGAACAAAATATAGCTCTGTGTGTGTGATGGGACTAACACACTTCAAGTCCTATAGGTGCTTCTGGGAACAAAATATAGCTCTGTGTGTGTGATGGGACTAACACACTTCAAGTCCTATAGGTGCTTCTGGGAAGAAAATATAGCTCTGTGTGTGTGATGGGACTAACACACTTCAAGTCCTATAGGTGCTTCTGGGAAGAAAATATAGCTCTGTGTGTGTAATGGGACTAACACACTTCAAGTCCTATAGGTGCCTCTGGGAACAAAATATAGCTCTGTGTGTGTGATGGGACTAACACACTTCAAGTCCTATAGGTGCTTCTGGGAAGAAAATATAGCTCTGTGTGTGTGATGGGACTAACACACTTCAAGTCCTATAGGTGCTTCTGGGAACAAAATATAGCTCTGTGTGTGTGATGGGACTAACACACTTCAAGTCCTATAGGTGCTTCTGGGAACAAAATATAGCTCTGTGTGTGTGATGGGACTAACACACTTCAAGTCCTATAGGTGCTTCTGGGAACAAAATATAGCTCTGTGTGTGTGATGGGACTAACACACTTCAAGTCCTATAGGTGCTTCTGGGAAGAAAATATAGCTCTGTGTGTGTAATGGGACTAACACACTTCAAGTCCTATAGGTGCTTCTGGGAAGAAAATATAGCTCTGTGTGTGTAATGGGACTAACACACTTCAAGTCCTATAGGTGCCTCTGGGAACAAAATATAGCTCTGTGTGTGTGATGGGACTAACACACTTCAAGTCCTATAGGTGCCTCTGGGAAGAAAATATAGCTCTGTGTGTGTGATGGGACTAACACACTTCAAGTCCTATAGGTGCTTCTGGGAAGAAAATATAGCTCTGTGTGTGTAATGGGACTAACACACTTCAAGTCCTATAGGTGCCTCTGGGAACAAAATATAGCTCTGTGTGTGTGATGGGACTAACACACTTCAAGTCCTATAGGTGCTTCTGGGAAGAAAATATAGCTCTGTGTGTGTGATGGGACTAACACACTTCAAGTCCTATAGGTGCTTCTGGGAAGAAAATATAGCTCTGTGTGTGATGGGACTAACACACTTCAAGTCCTATAGGTGCCTCTGGGAAGAAAATATAGCTCTGTGTGTGTAATGGGACTAACACACTTCAAGTCCTATAGGTGCCTCTGGGAACAAAATATAGCTCTGTGTGTGTGATGGGACTAACACACTTCAAGTCCTATAGGTGCTTCTGGGAAGAAAATATAGCTCTGTGTGTGTGATGGGACTAACACACTTCAAGTCCTATAGGTGCTTCTGGGAAGAAAATATAGCTCTGTGTGTGTAATGGGACTAACACACTTCAAGTCCTATAGGTGCCTCTGGGAACAAAATATAGCTCTGTGTGTGTGATGGGACTAACACACTTCAAGTCCTATAGGTGCTTCTGGGAAGAAAATATAGCTCTGTGTGTGTGATGGGACTAACACACTTCAAGTCCTATAGGTGCTTCTGGGAAGAAAATATAGCTCTGTGTGTGTGATGGGACTAAGACACTTCAAGTCCTATAGGTGCCTCTGGGAACAAAATATAGCTCTGTGTGTGTGATGGGACTAACACACTTCAAGTCCTATAGGTGCTTCTGGGAACAAAATATAGCTCTGTGTGTGTGATGGGACTAACACACTTCAAGTCCTATAGGTGCTTCTGGGAACAAAATATAGCTCTGTGTGTGTGATGGGACTAACACACTTCAAGTCCTATAGGTGCTTCTGGGAAGAAAATATAGCTCTGTGTGTGTAATGGGACTAACACACTTCAAGTCCTATAGGTGCTTCTGGGAAGAAAATATAGCTCTGTGTGTGTAATGGGACTAACACACTTCAAGTCCTATAGGTGCCTCTGGGAACAAAATATAGCTCTGTGTGTGTGATGGGACTAACACACTTCAAGTCCTATAGGTGCTTCTGGGAAGAAAATATAGCTCTGTGTGTGTGATGGGACTAACACACTTCAAGTCCTATAGGTGCTTCTGGGAAGAAAATATAGCTCTGTGTGTGTAATGGGACTAACACACTTCAAGTCCTATAGGTGCTTCTGGGAAGAAAATATAGCTCTGTGTGTGTAATGGGACTAACACACTTCAAGTCCTATAGGTGCCTCTGGGAACAAAATATAGCTCTGTGTGTGTGATGGGACTAACACACTTCAAGTCCTATAGGTGCTTCTGGGAAGAAAATATAGCTCTGTGTGTGTGATGGGACTAACACACTTCAAGTCCTATAGGTGCTTCTGGGAAGAAAATATAGCTCTGTGTGTGTGATGGGACTAACACACTTCAAGTCCTATAGGTGCTTCTGGGAAGAAAATATAGCTCTGTGTGTGTGATGGGACTAACACACTTCAAGTCCTATAGGTGCTTCTGGGAAGAAAATATAGCTCTGTGTGTGTAATGGGACTAACACACTTCAAGTCCTATAGGTGCCTCTGGGAACAAAATATAGGAGCTCTGCCTGCCTGCCACGAACACACTACAAGTCCTATAGGTGCTTCTGGTAACAAAATATAGGAGCTCTGCCTGCCTGCCACGAACACACTACAAGTCCTATAGGTGCTTCTGGTAACAAAATATAGGAGCTCTGCCTGCCTGCCACGAACACACTACAAGTCCTATAGGTGCTTCTGGTAACAAAATATAGGAGCTCTGCCTGCCTGCCACGAACACACTACAAGTCCTATAGGTGCTTCTGGTAACAAAATATAGTAGCTCTGCCTGCCTGCCACGAACACACTACAAGCCCCTCTTTCTCAATCAATCTTTGTAACTGAATCTATCTAACTCAATCTCTGTAAGTGAATCTCTCTAACTATCTAAATGCAGCAGAGTGTCACAGAATCAGCCTGCTCAATCTGCGCCGGAACAGCATGTGACCGGCGCAGACGGCGTGGCGGCGTTTTATAGGGGGGGGCGTGTACTACAGCCCCTGAGCTGTAATTGGCTACAGGCGTCCTGCCTGTAGCCAATTATGGCTCTTCGAGTTTCCGGGGCTGTGATTGGCCAAGCATGCGGGGTCACAGTGCATGCTTGGCCAATCATCAGCCAGCAATGCACTGCGTCGGCCGCGCCGGCCGCAATGCATTGCGGGGCCGCTCGCATCACACGAACGTGATGCGAGCGGCCAAAATAGTTCTGGGCTCGCCGAGCGAGCGAACGCCCGGTGCTCGATGCGAACGTGGGTTCGCATCGAGCACCGGGCCCATCCCTACTGCTGACTATGCAAAGTGTAAGTGGGACCATGGTTCGCCAAAAGCTACCACCATTCAGGCCAAGGGCCCCTTCCACTAATCTCCTCCCACAGAAAAGCAATAAAGTGCACACATCTGTAATGTGGAGGAACTCCACCATCCTGGTCACCTACATTTTTCCAGCCTGAGGCCTACCTTCAGCAATACAGAATGTTCACTCATTCAGCTTTTCTAATGTTTTACTGTACCAGGAACATACTGTACATTTCTTAATCACCAATTTTGTCTGTTTAATTCCAACAGTGACCCCCCTCTACAGTTCACATCCATTTTAACATAGGATTTCTTCCCACCTCTTCCAGTTGTTCTCCAACAGAACTTATATTGGGCCTACCCCAAAGGCTTTACTTCCCGAGACTACAAGCTTACATGATAGTATACTAGGGGTAGTCTTTTCCCATCATCCTCTGCCCCAGGCTTTTCTGGCTCTGGAATAAAAGGGACTAAACTAGCCCCACCCACAATGTCCATCCATTGGGAGGGTCTCTGTAAAAAGGGATACTAACTGCTTACAAGGAGGCACTGTATTCATTTTGAATGCCCAGGGAAAGGGATAAAGGAAGAAAACAGTATTTTTGCTAATAATTGGGTGTTCTCTAGCAAATAGGTCCAGCAGAACAAATAAGGGATTTTTTGGTGGATTTTCAAGGTGGATATAGCTCTCAATGGAATATCACTACATACAGTATAGACTAAGATTTAACCACTAAGTATAGTGGCTATATTAAAAGTTAAAAAACATAATAATAATAATACCAATCCACATATAATAAAAGATATGCATTATGTATATATATATATATATATATATATATATATATATATATATATATATATATATATATACCCTGTATGCAACCCCTTAGACACCCATCCACAGCATATACTTTCTTTGAATCAAAGGGTCAACTAGGGTAATCACCCACAGACCTTAAACCATAACTTTAGTGTATAACATATTCATATATTGATTAAAATGTTGACTGTGTAGGAGTTGAAAAGCTCTGGGGTTATCTAGGATGAAAGATAGAAAAACAGGGCTAAACACTTTGCATATGAAAAGTGACCGCACACAAAGCCTATGTGTAATGTGACACCACTGGATCATGCATTATTAGGTAAATCACAAATCAAAGAATGAAAATACTTAAATATATATTTGCAACAAAATTGCATCCAGGTACTTCAGCATGTGGGAATTCTATAGACCCAGTGAAATAAAACCTTAATGCTCAATGGGCATGGTAGAAAAGATTAAGCCAATTCACTTTACAGCCTTATAGGAAAATGCTTATATATAAAAATAAAGGGACCCAGGCTCATTATTTTTTATGGTGAGATACAAACATACCCCAACAGTTTTATTCAAACGTTTAGTCTAGGGTGGGTGAAGAATCCTTATAGATATAGGAGTACAATTCACATCCAGATTCTGGAAAGATCTTTGCAGGATACTTAAGATTGAACTTGTTTCTCCTCAGCCTATCATCCACAGACGAATGGCCAAACAGAGCGAACAAATCAGAATCTGGAACAGTACCTTCGGTGCTTCTCATCCTTTGCCCAAGATAACTGGGCATCACTGTTACCCTTGGCAGTTACCCACTTGAACCATGTATTAGCGCATGCGCGGGTGCACACACGTGCACGCACTTTAAACCAAGCAATGAAATACACACACATTGCTGAGTGGTCTTTCAGCTTGCTCCTCTTAACCTGTGCTTTGATCTGTTCCAGTTACCTGTGTTTGATCTGGCTTCTCATGTACCTTTCTTTGGACTTCTGCCTGCCTACCTGTGACCTTGGCCTGTGTTTGACTCTGCTCCTGTCTCATTCTCCTGTACCTCGCTGCCCATTGTGTACCGAACCCGGCCTGTATCCTGTCTCCGCCTCAGCTTCACGTTCCTGTACCTGCTCTGCCCGGCTGTTGATGACCCCCTGGCTTATGCGGCAACGCTTCTGCCTGCTGATCCAGCAACACAGTGTTCCAGTTTCTAGTACCAGTCCGGTGAGCTACGGCCATCGGGTTCCTGTCGAGCCTCAGCTGGTGTCCCCTGCTAAACCGACCCTTGTGCAACTCTGTGTCCTTCAGAGATCAGTGTTCACTAACACACAGCCACGCCCCCCACAGTTAGTAACACGCCCCTAGGACACACTTAACCCCTACACTGCCACCCCCTGGTTAACCCCTTCACTGCCAGTGTCATTTACACAGGAATCAGTTCATTTGTATAGCACTGATTGCTATATAAATGACAATGGTCCCAAAAATGTGTCAAAAATGTTGGATGTGTCTGCCATAATGTCGCCGTAACAATAAAAATCGCTGATAGCCGCCATTACTAGTAAAAGAAAAAATATTAATAAAAATGCCATAAAACTATCCCCTATTTTGTAAACGCTATAACTTTTGCGCAAACCAATCAATAATCGCTTATTGCGATTTTTTTTACCAAAAATATGTAGAAGAATACGTATCGGCCTAAACTGAGGAAAAAATATGTTTTTTTTAGATATTTTTGGGGGATATTTATTATAGCAAAAAGTAAAAAATAATGCGTTTTTTTTTTCAAAATTGGCGCTCTTTTTTTTTTATAGCACAAAAAATAAAAACCGCAGGGGTGATCAAATACCACCAAAAGAAAGCTCTATTTGTGGGAAAAAAAGGACATCAAATTTGTTTGGGAGCCATGTCGCACAACCACGCAATTGTCAGTTAAAATGACGCAGTGCCGAATCACAAAAAGTGGTCTGGTCTTAAGTCAGCAAAATGGTCTGGTCTGAAAGTGGTTAGCGCTCTTAAGATGGATCGGGGTCAGATGGGTCCCCATTCTCCCATCACACCGCAAATTTATTTTTCCCAGCGTGGCAACTTGAAACGCATATAAATTGACTAAATTTGATCATGACTGACTTCATCATAATTGATCAGGGTCTCCATTGCTAGATGATGTGATTGAATATGGATTTACACTGTGGTACATGTTTTTTGATTTTTAATAAAGTACTTTGTCAAATGTGTTGTGTATTTAGTTACAATTTTTTGTGTAACAAAGAGTACCATGTAACCCTTACACATTCACAGAAAATATAAACCTCATTTGTAAAGCTTCTTACTGCTGCACTGTATTTTTATTTCTTTTGCATTGATACATGTCCTTGAGGGCAGTGCTTAGCACCCCATGCCCTTTTTTGACAATACCTATTCCTTGCCTATTAGATTTGAAAATGGCTTTGTTAATGTCATGGAGGGGGATACCGAGGGTACAGGGGCAATGAAGACTAATCAATATACAAGGAATCTCCATCCATCGCAAGCCCATGGGAACTGACCTACCTCCTTTTAAATTATCTTGAGTACCCCAAGTCCCCCAATCCAGACACAGGTAACAGCTGTAAACACCAAATACACTATAATATCCCACTGCTGCCACCAAATGTCATAGGAAATCACACCCACAAAGACCCACTAACCATTTTAAACAGATTAACAACAACCTTATGCAGATACTGATAACACAAAGCATAAATCTCTCTAGGAATATAAATTCTTAGCTTAGTACACAGAAGCCTAAAGTGACCATAGATTATTTAGACCGGTTGATTTTGTTGGCAGGGTCAGTCAGGGTTAGATACCAAAGCCTAATCTCAAATGAAGGAGGGGAAAATTGATTTTGTCCACCCCTAGGTTGTTCGGTAGGGTCAGGATATACCAATTTGCATCTGCATGAGGCACAAAATGTGTACCATCAGAAGGTAAAATGTTTATCTCCCTGTCATTATTATTCTGGACATTATCAGGGATGAAACATAACCACTCCGATCTTAAGAAGATTAGTGTTGCAACAGACGTCCTGTTGCCTCCAATATGGGATGACCTTTACCCACTGCTAATTTGGAAGCTGAGAAGTCTGAAGTATCCCCTTGAGGCCTGGTGAGGTGACAGTTGTCCACCCCTTTTTTGCAAAAAAAGCCTTCTGTACCTGTCAAAGGGCCATTATCACCTAGGTATTAGTTCCTTGATTCCCAGACCCAAAAGCCTTTTATTCATAATAAAATATTTGTCTACTACTCTGACCACTAAATTGATAAAGACATCTGTCTACTACTGGCCACTGAAATAAAATTTCTATAATATCACTGAATCAAGAGACTGTCTGCGATATCATACCACTTTTTATATCTAATGTTACAGTTTACAGTCAGAACAAAGCTGGTTGGGAAATGTCATTTAGTGGCAAATGGTATTTTCTTTTTACTTGTTTTTTTCTTTCTAAGTGTTCTTGTACAATAATACTATTCCTGCAAGCTGATGATCTCTCCTCTTTCTCTTGACATGTTGGAGGTCTTCACTTCAGGACTCCAAGATCAAGTGATTGCCTTAAAATAGCCTTGCTGGCTCCTTCTTGACCAGGAAGTTTACTTGGACTGCTGGAACACATATTGATTCCTGGGGGCTTTTCATTTTGCCGGAGAAATTTGAAGGCTGATTTTGTGGTCTCCAAACAGAATTCCAGCTGTTCCTGTTTTTCGATAACTCCGTAAGGTAGATTTTTTTTAACCATAAACTCCCACAGCGTATTGGTGAGACCTTCTACCCTGGATACCCCATAAACCACATTTAAAGGGGACACTCAAAGGCAGGATAAGGAACGCCAACAAGGACCTGGGCTACCATATTTGGGATCTACAAAAGGGACACCAAGGACCACAAAGATATACAATTTCATGCTGTAACCTTACAGCAGTAAGGTAAGGGGCCACCCACCCACATAATTACCACAAGGATTGCACAGGACACCCACTACCCACAGCACCTTACATCCAATTTTGTTTATCAGCACTTGCACTTTAAATGTTTTGGATCCGAAGAAATACTACACAGTGCACTTTATGATTTTAATGGATACCACCTATGGACTATTCTATGTTTATATTGTTTTGATTTTATCTTGCTGCATTTATATTATTTAAGTTCACATTGCAATATTAGCACTACTATTATTCATTTTATCAATCTAGCACGTGGCTTCACTACCACTACTTTTCACAGCCACACTTGTGCTTTGTGTTTTACGCACCTATATTGGTTTATTATTTTTTTATCTTATATTTATGATATATGCCTTTTTGCGTTTTTACTATTCATGGAATTTTGACCTTTTGGAATTGCATTATCTACCATTATTCTTCATTGCTTCTACTACATTCTCTTTAGTTCAGTTTAATTTATCCTTTAACAGCGCACCACTACCTTATTTTACTTGCTTTTACCTTTGGGTTCAGACATTTCCCTCAGTTTGTGCAGCATTACGTTAGCTAGTTCTCCCTGTGTCGGCGCAGGATTACCTTCTTCTATCATCTATAGGTAAGCCTTATTATAGTCTTACCTATAGGTAGAAATGATGCATGGGCGTTTACGTTAATATAAAATACATGGAGAGGAATCTGTTTATGTAATGTATGTGATCCATGCACAATGACTTAAGTCATTAAGTAAACCTAAACCCAAACTAAGTGACATTTACCTTGCTAAACAATTGCCATTATTTTATTTTTTCCATAAAATACTGTTTTCATCTTTTTATGCATTTCAATGCAGCCAATCCCCTGCAGCCTCTTTTAACCATTGCCTGTCTATACTCATTCCCTCCAGCTTAGGCTGCACATCAGCTTCCTGATAGTGACAATGGTGGACCAAGTCTGCGCAAAGAGTCTCAGCACAGGCACTGGTAGTCTCCTGTCAGGGGCCCATGTGGCATGGTTACAACAAAGGAGCACAGTTGGGAAACTGTTGTCATCCATAGCAGGAAGTGACTGCAAAATGATCATCATGTTAGGATCACTGAATCTTATTATAATTTAAAAAAAAAAAATCTTGCAGATACAAAATATTAAAAACAACTTTTTAAAACAGAATCAGAAAATTTTGAAATCAAAAAATATATTATCATTTTACAATAACAATCATAAAATTTAACAGCATTTATATATTAAAGCTTTATATAATGTAAGATTTTAGGGATTAGGTTTACATCTACTTTAAACCTGTTTCATAAACTCCAATTTGTATCCGTCGTACTAACTTTATCAATGAAAGCTGCTGCTCCATCCAGAATATACCAAGTTATATAATAAGCTACAGAAGGTGGATATTACTGCATTTGATTTTTTATTTTTATTTTTTTTATGAGTAAGTGAACACAGCTGTCAATTATACTTGTATGATGAAGAGGGAAGGTTCAGTCAGTAGAGCTGAAGTATGTACAAATGAAGGACTCTGGGACTGATTTACTAAAATGTGAAGTTAGATGAAGTGTAATGAAATGACAAGGTACTGAAGCCAGATTGATTAAAGTGTGAAGTGATGTGGAATGAACCTGTGCTCACTTCAAGCATTCACTCACGTGCAAGGTAATTGGAATAAAACTGCTTTTCACATGACTAGATGTTTGAAACAAACACATGTTCATTGAATGTGTACTTGGCATGAGATATATTTTTGATTGTAAATGTGTGCATGCTATGTAATGTGTAATCGCACAGACTTGTGTAAAAGTGTAAATGCAACGTGCTTTTAGGATAATTTCTGAGTTCTGAGTGTTTTCACTGGTGTATTTGAGGTGCACACAGGGCCATTCAGCTGCAGGGATCCTTCCCGGTGTCTTAGTGTACCCAGGACAGACAAGTGCAGCATCAAGCTTCACTACAGGCAGCCTCCAAAGTATATGGCAGACTATGGTTGTACTGGGCTGAACACTGTACTAAATGGCATCAGCGCTTATGGACCTGTGCATTCAGGGAAGAAGGTCTGGAATGAAGGCCCCTAGAACCTCCTTTAAGGAAAGGGAGCCTTGACTGCTGGAAGAATGGCACTGTGGGTGTGAACCTTCAACACTGTGGGTGTGAACCTAAAAGGGAAGTTAAGTAGCTCACTTAGGATTGGCTATAAAGATCTGAGGTGAATGGGTGGAGCCTGAACTTTAGAAAAAGGCTACGCTGGGGCACCTCCAACTGCTCTGAGGAGATTCAGCTGTCACAAGAGTTGCCCACTGCACGTGTGATGTTTTGTCACAGCTTTATTGGCGGTTTTGACCTTGCCAGCAATTGATGTTGCTTTATGAGCTATGCCCTCAAGTTAAATTGTGGGGCCAGTATAATGCCTGTCTGGCACTGATGGTAAAGACAGGCATCTTAGACTATGTGAGTTTATGTTTTATGGGTGAACAAAGTATAACTGTGACTGGCAATGTTGTTTGGTACATTTGGAAAGATGTTACTTTTGCAAAGTTCAATAAAGCTCTGGCCTTACCATATTTCCAACTTAATCAGCTTCCATTTCTTTTTGGGGGGTAAGGTATTGGTTTATTAGTTGGTCATAAATGAGCCTATGCTTCTCAGCAGTCATGCAGGTCTTCTGCTTTCCGGACCTTCGTCCCTGAATGCACAGGGAGTGGGTGCTTTATTTATGGACTGTCTATGACTGGGACTTTTCAAGTGCCACAATGATTTTCTATTGAGATGTAACTTAAAAACATCTAAGTTATTTGGAGATTTTCTGTTCACTTATTGTGGTTGCCCACAGTAACAGGTAAATTCTGCTACACCCTGTTCTTTCATTCAAAGACACTGTTCTCAGCAGTTCCTGCCATACTAGAAAATATTTACGATAAACAGATATACATCCTTATTTTTAGGTCTCATCCTTTCTCCCTCATGAGCTGGGTTTGGGCTGACACTACTCAATATCACACACATACTGTATTTATAGACATACACAAGCTTATCCCCAACTCCAGATAAGACATATTTAAATGGTCCAAGGAATGCATAGAATCAACCCCCTACCCCATCGCTGATTTTTAATGTAACCTCCCCACTAATGTATCTGTAAATAGTAATTTCGTGATTTTGATAGGTTTGAGCAGCAATAGTCTTTTCTAGGGATGGGCCGAACAACCCCCTGTTCAGTTCGCACAAGAACTTTCGAACATCGGGAAAGTTCGGAACTGAATAAGGAACCCCATTAAAGTCTATGGGACCCAAACATGAAAAATCAAAAGTGTCCCTTTTAAAGGCTTATATGCAAGTAATTGGGCATACATTGGTTATGGGGATCCGGGTACTGCCCGGATCCCCGGGCATCAATGAAAAAAAAGTTTGGAAAAAAATATCATTTTTAAATGACCAGTGATTTATTAATGCTTAAAGGGAAAGTATAAAAATTAAAAATTACTTTCAATATAGTGCCTGGGGGGTCCCCTTAGTCCACCTGTAAAGTGGCAGATCTGTACTGTCTATAGAAGCTGCTGCAGCAATAATTGCATTTATAAAGCCCCAAAAAAAAAATTTCTCTGCAAGCTTTCTTTATTTTGTAAGCAACGGCTTGGGGAGCCAGTCTGTAAGATAAGACCACAATGTAGTGCACTGGGACAAGATTAGAGATTTCTTTGGATAAATTCTGGTGTCTCTCTACCACAGACTTTGGATTTCTACTTCTGTAATAGGTGTGTAAAAATTGTTCTTTGGGTGTTGGTGGTACCTTAACACCATAATCCTATAGAGGTACTCTTGATGAAAGCAAGAATTGGCCTTGCTGTCAAAAATTGCAATGATATGCACCTGTCAAACAGGTGCGGAAAAATTGTTCTTTGTGTGTCAGTGGCGCCTTCAAATCGTAACCATATAGAGGTACTCTTGATGAAAGCAGGAATTGGCCTTGCTGTCAAAAATTTCAATGATATGCAACTGTCAAACAGGTGCAGAAAGATTGTTCTTTGGGTGTCGGTGGCGCCTTCACACCATAACCCTATAGAGGTACTCTTGATGAAAGCAAGAATTGGCCTTGCTATCAAAAATTGTATTGATATGCACCTGTCAAACAGATGCGTAAAAATTGGTCTTTGGGTGTTAATTGTGCCCATGAAACCTATACCAAAACATTCTTCCAGATGAAATAATTGAACACCCTCAAAGATAGGCAGCCTCAAAGTCCTGCAGAGATTACACATCCCAAAAACACTTAATCAGCGACAACAGCATCAGGGGCTTCATAGCTGCTGGTAATCCAGGACTGATTCATTTTGATAAAAGTCAGACAGTCCACAGAGTCTGTGGACAGACACGTTCTATGACCAGTAACAAAACCTTCAGCAGCACTAAATGCCCTTTCAGAAAGCACGCTGGATGCAGGGAAGCCCAGCAGCTCAATAGCATACTGGGCAAGTTCTGGCCAGTGATCTATTCTCATGACCCAGTAAGCCAGTAGATCGATTGAACATTAAAGTGAACTCATACCATGAGGCATGTGGTTGCCATCATCCCTAATAATAATTCAATGAAAAATCCTCTATGCATGGGATTTTAAAGGCAAAAACAATATTTAAAAATTGATATAAATGTGTTTAATACATCAGAAAAATTTCATGAAAAAGTTCCAAACATTAGATATACAAAAGTATTTAATAAAAACATTGTGCATGATGTGAGAAGACACAGTAAAACTTAAATCCAACGCGTTTCAATAAACCATAGTATTTGGAAACTTCATCTGGGAATTGTATCACTGTATCAACATAGTTGCATATGTGGTAATTGGATTCCCCACGGTGTCAGCCTATAAATCTGATCCCCGGATCTAACACAGATGGATCCCACTGATTTCTACAGGACGGCCAGATAGATATATATCCAAGTATACATTGGTGTTTTAGAGAACACTGCAAATGTATTCTGATGTTTCCTGTATAAAATCCTCCAAAGGCTGAGGTGTAAATACACCTAATACCCCGCTCAATATTTTAGACCTCCTTCAGCTACACGCTGAGGAGGGAAATTACGTCATTCCATCTCTGTTAGATTCGGAGATCTGATTTATAGGCTGACACCGTGGGGAATGCAATTACCACATATGTAACTATGTTGATACAGTGATACAATTCCCTGATGAAGATTCCAAATACTATGGTTTATTGAAATGCGTTGGATTTAAGTATCACTGTGTCTTCTCTCATCATGCGCAATGTTTTTATAAAATACTTTTGTATATCTAATGTTTGGAACTTTTTCATGAAATTTTTCTGATGTATTAAATAAATTTATATCTATTTTCAAATATTGTTTGTTGCCTTTAAAATCCCATGCATAGAGGTTTTTTCATTGAGCCAGTAGATCGTTGACTGGAAAGCCCTCCATCTCTGTTGTCGCCCCTAGATAATCGTCCACCATGTGATGCAGATGCTGCCGATAGGTTGTGGAAGCTAACAGCCCTGGGTGGTGAGGACTAAAAAAATTCAGAAATGCATCACTTAGGCAGCCGCCTTCTCCACCGCTCCTCTCTTGACCAACAGAAGCCTCAAAACGACATTTTCCACGACACTGTAACCTACCAGAGTTGGGAAAAATATTCGATAAACTCCTCTTTAAGGTGTCCTCAAGAGATTTCATCTTCTGCATGCTCTGTGGGGATGGGATGAGTTCTGAGACTTTCCCCTTATAACAGTGGTCAAGAAGGGTTGCCAACCAATAGAGATATTTTCCTTTATGCCACATATTCTTGTGTCCTTTCGCAGGCTTTGAAGCATGAGGGAGCCCATGCACAGGAAATTTGCAGAGGCATGAGATGCAAAATTCTCTGCGTCACTGAGGATTAGAGTATCTGGAACTGCCTCCTCCCAGCCACGTACTACTCCCAAGGGTTCTGCGGATGGAAAACTCTTTCTTACTGATGTTTTACGTATGTCTTCATCTGCCTCAATGTCTCCGAAACTGTCAGAATCATCCTCCTCCTCTCTCGCCTCTTGTGTGTTTTGCGGCATAGTAACCATTGTGTCTGCATAAAGAGGAAATTAGGTCCTCCTCTTTGTCCTGCTGCTCTGCCTTGAGTGCCCTGTCCATAATGCCACACAGAGTCTGCTCCAGCAGGAACACAACAGGGAGTGTGTCACTGATGCATGCATTGTCACGGCTCACCATCCTTGTGGCCTCCTGAAATGGTGACAGTACAGTGCATGCATCCTTTATGAGCAGCCATTGGTGTGGGGAAAAAAAGCTGAGCTGTCGTTGTGCCATACTCACACAGGTACTCGTGGACGGTCCTCTGCTGCATGTGCAGCCGCTGCAGCATTGCCAAAGTCGAGTTCCACCTGGTGGGTATGTCACAAATCAGGCGGTTTATGGGCAGGTGGAATTCCTGCAGAATTTAGGCCAACCGAGCACTGAATGTGTATGAGCGCTTAAAATGGCTACAGACTCTTCTGGCCTGCTTTAGTAAATCTTCCAATCCTGGTTACCTATTTAGGAAAATATGCACCACCAAACTGAGGACATGTGCCAGGCTGTCTAAGGGCGGACAGGAGGTTTGTGCCATTATCACATACCACCATTCCTAGCTCCAGCTGGTGTGGCGTGAACCCCCTCTGGGCCTGTCCCTGCAGAGCTGCAAGAATCTATGCTCCGGTGTTGTTCCTGTCCCCTAGACACACCAGCTGAAGCACTGCATGGCACCTTTTATCCTAACTTATTGAATAGCCCTTTGAATGCTTAGGGGGTACTTGAGGTTCATAGGACAATTCAGCAGAGGAGGGCATGGAGGAGGAGGAGGCAGGGGTAGAGCTGACGAATCTGGCATCATCACCAGCTGTATGGAGACATTGGGGCACAACAAGTTGAAGCACTGAGCCCTGTCCTGCATCCTTCCGAGTTGCAAGCAGAGTTACCCAGTGTGCTGTGAACAAAATATATTGTCCCTGCCCATGCTTGCTGGACCACGTGTCAACAGTAACGTGGACTTTGCGGCTTACTGCCTTGCCCAACGATGCCACAACATTGCATTCCACGTGATGGTGGAGAGATGGAATGGCCTTACATGAAAAGAAATAGCGACTGGGAACCTACCATTGTGGTACAGCACATTCTGCAAATTCACGGAAGGGGGCAGAATCCACCAGGCAGAAAGGTGAAAGTTGTAGAGACAGCAGCTTTGACAAGCTTGCATTTAGACGCTGGGCATGTGGATGGCAGGCACTGTATTTTTTTCCCCGCTGCAGAAGATTTGGCAGAGAAATTTGCTGGCTATAGTCTAAAGCTGGTGGTGTGCTGCTGGCAGATGTGCTGCAAAGACCTGGTACACCGTGCGGGTTATCCCTGTCAGTGGAGGCTGCTGAGAGGTCATGAGGTGTAGCAGGGACAGACTGAGGTGAGTAAGGAGGGACAGATTTGTGCCACTTTTGTGTGGCTTTTATGTGCTCTTGCCAATGGACAAAGTTTGCAAATAGCAGTGTGATAACAGTGTGATCGGCTGCTCATGTACTAAAAAAGACCCAGACAGCTGAGCTGTGGGAAGTGGGCCGGGAGATAACAGCTCCACAGTGTTATGGAATAGGGTGGCTGCTCTCTACTCTGCCATGATGGCTGCCTCGTTGTGGTTGTGTCTCACCCTATCTTTCCTCCTCTACTCTATCCGGCACCCAAGTCGAGTCAGTGACCTCATTATCATCACCTCCTCTATTCTCATTACCACTGAAGACAACTTGGCAAAACGCTGCAGCTGGGGGAACATGACTACCAATTTGTGTACCAGTGTTCTCCCCTCTCTGTAGGCTCATGTTCCTGCCTTCCTTAACCTCAGAGTCAGAGACTGAGAACCAGCATCTGAATCGAGTAATGGCTGTGCATTGTCAAGGCGCAAGTGGCTGATGCTGTGTTCAAATAACTCCGCTGACCCCTCCATGCCTGATGCTGGGGCTAAGGAAGGAATAGCTGTGGACAAGGAGGCAGGTTTTGCCACTCTGGCAGCTGCAGGGGACTGTGCACTAGTCTCTGCTTTGGTGACAGAGGATGAGGACGGTTTAGTAAGTCAGTCCACCACCTCCTCTGCATACTGTGGCTGGATAGCACAGGCAACATCACTAAACAGAGGAAATGATGCCCTGCCTGAGGACTGACCATGTCCACATTTGCCCCCTTACAGTGCCATGCGAACGTCTGTCTCTCCTTACTGTCCTCCTAACACTCCTAACACGATTACAGGAAGTGAATGCAATTAACACAATGACCACAGGGTGGAGGCATATCAGTGAACAATTATTAAACAGATTAGGAAATAAACATAAATTCAATTGCATTGCTCATTTAATTGCAGGAGGCAGCACACAAAGACCATTTTATAATGATAAAAGGTCCAGTTTTTTTTTATACTGTTGGTAAATATTGTGTCATATCAGAAGATCTATTTTTTACAATTTTACATGTATAAACATGTATAAACAGAGATAAGTGCAATGTTTCACATGTAGCATGTCAAATGGTCCGATAAGGGGCAGACATAGGCAGGATGAAAGGCAATTTTAGTACAATCAATAAGGGAATAGTAGTTTAGATATCAAGAATAATGCATTGAGCAGTGTTTGGCCTAATAAAGTAATGTCTAGGTAGTGTGGTTGGATAGGTCAAGCGATAGTACCATTTAGGTGTGTGGGGCTTGGATCATCATGGGAGTAACAATGATTCATCAAAATTGAGAAGCAGCTCTCTTAAAGGATTTGTGAGGGGTTAACTTTGCAAACATGGGTCAGTTATTTATCAGTTAATAGCAGGAACAGAGGAATTGTCAATGCTTCATTACTTTTTTTTTCATAAGCCAAAGTGACAGCAAAGGACATGACTTTATAAAAAGAGAACACTGAGCTTCAAAAATGATTTTGAAATGTCTAGCAAAGATTTTAAGGTGCAGACCTTTGAAAGAACAATTTTGGAAGATTAAATTACTTTAATTTGTGTTTTCATTTTTGTTAATATAATGTCAAGATAGTTCTGTTTATGGTCTGCCCTTTAGGATACATTGCAAATTAGATTTCTATTAATGGTACAATGTCCTTGGTTTCTTATTTGTGATTTACTGTATTTATCCTAAAAAAAAACTTTTCTATTAACCTGCCTTATCTTATGTTCAAACGAGGAAGCTTGTATAATTACATAGCTTATAATACTGCATACTTTCTATCATGGAAAAAAGATACCGTTAAGGTATAACAAACCCTCTATAGAAAAAGCATACGTGTCTGTTATATGTATGTTATATACTGCATTCCAGCCACTAGATGGAGCTGATGATTTTAGGAAATAACCATGTTAGACAAAATACAGGGCTTAGTAGTGCCTCAAGCATTTTTTTTAAAAATAGACCCCAAAAGAGGTGTAGCTGTGCATGCTAGCCAATCGGCTCCTAACTTTAGCTTGTTCAATTAAGCTTTGACAAAAATCCTGGAAGCTGATTTCTATGCACAGCTGCATCAGATTTTGCACTTTCTAACTTTAGTAAATCAACCCCCTAGTGTCATTTGAGGGTGCACATAGGGTGGGTCACTCTGTGATTTTTTTATTTTTTTAAGGGTTAGTTCACTTTTACCTAAAAAAGCTGCCTATGCAAATAAAAAATGTAGCCTGAAGCTTTACTGGAATATTACCAGGACATTTCTAGGAAAGGCCTAGTCACTACTGCTCACCACCACCATCACAGGAGCAAGCTTTCAAACGCTGAGCTCAGAGCTGAAAAATATATTAGTAGTGTAAAGGTGATGGGGCTTCACAGTGGTAGAATTAAATATAACTTTGTGAGGAAATGTAGGGATGTGTAAGACACAATCCAATAAGTAAAAACAACTACATACAAAAGTATTAATAATAACACAATAAATGCAAAATTAAATCCAATGTGACTGTGCCCAACACCACTTGTATAAAGTGCTTCTAGATGCATACATCTTCTGATAGCTTCACCACGGGTGCTCAGAGGGTAGATGGCAACTCACCAAAGGTGTTTGACCGCTTATTACAGGAGGTCAAATAGAGCTTATAGGAAACCAGATAGGTTCCTGAGCTCCCACCATTCCGCTTCAATAATCCCTCAGGTTTCAGCTGGAAAGTAAAAGTGTACTCCACCAGAGAAACAATGAAGATCTTTATAGTGTAGTAGGTTTATTGATGTCTAAAATCAAGCATAAAAAATATAGCACTCACATGTATCACTGCCTGTGCGGATGTAGCCTGTAAGTTTACCGCCGGCATGCGCTCCGCGCCTCATTCTCAATACTGGGCTTTGGTAAACGTGGGAATCCGGAAGTGGCGAATCCCCACTCCAACGTACGTTCCCATCTTCAGGAGGTGATGAAACGCTATATCCGGTTTGCATATATAATGGGACAACCCTCTGTGCTATTGGTTTAGCTCCTACAAAATGGAGAACGAGAACAATATTTAGGTGAGAGCTTGCCTCAACTGTAACTTGTCCATCTGTATATACTGCATAGATCCAGTTATGCATAATCACATTAATTTATAAAAAGGATAACAATTAAAACACAGATATGTAAATAACTTCCTAACCCCATCTGATGTACAAGTATGAAGTATCTAAAATACTTGGACCATACCATAATTAGGGAGCTCTACGGATTGACTACCTCTACTGGGGATTTGTAAAATTGCACCTCACAGGGAATATATGGTAATACACCTCCTATGGGGGTTTTGTAGGCCATGATTCCTCTTTATATTATGCGATGAATGAATATGTAGGGGTGCAAAAAATGCCAATAATACAAAATGAGTAAATTAAAATATTGTAATAACCTTAAAAACTAATATGAAAAATAATATATAAGAATATAAAAAAAGTATAAAAAAGCTTCCATATTGGAAAAAAGTGGAGGGGAAAAGAAAGGAAGACTCCCCATGTTTGGTAATTGAGCTCAGAGCTACTACATCAGGGGGATAAAGAGCATGGGTTTTAATCAGAGAAAGAGCTCACTCTGTGATGGTTGTGCCACGGCCAGGGGCAGTCAGGAAGGCAGTTCGGAGGGGGCACAGTGCTTCGTTAGAGCTGGGTGCCTACACCCAGAAGAGGCAGCCAGCTGGAATGGACCAAGATGGTGGCGTGGGACCTGCTGTGTGGCATCTGTACAGAGGATTGCAGTGGGACAAGGTTGGATTCACTGTGCAGGTGAGTATGTGCTTTGAAGAAAACACAGCAATACAGGCAAGTGGCAGAAAAACATGGGGGAAGTTTCTCTTTAATGGGGTCATTTTTAGAAATACACAATGCCCATGGACTCTCTTGAGTTTACAGCAGTGCTGATACACAACAAAGAATAAAATGGGTAAAATATAGGAATTATATTTTAAAACAAAGCAAATGTTTATTATACAGTGTTCTTGAATAAACTAAATATCATTCAGTTAGGTTTACATCTATAGCTTGTGCAATATTAAATAAAATCTATTGCACACATTTTGGTAGAGAGGAGCCGTTTCTATCTGTGGGATTATGTGTGTAGTTCTTGTCGTAAAAATATTTAATAGACAGAATTTTACAGTGTAACTAAAGGCAAAACTTTTTTTTCATTTTGGATAGAATAGAGAGGTATTACAACACCTGTCATGTTTTCATTGCTGCCTGTGTCCCTGTTAGGGAGATTTGCTTTCTATTTACCCTGTTTACCGTTATTACTAAAAGTGAAAGTAGAAAAAAAAATTGTGTGGACACCAGAACTGTAATAGAAGGGTGAGCTTTCAATGGGAACACTAGTTCTGGTAACCTTGGTGACATACCAGAATTCACTCACTTTTGAGGGATTTCTTCTCACTTCCTGTTTTGGCTATGGGACAGGAAGTGAAGGGAAATCTCCCCTATGGGTCGCAGATGGCAAAACCCTCCCTTACTCTATCCAAAATGAAAAAGTTGTGTTTCACTTTAAAAGCTCCCTAGCTCACTATTTTGACCTGATTCTTATTTTTTATGAAAAATATACTATATCTAATAACATGAGAAACACACACACAACCATGTCCATAGCCACTGGTGAGTCATCATTGTTAGCAGAACAGACAGCAATATGCTCTAGACATGGCAAAACTTTTTAGGGATAATAATAGGCGTGCACTCAGGGTATGCCAGGTGTGCCTGGGCGCACCCTAATTACCCTGTGTGGTGTAGATTCCGACTGATATTTCACCAAAGCCCTGTGACGGGGCTCCTAAAACATTTGTATAAAGAAAAAAAAATTGTACAAATAAAAACTACTGACACCATCCACTGCCCTACCGACACCATCCACTGCTCTACTGACACTGTCAGTATATATACACACATGCGCACACAGATACACTATATTACCAAAAGTATTGGGACACCTGCCTTTACATGCACATTAACTTTAATGGCATCCCGGTCTTCGTCCATAGGGTTAAATATTAAGTTGGCCCACCCTTTGCAGTTATAACAGCTTAAACTCTTCTGGGAAGGCTGTCCACAAGGTTTAGGAATGTGTCTACCAAATAACCTTGTGGACAGCGTTTCCAGAAGAGTTGTTATATCTGCAAATGGTGGGCCAACTCAATATTGAACCCTACGGACTAAGACTGGGATGCCATTAAAGTTCATGAGCGTGTAAAGGCAGATGTCCCAATACTTTTGGCAATATAGTGTATATGTATGAGCTTTGAGGTGCACACCATAATGCAATAGGCTGTGCACACCTATGGGGATAATCTTTCTGCTTTATTCAAACTGTACTGATGTCACTAAATCAGAATGTGGTTTAGAATCCATTAATATAGATTGAGTAAACATCTTTTACACTTAAATCTGTCTGTTATATGTGCTAAGCCTAAAAAAGTTCAAGTTTACAGTAAGCATAGTACCAGTATATCAGGTACGTAATACTTCTTAGGTCTTGAGAACTATAAACAAAGATATAGCTTGTTATGATTTGAATCCATCAAGGCTCTGCTTGAATCTTATGATTGTTATGCTTCTGGCTGATAATTAGCTTTTTATTGTTCATGCATCCCTGATAAAGGGTTGTCTGATTAAAAGGGCTCTGATTAAAAAGGACCTAGGATATATTCTATTTAAAATCCAAAATCCAGGCATCAACCCTCCACCACCCTCTACCCTACAACAAATCACTATGTTACTAAGCTAAAAGCTCCTTTAATTTACCTAAATCTGGGGTCACATGACACATTGAGTCGTCTATGTTCACCACGACAGAGAAGGAGGGTTCTTCTTCATTGGTCTACGTTGTTCCTATTGACTGACCTATAGGAATAAAATAGTAGAGCATTTTTTTTAAATATACAGTACACCTAATGTGCTGTATATTGTAATATATTAGGAATTTATTGTTGCTTACTTGTAAAATTACTGAAAATTTCAATTTTAAAGGGATAATGCACTTTTGTAAAAAAAATTAAAATAAATAAATATAACTATATATATACATATACAGATATAGATAGAGATATATATATATATATATATATATATATATATATATATATATATATATATATATATATACATATACAGAGAGAGAGAGAGAGAGAGACCTAATCTCACCTATCTCAATTGGCTATGTCCACCTATACAGACATTCTGACAAACTGTCATATACACTGATTAGCCATGACTTTATGAACACTGATAGATTAAGTAAATAACATTAATTATCTCATTGGAGTAGCATCTGAAAGTCAGTGGCACATGTTAGGCAGCAAGAGAACATGTTGTCCCTGCAGTTGATGTGTTGAAAGCACAAAAATGGGCAAGGCAACTTGTTGTGTATATCCATAGCCACAGCTGGTCAGGGTGCCAATGCTGATCTGTGTCCACAGCCTAAAACGGCTACAATGGCCTTGTGAGCATCAGAACAACCACAAAGCAATGGCAGAAATTGGCCTGGTCTGAAAAATGTTTTCTTTTATATCATGTGTGTAACCTGGAAAATAGATGGCACCAGAATGCAGTATGGGAAGAAGGCAAGCCAGTGGAAGCAGTGTGATGCTTTGGGCAATGTTCTAATGGGAAACCTTGGGTCCTGCCATTTATGTGTATTTACTTGAAACATACCACCTACCTAAACATTGCTGCTGACCAAGTACACCGCTTCATGGAAACAGTATTGTGCCCTGTCACACTGCAAAAAGATTTCAAGGATAATTTGAGGAACGTAACGAGTTTGAGATATTGATTTGGCCTCCAAATGCTCCAGCTCTCAACCCAACTGAGCATTTTTGGGATGGTGGAAAAGCAAGTCAAATCCATGGAGGCTCTAACTCTCAACTTACAGGACTGAAAGGATCTGCTACTGGCAGCTTGGTGAGGTCTAGTGGTGTCCATGCCTCGATGGGGTAGGACTGTTCTGGGGGCAAACAGTTTAGGTGACAAAAGGAGGACCTACTAAATATTAGGTGGGTGGTCATAAAGTTAAGGCTGATACCAGGCCCCTATGCCCATCCACCTGTATACTACATTGTCCCCCAAAACTAAATGAGAAAATATAAAAGGCACTAAATAAATAGGACATATCATTTTGTTAAAAAAATTTAAATAAATAGGACATATATTGCCAGTTGGGAGCAAAAAAACATCCATACTGATTAGATGGATTCAACCGAACTCTCCCACTACAGAGGAACTGAAGACAACAATATTCAGACTCCTTTTGATTGATAAAACAGACACTTTGAAACGAATGGACACATGAAACAATTCTTTGAAACTTGGTTTTGCTATCCCAATTTGGATCAACCCTGTGGGTAGGGTGCAGCGTCTGTTTCATGTTTCATGTCTTTTGGCAATGTCCAAGAGTACAAATTTTCTGGTGCAAAGTTGCGGAGGTCATTAAACAACTCACGTCTCTAGACGTGCATGATAACCTGGCCACCTGCCTCTTACACCTTTCAGATAGACCTATCAAGAAATACAAAACCTCTCCAACTGTATACCTTTTGAATGCGGTAAAAGCGTGTATCCCACTTCAGTGGAAACAACAGTGTCCCCCTATGAAATCTCTGTGGTTCACAAAAGTTAATTAGATTATGCACATAAAAAAATTCATAGCTACATTACACAACAAAGAATTCTGTGAAATGTGTTATAAAATGCATATAAGTGCCTTATTAAAAAATGAATAAATCTAATATCAAACCATGTACATACATATGACATAAATAAAGCAAATTCATCAAAATATTTAAATAAATTAACACTAATAATCCCAATTCATAAAGTCCATATATTATCAAAGACAGAGTATAATTAAAAAGTTGCAAGCTGAATAGTGATGAATTAATTAGAAGATTATCAGTGCGCCACTTGTGCACTTCCTAAAGCATTTTGCTTCTAGTGATCACCACAGTGCTTTACTCAAGAACAGAGAAATCGTCTGTCTTAATTGTTTTAGATTGTTATGATTTGAAGAAGATTCACACTAAGCGCAGAATATTCACTTCACCATTTTTGTTACATTACACAATACAGGGGAAACTTTCAGAGCTACATGGATGCCCTGGAAGTACTTCATCTACATGGACGCTTACCTTAATACGTTGCATATAGAGTGATTACCCATACTTTTTGTCTGCGCCCCCTCGGTGAGTACCTTATGGCACTCTTTTTCCCAATTTGCCTCCTGTTCTCTGTCTTTTTCCTGCCTCACCTCTCTATTATCCGCGCCTTTCTTTCGTTTTCTTTACTTCCTGACCTTAGAGGTCTCTCTTCTGCTGTTTAGCCCTGATTGCCTGATTTTGTTTCCTAAATCTCAACGCCTCTTTTCTATGGTTTCATTGATGGCTACATGGTGCTTCCCCTTCCTTACCTAGCCATTGTACCGTGTTTTAGAGCATTACTTTTCCCTTCCAATGATGTTCTTTTTGCCTGTAAGCTTTTACGATCTTGTCCTTTTGCTACCATTGTTTATTGACTGTGACTGGGAAAACCGTTGCACTTGTATCTTTATTTGATGGATGCAGCATTTCTTGCCTATTTTGTACAAACTTTTTCTGAATAAAGAGAATTACAAATAAAGAAATACCTTACTGTAATTACAACCCAGTACATTCCTATAATGTAGGGAAGGGAATATCACCCATCCAGGTAGGTCAGCCAAAAATAGGATAAAACTTCTCCTCCAGTTTAGAAGCCACAGGCTTCTGCTGGCAATGCACATAGCAATCCTATAATGTCCTCTACCTGGCGATATTACTACCAACCCAATTTTACTATAATTCTACCTGATCCTGAGGCCTCACTGGGTTCTTTTACTCTGGGTTATTTTACTCTAGGAACCAACAACTCATTCCTATCCTTCTCATTAGCACGCACAAGTGCCTGATCTAACTCACAAGGGTTATAACCTTTCTCCAAAATCCTTTCCCTAAGGGCAGAGGCTTCTCGTAGGAAATTGTCACGATTAGTGCAATTCCGTTTGAGCCTCAAAAATTGACTGATGAGAACGGATCTCAGCCAGGCTGGATGATGGGAGCTATCAGTACTGATAAAACCGTTCCGATAAAGCTCCTTAAAATAAGTGGAAGTGATAATCACTCCCTACATCACCCTTATTCTCAGGTCTAGGAAATGCACCTCAGTAACACTGCACTCATAATGGTTCCTCCTCGGCCATTGAACAAGTTTGAGACCTTCATTGACATCCAGAAATGTGTTCGTAAAATTAACATCAAAATATATTTAATAACCAATCCTTTTCGTTTAAGGAATGGGGGTCCCTCCGAGATTAAAAACACCTCTTTGGCTAATGTCTCTGTTTTTAATCCTCCTGGCCATTTGGCTCCATCTGTTTCTGTATTTAAGGATTTGGTCACTAAGGACCTGGAGCAACTATAACTTAGAAGGAATAGGGGTGACTACATGTTTAGGAAACGGCTTGAAAATTTGTAATCTCATAGAGACATAGTGGTACGCCCTGTGGATAAAGTGGGTGGGATTGTGATATTGGACACCGAGGCATACAAGGGAGAAATGCTCTGCCTTCTTTCAGATAGGGATACTTATGTCCCTTAAGCTGGAAACCCCAAAAAGGAACTTGTGTCTTTTGTGGAAGATGGTTTTCGGAAGCAGATCTTATCCAAAAAAGAGAAGCCCTAGGTAGTCCCTAGGGTACCAGTTATATATTATATTACAAAAGTGCACAAGGATCCGGTACACCCCCCTGGAGGGCCAATCATTAGTGGCATTGATTCTGTGATTTTCAGGGGGTGTAAGTACATCGACCATTTTTTGCAACCACAAATGGTGAAAATACCTTTGTTCCTGCAGAATTCCATGCAAGTTATTAACTTGCTTAAAGATGTTGAGTGGAAGGATGGCTACATCTTTGCTACTGCAGATGTGTCATCCCTATACACCATCATCTCACATCAGCATGATAGGGAAGCAGTTAAGCATTTTTTAATTTAGATGAGCTCACAGCAGTTCATCTTGCGTTCATTCTGTCATTGCTTAATTACGCCATGAGACTTATTATTTCTGGTTTGGGGGCTCCTATTACCTGCAGAATAGAGGTGTGGCCATGGGGGCAAAGTTTGCGCCCAGTATGGCCAACCTGTTTATGGTCAAATGGGAGGAGGACGTCATCTATAGTAGGCCTAGACCGGAGTTGGTTCGCTGGAAAAGGTATATAGATGATATCCTCCTCATATGGAATCGTAACCAGTGTTCCCTTGATGGATTCATGATGGGTCTTAATGACAGAGGAATCAGGTTTCAGCATGGTCCAGAGTTACTGAGGTGCATTTCCTAGACCTGAGAATAAGGGTGATGGAGGGAGTGATTATCACCTGCACTTATTTTAAGGAGACTGACCAGAACGGTTTTATTAGCATGATAGCTGACATCATCCAGCCTGGCTGAGACCTTTTCCCATCAGTCAATTTTTGAGGCTTAAACGGAATTGCACTAATTGTGACGATTTCCTACAAGAAGCCTTTGCCCTTAGGGAAAGGATTTGGAGAAAGGTTATGCTCCATGCCCGACTGAAAGAACATGTCACAAATATTAAAATATCCCCAAGCACAGCCTCTCTAAACATTATGATATCTGTCATAATGGAAACCCCAAGGGAACTTTGCTTCTGGGGAATGATAAATTTACTGGCAATTGGAGAGGGAGTCATATGACTAGAGGTGTGTCTAGGCTTTAAACCGAATGGATCTATAAGGCCAGGACCTATAGTCCATTTGGTTTGAACCTTAAGTGGGATGTTATGGCATTCATCAGTAATGCACAGGGTTTCCTTATTATGTCTACATTTATTAAATTATATTTTTTTGGGTGGTGTTGTTGCTGCTGTTTTTTCTTTTAATATGGGGTGTGTCTGTTTGAGATTCACTTGTATTATACTAGTCTCTTGAATGTTTTTTATAGGTTCTGTTTATACATTACTTATGTATTAACTTAAATGTTATGTATTGACTTTCTATTTGTTTTAGTCCACAAGATGGAGCTGTTCTCCAGCATACTGTTCTCATTATTATCTTGTTTTAATTATATTTGCTACCGAACCGGTTACTATCGGCATGTCTATGGGTTTGGCTGATTTAGTAATTTAATAAACTTCTGCTCACTCAAACAATTTGAGTATTGAGGGTGAGAGTTGTTCCGGTCAGGGATTGGTCTGTGTGGTTTTGCTTCCTCCGGCTACCTCTGCTACGTGGAACACATTCAATTTCCACCATGATCCTGATGTCCTGCCTATATAATACTCTGCTTTGCATGCCAAGCCACGTTCCTTATGACGTCCACCCTTGATGAAACGCTTAGGAAGGAGCTTGTGACGTGATGTGACGATAGTGTATATCGGGACGCGGCGGCCATCTTGTTGGCAGTTCTATTTGGAACATGTGAGTGCAATACTTTTAGCTTTTTTAAATAAAGTACCTTTTAAAGATTACTGCACCATGAGGCATATTTACTTCTATTACATAGGCTTACCTTGTGTGTGGATCTAACGTTGTGATTATGGGGATTGAGCGTGGAGATGGGTATCCATCCTGCGTTCATCCTGTTATACCTGCTAGTGCCTGATCGTTGAAGGATTCCTTTCCTATTTTATGCCTATTTGACCCCTGTAATAAGGGTCCAAAGAGGAGGGTAAGAGGCAGTGTCTGGGTGCCGGTGGTGGCTATCCTCTCCTATACACTCTTCTGCTACACCCCATGGATTATGTGATTATTATCCACACTTATGATTAGAGGATTTATGGACATTTCTATAAGACGTCAAAGTGGCATGTTCCATTGCAGTAAAGACAATAATTAGGACAATGGAAAGTAAGTCTGACAAAAATATTGCAGCTCCCAGGAGTATTAAAAAAGCATTATAACAGAGACTTCACAGTTCTCAGTAATAGTTAGTAAACATAAGCACCACAGATAACCATCTAGTGAACTCAATGTGGGAATCTGCCAAAGGGCATTATAAATAAAGCTTCAGCCATCCCAATGACTCACTATAGAGCAACTAACACTATGTACAAATATACACAGCAGACTTAAATTAAACTTATTGTTTGTGGTCATCACCAAGTACTTTAGCCTGAAATTACTGTTGGCATAAAAAAAGACTGCAAGTTGAACACTCTGGATGGAACTCAAACATGTAATTTCATTCATTACTGGCTCCTTAAAAAGTATATACTATTTCTGTAAGCTTGGCATTATTAAGTGACTCGTTTTGTTCCAATGTTTAAAAATTGTTTAGAAGTTATAGTGGCTGTCGTTGTCCCTGAGACAGGGTTGCCCCCTTGCCCCTCTACTCTTTTCCCTAGCAATTGAACCCCTAGCCCAATTCATACGCTCAAATACAAATATTAAAGGCCTTGAACTAGGTGGTTAACAACACTAATTATGTATGTTTGCCGGAGATGTATTAAAATTTCTCACCTTACCCCTTATATCAGCCCCAAATACTCATAGACACATTTACTAAATTTGGTTTAATATCTGGACTTAAAGTAAATCCCCATAAATCTAAAGCCCTCAATATTTCACTTTCACCTGATTTACAATCACAATTACAATTACACAATTACAAGGCTATCTCCCATTTACCTGGTCGACTATACATATTACTTACTTAGGAATTGCATTAACGGCTAACTCAGCAAATTTATTCAAAGCTACTTACCCTCCATTGCTGACCCAACTCTCCTCTCTAATGAAAAACTGGTCTTCCCTACCATTGGCATGGGTGGCTAGAATTACAGTAGTCAAGATGTCGATACTACCCAAGATCGTATACCTGTTTAGAGTACTCCCCATACAGGTCCGAGCATACTTCATGCGCATCCTTCAACGCAAAACAGCTCAATTCATTTGGGGCAAACTTAAACCCCTGTCTACTACAACATACTCTATATACTATCCGAATCCGAGGGGGGCTAACTGTTCCTAACTTTTCAAAATATTATTATGCAGCCCAACTGGTTAAGCTATCCAAATACCATGCCACCAAAGAAATTCCCCTCTAAGTTGCAATTGAATTGGTTGAATGTGACCCACTTTCCACCGCAAACTTATTATGGCTCTTACCATCCCAACGCTGTTCAATCACGAACCCTATCACAAAACATAGTCTCTCAGTTTGGGATAGACTCAAAACATGTTTTGGTCTCCAATTCCAACATAATCCCCTCCTCTCTTTCCTAAAGAATCCCTCTTTTTACCCAGCCTGGACTTGTCCATCCTCCTTTGCTGTAAGGGCAAAAGCAGGTCTAACACAAGCACATCATTTCTATAAAACCAATAATATCACACCTTTTTCTTCACTTTGTGAAACACATGATATACCCCACAATGAAACATTCAGATACTTACAAATAAAACAATTCCTGACCCAGAATGCTCCTCCACACTCAACTAACCCTGAATACACAACCTTTGAACAAACATGTAAATCAAATCCCCATAAAAAGAAAAAAAATCAAATCCCCATAGACGGTGAATCATCTCTGGTTTGTATGCTCAACTACTATCACACACAACCACCTCGCCCCCATCCTATACTACCA
The DNA here is from genome assembly GCA_028564925.1 of Lithobates sylvaticus. Classification (NCBI taxonomy): domain Eukaryota; kingdom Metazoa; phylum Chordata; class Amphibia; order Anura; family Ranidae; genus Lithobates; species Lithobates sylvaticus. Next base: position 86,535,110 of record CM053028.1, read on the forward strand.
AATGGGAAACTGACTTAAACCTCCAATCAAATACATTGAACTGGCCCAAATCTGGCAAGCTACTAAATCAGCTACACCTAGTATCACAGCCCTTGAAACTAATTATAAGATACTTACCAGATGCTACCTTGTTCCTGCAGGAATTTCCAAATTCCATCCTCAATACCCAGCCCATTGCTTCAGAGGCTGTAGTGATCCTGGTACACATTTACACATTTGGTGGACCTGTCCCAAAGTTTGTACCTTTTGGTCTGAAATATTCAACATACTCTCCTCCATGTTCAAATTCACCATACACCCTGATCCAACGGTAGCTCTTTTAAATAATAAACCACAAACCTTAACACAATGTCAATTCAAACTTTTATTATACATTACCACGGCAGCAAAACAATCCATAGCAAAAGCCTGGAAATCAACCACGCTATGCATAGTGTCGGTTAAACATAGAGTAACGCAAGAAATGATTCACGCTAAAACAGAAGCGATCTTATTAGATAAACTTTCTAAATTCCAATCATTATGGAGCCCATGGATAAACCACCATTTACCACCAGGTTTGACTGCACACTTTTATTACCCTGAAGATGCTTGCCATTTACTATCATACTTTTTATTATAAATCGAAATATGGCTAAACTAATTACCAATCCCCTCTGGAGACCCCTCCCCTTTTCTAACTCCCCTTCATTACCCGTTCTTCCCCCTCTACCTATTGCATCCCTGTTTTGAAATTTTCATTCCATTTATGACTTATCGATACTTTAATACAATATAACCTACCTTAATCCACTCTTTTCTCTATAACAAACCCATAATGGATACAAATGAGATAGTTGGGTTTATCATTTCTATCTCCAGGACATGCCAAGCCACACTGCTAGATTTTGGCCCTGATTGAATTGATCCATTACCCAATTATCTCATGAATTACTCCTTATTTGATCAACAAGTTACTTTGTTATCATTAATCTTAAGCTAGTGTTATATTATAAATATCTGTTTCCTCTTTTTAGTCAACCCTAATTCCCCGTACACACGGTCGGAAATTCCGACCACAAAATCCGTTGGATTTTTTCCGACGGATTTTGTCCGACACTGGTGTTGGAAAATCCAATCATTCTGAACGTGGCGACGTTCGTTACGTACGACGAAACTACTTAGAGGCTATTAGCCAAAAGCTTTGGTCTCATAATTTGATCTGAGCATGCGTGGCACTTTGTCCGTCGGAATTCTCTACACACGATCGGAAAAAGTCAGATTGGATTTTGTTGTCAGAAAATTTGAGGGCAGGATCTCAAATTTTTTCCGTTGGAAATTCCGATGGAAAAAGTCCGATGGAGCCCACACATGGGCGGATTTTCCAACAACATGGTCGATCGGACATTTTCCGTTGGAATTTCCGACCGTGTGTACGGGGCATTAGAGTCCATTCACACAGGGGCAACACGACTTCCAGTGTGACTTAGGGAGGCAACTTGGACACGACTTGAGTATGAATCTCAGCGTGACTTGAGGCAACATACAAGGCAACTTGAAGTTGCCTCCAGGACAGGGGACTTTGCCAGTGGCCTATCACATAATAATCAGCTCTGTGGGAGGGAGGGGTTTGCCTAGAAACTATTTTTACTTTCTGGGAAATTGCTTCAGTTAAGACAGGGGATCTGACTTGGAGGCAACTTCTATTGAAATCAATGGGTACAAGTTGCCTAGAAGTCGGAGCGACTTCAGTAGTGTGCATTAAGACGGCTCTCATTCACTTACATTGAGGCAACTTGGGGCGACTTCAAGTCGGACCCAAAGTTGCCCCTGTGTGAATAGACTCTAACTCAACTCTGGTGAAAGTTATTGACTAATATTATACATAATTGATACCTATTATAATTCAAAATTTAAAGAAAGTAGCAAACAACATCTGTTGCTCCTTATAGGATTATTGGGAAGCCGTATTGCCTATATTTGTATATTTTATTTCATTTCAAAATCTGTACCAATACAATGTATTATACAATTCTCAATAAAATATTTAAAAAGAGGACTGGATTTCTAACCTTCCTATCTATGACTTACCTGCCTATCTATCCAAAACAAAAACAAAAAAAGTTTTGTCCAGAGTTAGGCCCCTTTCACACTGGGGCGGTTTGCAAGCGCTATTGCGCTAAGAATAGCGCCTGCAAACCGACCCGAAACAGCTGTTGCTGTTCCTTCAGTGTGAAAGCCCGAGGGCTTTCACACTGAAGCGGTGAGCTTGCAGGACGCTCAAAAATGTCCTGCAAGCCGCATCTTTGGCTCGCTATAGGAGCGGTATATTTACCGCTCCTATAGCGCCCGTCCCATTGAAAACAATGGGGGAGCGCGCCGAACCCGCCCGCAAAACGCCGCTATAGCGGCGGTTTGCGGGCGGTATTGACCCTTTTTCGGCCGCTCGCGGGGGGTAAAAACACCCCGCGAGCGGCCGCAATGCGCCGCTAAAACGCCGGTAAAGCGGCGCTAAATATAGCGCCGCTTTACCGCCAGCGCCCCCACCGCTCCAGTGTGAAACCAGCCTTAGGGTTTAATGCCATGTTCTATTCTCTTATGACAGCTTACTTTGTGTTTATGTGCTGCTTGTTTAACCAAGTCCCCTGGGCACAGCGGATACATTTAATAAACATTATTAAGCAAGCACTTAGTACTTAATTTGTTAGTTAATATTCTGCAACAGAAAGTACACCGGCCCGCAAATATTTGTCATTCTGGACTCAAATAAAGTTGGATTGTCTAGAATGCAATAAACCTATTTCAGATATTACTGTATGATTGCTAAGTTTAGAATACACATAAATCTCTCATAGGTAACATAATCATGATAGCACCTTTTCAATGAAGAGGGGAATGGATCAAGGTAGAGGAAAATGTAGACCTCTCTGGAATAGTTTTACTATAAAGTGCACCTGTGCTCAAGCTATGGACAGTACCAGGGCCGATCCTAGGGTCACAGATGGTTGGGTGCAGAAATATTTCACGTGGGCATAGTCATCTTACCAACTCCTCCCCTTTACAAATGTTTCTATGGCAATGACTCAAACACAGAGATGCTCCCCTAAGAAGTCTTTGTTTCCCTAGGATCCTCCCATGATCTTTTAACAATAAAGAAAATACAGGAAGAGCGTACACTAATGAGACTGCAGACATAATACAGGAGATGGTCAGAGACTGCAGACATACTACAGGAGATGGTCAGAGACGGCAGACATAATACAGGAGATGGTAAGAGACTGAAATCATAATACAGGAGATGGTCAGAGACTCCAGACATACTACAATAGATAGTCAGAGACTGCAGACATGATACAAGAGATGGTCAGAGACTGCAGGCATGTTACAAGAGATAGTCAGAGACTGCAGACATGGTACAGGAGATGGTCAGAGACTGCAGACATACAACACTAGATGGTCAGAGACTGCAGACATACAACAGGAGATTGTCAGAGACTGCAGACATACTACAAGAAATGGTCAGAGACTGCAGACATGATACAAGGGATGGTCAGAGACTGCAGACATGGTACAGGAGATGGTCGGAGACTGCAGACATGATAAAGAGATGGACAGAGACTGCAGGCATGTTACAAGAGATGGTCAGACTGCAGACATGGTACAGGAGATGGTCAGAGACCGCAGACATGTTACAAGAGATGGTCAGAGACTGCAGCCAAGGTACAGGAGATGGTCATAGACTGCAGACAAGGTACAGGAGATGGTCAGAGACTGCAGACAAGGTACAGGAGATGGTCAGAGACTGCAGACATAATACAAGAGATGGTTAGAGACTGCAGACATGGTACAGGAGATGGTCAGAGACTGCAGACATGTTACAAGAGATGTTCAGAGACTGCAGACATGGTACAGGAGATGGTCAGAGACTGCAGACATGTTACAAGAGATGGTCAGAGACTGCAGACATGGTATAGGAGATGGTCAGAGACTGCAGACATAATACAGGAGATGGTCAGAGACTGCAGACATACTACAGGAGATAGTCAGAGATGGCAAACATAATACAGGAGATGGTCAGAGATGGCAAACATAATACAGGAGATGGTCAGAGACTGCAGACATAATACAGGAGATGGTCAGAGACTGCAGACATACTACAGGAGATGGTCAGAGACTGCAGACATGTTACAAGAGATGGTCAGCGACTGCAGACATGTTAGAAGAGATGGTCAGAGACTGTAGACATAGTACATGAGATGGTCAGAGAATGCAGACATATTACAGGAGATGGTCAGAGAATGCAGACATATTAAAGGAGATGGTCAGCGACTGCAGACATACTACAGGAAACGGTCAGAGACTGGAGATATAATACAGGAGATGGTCAGAGACTGGAGATATAATATAGGAGATGGTCAGAGACTGCAGACATACGACAGGAGACGGTCAGAGACTGCAGACATAGTACAGGAGACAGTCAGAGACTGCAAACATAGTAAAGAAGATGGTCAGAAACTGCAGACATAGTACAGGAGATGGTCAAAGATTACAGACATACTACAGGAGATGGTCAGAGAATGCAGACATATTACAGGAGATGGTCAGCGACTACAGACATACTACAGCAAACGGTCAGAGACTGGAGATATAATACAGGAGATGGTCAGAGACTGGACATATAATATAGGAGATGGTCAGAGACTGCAGACATACTACAGGAGACGGTCAGAGACTGCAGACATAGTACAGGAGACAGTCAGAGACTGCAAACATAGTACAGAAGATGGTCAGAAACTGCAGACATAGTACAGGAGATGGTCAAAGATTGCAGACATACTACATGAGATGGTCAGAGACTGCAGACATGATACAAGAGATATACCTTGACCGATATAAAGGCAGGGGAAGAAACATAGTGCGCAGCTCACTAGTACAGAAGCACGCACGAGGAGGAGAGGGGAAATAAGAGCCCGTTGCTGCAGTGGCGTCACTACATAGTTAGGTTGAAAAAAGACACAAGTCCATCCAGTTCAACCACAAAAAAAAAAATAATATCATACAATCCCATATACCCAATTCCACACCCACAGCTGATCCAGAGGAAAGTGAAAAAAACCCCAGCAGAGCATGATCCAATTTGCTAAAGCAGGGGAAAAATTCCTTCCTGATCCCCCGGGAGGCAATCGGATTTTCCCTGGATCAACTTTAGCTACAAATGTTAGCACCCAGTTATATTATGTACATTTAGGAAATAATCCAGGCCTTTCTTAAAGCAATCTACTGAGCTCGCCAGAACCACCTCCTCAGGGAGTCTATTCCACAGCTCTCAAGCCCCATACACACGGTCGGACAATCCGCGGACCAGGTCGGTCGGATCCTGTCCGTCGTACTTTGTCCGATGTTGGTGTTGCGTACACACGGTCGGACTACGTTGTCGGAATATCCGGTCTGCAAGAATGTCGTGACGTAAGTCGTCGTCCACGAGATTAGAAAAGGGAAGTTCAGCACCACGTCAGGCACCCGTTGGGCTCCTTCTGCTGATCCCGTGTTTATCGAGAGTTAGTCGAAGTTTGGTGACTTAAGATTCGCGCTTCTCAGTTTTCTGACTCAGATCGTTACTGCTCTTCAGTTTGTGCGTATCTGTTTATTAGTGCGTGTAGTCAGTTCGCATTTGTTGGTCATTGCGGCCTATATCTTGATATAGGATGCTTTGATTTGCACTGCTTATTGTCTGCTTGTTTCTGGTATTCATTTCGTTCTTTCAGGCCTTGCTGTGTATCGGTGCTTTCTGTTTGTCCGTTCTGACCAGCCGACTTTTGTGACCTTGTGAGCGATGTTTCCCGTGCGTACTCGTCGCCGAGTTCGTGCTGTACGCGGAATTGGTGTCGGGCTTTTAGCTTTGAGCCAAGACCCGTCCATGAACAGAGTGACGAGGAGTATGTGGACCAAGAATTGGTTGCTTCAGCGTGACCAATTCTCGCACATGCCTTTGCTTCGTGAGATCCGGGAGAATAATCCTGATGATTTCAGGAACTTTCTCCGGATGACGGACCCCGATTTTCACCGTCTTTTGGCTTTGCTGACCCCCTTTATCAGCCGGCAGGATACCTGCATGAGACAAGCCATTACTCCGGAGCAGAGGCTTGTTGCCACGTTGAGGTACTTGGCGACAGGGAGAAGTCTTCAGGATTTGAAGTTCTCTTCAGGTATCTCTCCCCAGGCCCTGGGAATCATTATTCCAGAGACCTGTTCTGCCATCATCCAGGTCCTGCAGGAGGACTATATTAAGGTAACATTTATACTTTACTATTCCCTTCTATGTATGCTCTGTTTGCTAATGTCTTCTATTTTTGACCTCCTTCCCTAATTACCATGATTGCAATATGTTCTAATATGCTGTGCCCCTTTTCTCCTTCATGCATTTTTCCCTTCACTTACCTCACCAGCATGCTCTTCTGCCCCAATAGACACCTATGGCCTAGTCACTTAAGCAATGTCTTTTGTCTGCTGCATAGTATTGTTTGCCCCCAAACACCCCTTAAAATATGCACAAATGTTTGCTGTGTGGTTTACTTCATGTAGAGCCCCTTTTTTATTTGTTTTTGGTGGGGGGGGGGGGGCAAACTCATTAGGAACCCCCTCCCCCAACTGCTCTGTCAGATGGTACCAATCCTCTATCTGCTGGCTTTCCCAAGGTCAATACACACTATATACCTACCTCTTTATAGTGGGCATCTTTAGGGATGAATTCTGCAAAGCATGTAGTGCAAGGGGCTGCCTCCATACTTTCCATTTCCTATTTTTTTTGTGTTCTTTCCCTCCTATTAGCTTGCTTGGTAATTTCATAATGTCACAATGTGCTTTCCTTTTTTGGGGAGGGGGGGGGGGTTGAAATGTTAGTTTAGCTTTCCTGGGGGCTGCCAATAGTGTTAAGTACAGAGGGTCTGGCCAAACTAGCACACATTATTGAGCCATTTGCCAATCAATGAAGTGCAGAGGGTTACCTGTCCAACAACCCCCCCCCCCAAAACCCTAGTTATTGCCAATGGCCCATCAGAAGTGTGGGAATTGATGGGGGGTGAGTAATCTGTGAAGGGGAGCCTCTACTTTTCTGTGCAAATACTTTCCAGCCTCCAATTTTAAACAATGCTCTTGTTCCAAGATGTTGATTGTGTAATCTGCTTGCAATGTTTATGTGCAAAGTGACTAATTATTTTTTCTTGTTTCACTCCACAGTTCCCTTCCACGCCACAGGAATGGCAGACTGTGGCCTCCCACTTTGCCAGCCGTTGGGACTTTCCTAACTGCGGAGGGGCAATTGATGGGAAACACGTCCGCATCGTCCCACCGCCCAACTCGGGGTCCTACTATTATAATTATAAAGGGTTTAATAGTGTAGTGATGTTGGCGGTGGTGTCGGCAACATACGAGTTTATGTATGTGGACGTGGGGATGAACGGCCGGATCTCGGATGGTGGTGCCATTACGCACACGGAGTTCTACTGGCGTCTCCAAAGTGGCAGTTTGTGCTTGCCACCTCCAGAGGAGAATGCAGAAGGACTCCCCTTCGTCTTTGTCGCAGATGAAGCGTTTGCGTTGACTCCCCATGTGATGAGGCCGTTCCCGATGAGGACCCTCACCCCAGACCAGAGGGTCTTCAACTACAGGCTGTCCAGAGCCAGAAGAGTGGTGGAGAACACTTTTGGCATCCTGGCCAGCCGCTTCCGCCTGTTCTTGACGGCATTTAACTTGGCGGAATACAAACTGAACCACATAGTTCTTGCCTGTTGCATATTGCACAACTTCCTCAAAAGACATAACAGGAACTATGTGGTGCCCGTTGGCCCAGATGTGGAGGGCCCTCCAAATGCGGACCTCACAGCCCTTCAAGTGGCACGTCCAGGCTTGCCCCCTCTAAATGCCCGCACGGTCCGCGAGCAATATATGGAGTACTTTGTGGGTAGGGGGGCCATTGCTCTGCCTGACGATGTGTGAGAGGCATTTTTTAATAAATCTGATATTTCAACCAACCTATGATTTCTTGTCATTTCAGTATTCTTTTTAGCTTATTTTACCTTGAATTTTTTTCCCTTTGCCTTCGACAGTGGGAATGCACTTTCTGGGCAAAAGGAGGTAACAGTCTCTTCTTCCCAAAAAGATTAGTCTCATGTTGTGTGTTTGCTACCTAATCTTTGGTCTAGATAAGGTTTGTACTGCATAACTGACACCCAAAATACTCCTTTTCATCACCAGGTCAGACATGTGTGTATTCTCAAAAATGCTGTGCTCCGTGTTTTCGTACAAAGCACTGTGGGTGTCATTTACATAAGTCAAATCCACTATGCTCTACAAGTGCAGTGAAAAAGTGCCCTGGAAAAGAAACTTGCAGTGCAAAGTGGACTTGCCTTTAGTAAATAACACCAATTGCCCCCCATATCCTTTACATTTGACATACATAATGCATTGTGTTTTTGAAATAAGGAAGCCACACATTTCGAAAAATAAAAAAGTTTACTTGGAAATCATTCACAAGTGCGTTTACAATCTTCACGCCCAAACTGACAACATCTTGGTTATTTACAACATTGTTTACAAACATTCCGCAATTGGTAAAACCAGGCATGGAGCAAAACAGAACTTTGTAAAGTGAAGACAAGATCAGACATGACTATATGTTCAAAGTGTGTTTGATCTTGCCTTCATCACATGGGGGGGTCACCCCTGGAAAGTGGAAATTTAGAACATGCACACAATTTGGGTCTGAAAATGGTCATTAGATGCTAAAACACATGCCTAGAAGCTTCAAAAGTGCAATTTTCCATCATGGGGATAAATGGACGTTTTTTGGGGGTGCAACCCCTTCACCACAACCACTTTCGTAGTTGGTAAAGTGGTTGCACCCCCTAAAAAACGTTGGCATTCATCCACCATGATGGGAGCTAGCACATGTGGACACAATGTGTGCATGTTCCAAATTTCACACAGTTCTTAAGTTGCAAATGTGTTCAGAAGCTGGCACAAATGTGTGTTAATTACTTGGTGCGTTTTCATATTTTTCCTAAAACATCAATGATGTTCTTCAATTTTTGTTGAACATCATTGATGTTTTGCTTTATGTAATCTAGATCTCTATTGCAGACCATTATCTACGTGGGCACTCTCTGTGGTAAAGTGCGATTTTTCTTCCACAACATCCACGTCACCTAAAAACCACAAACAAACAAAAATAGGGTGTTGGAAATGAGGCAGCCATACATTGATTAGCTTACCAGTAGCTGTGTTCTCCCACACTCACCTGTTGTGGTGACAATTTCTCCAAGTTCGATGATCTCTCCTTCCTCCTCCTCCTCCTCTGCTTCTGCTCTTTCCCCTTTTTTGGGAGGTGTTGGTTTTGGGGTTTCCTCAGACGGCCCAAGTTTTCGCTCCCCTATGAGAATGTACAAAAGGAAGATTTAGCAACACAATCTATTGAGGGCAGAAATAGGAAATGACAAACATTGCTTGAAAGTGACGGACACTATTTTTGTTTGGCCAGTTACAAATGCCAACTACATGAATGTAGTCACTTTGTAAAGGTGCTAAACTGACTAGCTTTTTGGTAGAAGTTTGTGTGATGGAGACCCCCCTCTAGTATCCACTGGAACACATGTGTGGAAAAGCCTAATAAAAAGGGGGTTTGGGTGTCCCAGCACTAGTGCTCTAGAGTCCAGATGGGTAAACAGCTAATGGGTGACCTCTCCTTTACATTGAATAAATTGGCTTTACATTCTTGATGACATTTCTAGTGAGAACAAACTTCCTTTCCCAAAAAAAACACCAAACCTCGTATTATAAGTGGCCGAACGATCGAGGTTGCGTACGATCGAATGGACACACACACACGACCATGACAGTGGCAGAAAGATCGAGGCTGAGTACGATCGAATGCACAGACGAACATGAAAGTGGCCATTTTGGAATGTACAACTTTGTAAAAATCAAACCACATGGAGCAGTATGCAAGCAAGAAATAAAACACAAAACACAACAACTACTTACTTTTTAGAAGAATTCGCTTGATCTTTCTGTACTGATCGGCCTCCCTCAGTTTCAGGTCTGACCAGCGTTTCCTCAGTTGCTCCTTGGATCGTTGTACCCCAAAATTATTGTACAGCCTCCTCACAACTTTAGACATGATCTTGGCCTTGCGGACATTGGGGTTGAGGTAAGGCCCATACTTCCCATCATAGTCGCTCCTCTTTAATATGTCCACCATCTCCAACATTTCTCCAAATGACATATTGGAGGCCTTGAATTTCAGGCTCCGGGATCGGGACGTTTCTGCCTCCGGACTTTCCTCGTCCTCCTCGTTGGTGGGATATTTGTGGCGCACCTGCTGTGTCCCCGCCATGTGCTCTCCCCACTGCGCCGTAAAGAGAAGGGGTGGGGAATAGACGAGAAAGATCGTCAGGGGCGGGCGGAGTTTGACGCATGCGCACTGTATATAAAACGTCACACGCCTGTGTCGTAGCCACGATCTGGGAGACGAGGGGAGAGAAAGCTCACGCACGAGACGATCGCTAGAAACGAAGGTACAATTTGACGTTAGTACATAACTAGCCTAGACTGATTCGAACTTGAGGCTTCTTTATGGAGAAGATTAGAAGAGTTTAGCCTGACATAATTTATAGTGTTTGGTGTGGTGTTGTGTCTTGCAGAGATTATGAAGGGATTCAACGACATGAGTTTTCTCCCCCTCTTCATTGCCAAATACAGGGAATTTCCCATTTTATGGCAGGCTAAACACCCCCATTATAGCAACAAACCAAAGAGGTACGCAGCCCTGGAGGAACTTGTGGAATTTGTCAAGCCAAGGTTCCCCGCGGCAACTGTTGATGATATAAGAAAGAAAATTGGCAGCCTGAGGAGTGAGTATATCAGGGAGCGCAAGAAGGTCCGGAAGTCGGAAGAAACTGCAACTGCAGCAGATGAGGTCTATGTCCCCAAGCTCTGGTACTATCAGAGTCTACATTTTCTCAAAGACCAGGCTGATGTCACGGAGCCACTCTCGACTCCTCCTTCCACGCTTCCTTGCGCGCAGGCCACCCCCTGATGAGGCTTCCGAGGAGCAACCTGGGCCTTCCAGTCTGGAAGAGGTGGAGGAGCCCAGCTTGTTCCAGGTATAGTAGTTTGGTTACCATTTATGTGAATAATGAATGATGTTCACTTAATTCAGGATCCCCAATTGCTTAGTTCCTAACGTGTTTGACATATCAACTGACAGTAGTGTTGGGGCCACAATCTAAACTGCAGGGCTGAGAATTGTATGGTTTTCTATTTGTAAACATTTTGCAACAGTCACTAGATGAAAATTGTGTGTGTTTGATGAACAAATAACTGAAACTATTTCCCTTTTTCATACACAGGAAGACCTCAGCCAGGAGGTGGCTGTGGAAGGTGGCAGTCAGGAGGAGGCAGGGGTTAGTGGCAGCCACAAGGTGGGTAGTGGCAGCCAAGAGGGGGCTAGGCCTCGGAGCCTGACTGACTCCCAAATCCCTCTCCTCCGCCTTCCGTACAGAAGGGCGAGAAGGGGGGGTGATGCGGGAGAGTCAGCGCTCCGGATGATCAGAGAGGCTTCAGCCTCCCTACATGCCACACCCGCCGACGAGGAGACCTTTGGCTCGGTGGTTGTCACTAAAATGATGGGTATGGAGGTGAGGCAACGCAACATGTGTGAGGGGCTCATCCTCCATGTCCTAAATAAGGGTAGGGCTGGGGAGATGACCCCAGTCACACATGTTTGCCATACTTACCATGCTCCGCCTCCTCCTCCTCCTCCTTCTGCCACCCCACCAGCACGACAGCCACAGCGTGCAAGGAAGCGTGGAAGGAAGACCTGAGAGTGACGACCTGGAATCAGTCTGGTCGGAGAGAAGATGGAGCCTCTTGTAGTACCAGAGCCTGGGGACCTAGATGGCATCTGCTGCAGTTCCGGATGCTTTGGACTTCAGGACCAGATTGCACTCCCCTTAATATACGTACTCCTCAGGCCCCCAATTTTCTACGCTTGAACAATGATGGTTGCCGTGGGGGTCCAAGGCTTTGCAAATTCCCCAAGTTTCACCATGGCTGCGTTCCTCTTTGGTTTGTTGCTGAGACCTAAATAAAGGTTTTTTTGATTTGAAATAATCATTGACTATTGTGTTTTACTTTTCTACAATGACAGTTTTTCTTGGAGTAGGCAGGTACATTTCACTAATCCTAAAGTATAATTAACAAGGGGCACCAACAACCAACAAACTCCTAGTAAATTTAAGCAAGAAATACAAATGTTAATAATGTGGTTTTGCTAAGTTGAGACACACAACCCCCCTCCAAAAAAAAAAAAAAAAAACCTTCAAATATGTATTCCCAAAACAAAAAAAAAAAAAAAACACAAATCATGCTAAAAATATAACAAAGATTCTTTTACGATCTGAGTAAAAATAAACATGTAGTGTATAAATGCTGAAAAGTAATAAAGAACTAAGTTTGTGAGAAGTGCGGGTGAATAGGAGCAGCTAAAACATGTCATTCTTGTTGCATTGTAAAGAAAAAGAGAATGCGCTGCATTAAAGACATTTTAACATTGCAGCGTGACGAATGTGCTGTGTCGATTAGGAAAGGTAGTTTTACCTGACCAAGCGCTTCCGTCACAGAATTTCTTCTGAGCATGCGTAGCACTTTGTCCGTCGGACAACCGTACACACGATCGGATTTGGTGTGATCGGACCGTGTTGACGGCAAATCTTTCCAGCAGGAGATAAGACTTTGTCTGTCGGACAAACCGACGTACACTGTCCGATGGTGCATACACACGGTCTGATTTTTCAACAACATTGTCCGATCGGACAGAATCCATGAAACCTTTCCGTATTTGGAGATGAAATCTCTTTTCCTCTAGACGTAAAGAGTGCCCCCTTGTCCTCTGTGTTGACTGTAAAGTGAATAACTTAACACCAAGTTCACTATATGGACCCCTTATATATTTGTACATGTTGATCATATCCCCCCTTAATCTCCTCTTATCAAGAGTGAATAAATTCAGTTCCTCTAATCGTTCCACATAGCTGAGCTCCTCCATGCCTCTTATCAGTTTGGTTGCTCTTCTCTGCACATTCTCCAGTTCCCCAATATACTTTTTGAGAACTGATGCCCAAAACTGAACTGCATATTCCAGATGAGGTCTTACTAATGATTTGAACAGGGGCAAAATTATATCTCTCTGGAGTCCATTCCCCTCTTAATACAAGAAAGAACTTTGCTCGCTTTGGGTTGTTGTCACCCTCGACCAAATATAGTCGCCCCTCAGTACAGACCCCCCTCCACTAAGTATAGACCCCCCTCCGTCAGTGAAGACCCCCCACTAAGTATAAACCCTTCCCTCAGTACAGACCCCCAGGACAAAACACCCCCTCTATCAGTATTGGATGTCAGCAGTTATTGACACAGAGTTCAGGGGTCAGCAGTAATTGATGTAAAGTTCAGAGGTCAGCAGTAAGTGATGAAGAGTTCAGGGGTCAGCAGTAAATGATCTAGAGTTCAGAGGTCAGCATTAAGTAAAGCAGAGTTCAGCAGTTACTCATGCAGAAATACTATTACATAAAAGAGATTATATTTACCATAACACCTGTTGCCAACTAGCAAACCAAAGAATTATACATCTCTTACAGACATTGCCTTGTACCTGTATGGGATGTATGGTGTGTGGAATAATTGAAGGAACCCACATAGTGTAATTCTATTTATTAAAATGAGCAAATAAAATCGGTTACACTCACAGAAGTTTTCGAGCAGTACCACTGAAGCCAGCGCCAGCACCAGCGTTCAATTTACCGACCGGATGTGACAACACCATTGATCTCCATCTAACTGTGTTTTGCCCCTCCACCTTTTAAGATATGAGTGTAACGTGAGTGTAATGGATTTTATTTGCTCATTTTACTAAATTGAATTACACATACGAGAGCCATATACCCTTGTGAACATTCTATGCATTAAGGTGGAAAACCTTTTTGTGCTGCTGCAGCCCTCCAGAGCCCCCTTTTACTTACCTGAGCCCGTTACTTCCAGCAACGGCGATGAGCACAGCAGCTCCAGCTGCTGTCTTGGGGTCCTCATTGGATAGATCATAACAGCAGAAGCCATTGGCTCAAATCCACTGACACAGCGGCCGAGTCCTGCTGTCTGTGTCAATGGACGCAGCAGCAGGACTCGGGAACGCGCCCACACGAGTCCCCCCCGTGGCTCTCCTGGCTCCTCCTCTTCTCTAGTGCCCCCAGGGAGAGTGTCTCTTTATGGGGGCACTCGAGACGAGGAGGAGCCAGGAGCACCGCGGTGGGGACCCCAGAATAGGAGGCTTGGGGCCACTCTGTGTAAAATCACTGCACAGAGGAGGCAAGTATGAACATCTTTGTTATTTTTCCCCCAAAAAAAGAACCTTTACAATCACTTTAAGCCAGCCATAGACGGATGGAAATTCAGCTGGTTCAGCAGGAAACTGACAAATTTTGATCCATCCATGGACAAGCTGGTTTTACTGAAGTCGATCTATCAATCGACTTCTATGCAACCAGTCTGACAGGTTTTTTCATGTGCTCTGGCTGCCCGCAATGATCATTGTATTCTGATGATGGGGAAATCTCCAGCTGTCAGAATACAATAGCGCAGTTAGAGGGATTCCCCCCATCAACAATGGCTGTGTTGATGGGGAAATCTATGGTCTGCCTTAGCAATACTACGCATAGATTTGTTCCCACCTCTATCCATAATGGGCATCCTGCATTTACTTCCTGAAGCCAAAAACAAATATTTCCACTACCACACCCTCCTACTTGCAAATAATACAAAACCCAAACAATTAGTGTTTAATAAAACAAATGTTACCACACAAAAATTATTATTTTAAAACTTACCTAACCAATTGGTTGAAATGGCTAGAACATCCTTCTTGAAATGTGCACCTAAAGTGATGCTAAAGTCTCTTTTTTTTTTTTTTTAAAGATAACAAACATGTTATACTTACCTGCTCTGTGCAGTGGTTTTGCACAGAGCAGCCCAGATCCTTCTCTTCTCGGGTCCCTCTTTGGCGCTCCTGGCCCCTCCCTCCTTTTGAGTGGCCCCACAGAAAGCAGCTTGCTATGGCGGTACCCGAACCCAACCGCAGCTCCCTGTGTCCATTCAGACACAGAGCTGTGGCCCGCCCCCACCCATCTCTCTCTTCATTGGCTCATTGACTTTGACAGCAGTGGGAGCCAATGAGGAGGGAGAGTTCTGGACAACCGAGTCTCATATGGAACATTGCTGTATCGAGCTGGGGCTCAGGTAAGTATTCTGGGGGCTGAGGGGGTCTGCTGCACAAAGAAGGTTTTTATCTTAATGCATAGAATGCATTAAGATAAAAAAAAAAAACTTTTGCCTTTACAACCACTTTTAGCCAGCCATAGATGGATCAAATTGCAATCCATCTATGATGAAGCTGGTTGTACAACCAGTTTGTTGTTTTTTTTCGCTGGATCAGTGCGACAGCCAGCAACACTAATGACTGTATTTTGCTGGCGGGGAAGGCTTCCCAACGGCAGGACATAATAGCGCTATGGGAGTATAATGTACTGTATGCCCTGCCACTTTCAATCTGGAAGTCTGGAAGGAAGACTGCACAAGCTCGACTTCTATGTTTGTTGTTTTTTTTGTTTTTTTCATTATTACTGCTTCAATTTTTGACACTTCATCCACTCAAGAGGCACTGGGTTAACAATGTCTTACCTGTACCCTCACAGCCTTAAAGTGGTTGTAAAGGCAGAAGGTTTATTATCTTAATACATTCTATGCCATAAGATAAAAAAAACTTCTGTGTGCAGCAGCCCCCCTCAACCCCCCTAATACTTACCTGAGCCCCATCTCTATCCAGCGATGTGCACGAGAGCCTCGGCCGTCCCGGACTCTCCCTTCTGATTGGCTGAAACACAGCAGTGGCGCCATTGGCTCCATGTCTGAATGGACACATGGAGCTGTGGCTCGGCTCGGGTGCCCCTATAGCAAGCTGCTTGCTGTGGGGGCATTCGATAGGATGGAGGGGCCAGAAGCGCCAGCAAGGGACCTAGGGGGATCTGGGATGCTCTGTGCAAAACCAACTGCACAGAGCAGTTAAGTATAACATGTTTGTTATTTTTAAAGAAACAAAAACTAGACTTTAGTATAACAATAACCCAAAGGTATGTAAACATAAACATAAGGCTCAGTTTCTCTAGCAGCAGCTGCACCGCAGCAGCTCGCCAGTCCCTGTGATATTTCAACTCATCAGCTCTGCACCCAGGTGACTCTGACTGGCACCTCCTCAGCACCCTGGATTCCACTCAGGCCGCCTATATGCAGCAGTGATGATGCACACTGGACAGCGATGTGCACTCCCCAGTCTCCCTCACAGCAAGAGGAAGCTGTGCCCTGTAGAGCTCTTTCTCCTCCTCCAGGCAATTTCCTATCTGAAGAATGTATCAGTGAGGTAGTTAAAAACCTCTTGATTACACATTAGAGTCTCTCCTCAGGACTACAGTTGCTGTGCTGTCTGACTTAGTCTATTGAACTCTCCCTGCTCAGCAGCTCCCTTCTCTTTATGAAATAGCTATTAACCATTTCAGCACTGCATGGCAGCAGCTACGGAGAGCAGCTGCAGCCAGTGTTTCTCTCACTTTCATTCTTAGCCAAGAGCCTGATTACATATTCAAAAAAGAAGAAGGTAAGGTCAATTGGAATGCTTCTGTGCAAATGCCCTCAATTGAAATAACTTATTAACAAATTGACTAGAACAACCCCTGTCAAAAGTACTACCCAGGAGGGCTAAACAACATTTTCAGCCAACAAACAGTCATGCACTTCTGCACACTTTAATCACACTCCCAAAAAGTACAGATACTGTAATAAAGTGTTGATGCAGTTCACTGCACATCCCAAATACCCTTAGAGGTTGATTTACTAAAACTGGAGAGTACAAAACCTGGTGCAGCTCTGCATGGTAGCCAATCAGCTTCTAAATACGCTTGTTCAATTAAAGGGTAACTCCACTTTTGTGGGGGAAAAAATAGCAGATAAAGAAAAAATAATATAGTGCACATAATTGCGACACTAATTAATTTGTAATTGAACGTTATTAAAAATGACTTTTGCCTTTCAATCTGCAGCTCTGTAATTTTCTGAGAATACATTGCAATATGGCTACCTGGAGTTGTTCTGTACACAGAGTGTGTACTGACCGCTCCCAGAAACATAATTTCCTGCTTGTGTGATTGGCTCACCAATTTTCCCAGAAATCTGCACTAAGATACAAGTCAGATTTCAGGCATCCCCTGCAACAAAAATGTAATTTTTGGAGAGATACTTTCAATAGGAACCCTCTAAAGGGATGCAGACCCTGCAGATTTCCTCATTAGTGCTCTGCTGCTGCCACACCTGACAGTTAATTATGAAACCATTCCCATTAGACCTACTCAGTACAGAGGCACAGACAAACACAGAGGAATTTCTTCAGAATATCAAAAGGTGGGAATCTGCAACAAAGTTTGTTATACTCCTTGCAATGTACACAGATCACCCAGAGGGGAATGTTTTTTTTCTTAACAAAAGTGGAGTTACACTTTAACCGCTTCCCGACCGCCTCATGTAGATATACGTCTACAGAATGGCACGGGCAGGCAAAAGCACGTACGGGTACGTCCCCTTTAATTTGCCTACTCGCGACCCGGTCGGGAGCTCCGTGACCACGGCCGCGGGACCAGCGGACCCGATCGCCGCTGGTATCCCGTGATCGGGTTACGGAGCTGAAGAACGGGGAGAGGTCTATGTAAACAAATCTCTCCCCGCGCTTCCTACACTGACTGTCAGTGATCGGCGGTTCCCTGTCATCGGGAACGCCGATCAATGACGTCAGACGTACAGCCACGCCCCCCTACTGTAAAAAAAAACACACACACGTCACACTGACTCCTCCCCGCCCCCTAGTGGTTAACCCCTTCACTACAACTGTCATTTACATAGGAATCAGTGCTATTTAAATAGCAGTGATTGCTGTATAAATGACAAATGTCCCAAAAATGTGTCAAAAATGTCTGATGTGTCCGCCATAATGTCGCAGTCACAATAAAAATCGCTGATCGCCGCCATTACTAATTAAAAAAAAAATATTAATAAAAAGGCTATAAAACTATTCCCTATTTTGTAAACGCTATAACTTTTGCGCAAACTAATCAATAATCGCTTATTGCGATTTTTTTTACCAAAAATATGTAGAAGAATACGTATCGGCCTAAACTGAGGAAAAAAAAATGTTTTTTTATATTTTTTGGGGATATTTATTATAGCAAAAAGTAAAAAATATTTCATTTTTTTCAAAATTGTCGCTCTATTTTTGTTTATAGCGCAAAAAATAAAAACCGCAGGGGCGATCAAATACCACCAAAAGAAAGCTCTATTTGTGGGAAAAAAAGGACGCCAATTTTGTTTGGGAGCCACGTTGCACGACCGCGCAATTGTCAGTTAAAGCGACGCAGTGCCGAATCGCAAAAAGGGGCCTGGTCCTTTGGCTGCCAATTGGTCCAGGGCTGAAGTGGTTAAGCTTTGACAAAATAACCTGGAAGTTGATTGGTTAACACTCTCCAGTTTTAGTAAATCAACCCCTTAATCCTTACAGATGAACGCAATCATTTGTGCCTCGGACGCAAAGCAAAGCAGCGCGACCATGACATTTAAACATCCCGCCCACTACCTTTGCAGCCCTACGCCCCCCAACCGCAAGTCTAAACGAGCCCTTACTATTCCATTGTGTGTATGTGACAGGTCCACTTAAACTGATATTTTTATTGACACCACTGGGAGTTCATGCGGGGATGACAAGTCCACTTTTAACTAAAAATTATGTGTACTTTTGCATAAGCTGTCCATTTGACAAGGCTTTACATTTGTACTCAGTTTGGCACCAGCTCAGGACATCGCGGGGCATGTTCACTTGTGACACTGTTTTCAATAGTCACTCAATCTTTCCAGAGCCATGAAGCAGCTAATCACACAATCCAGATTCAGCAGAATATGCACTTTTTGTACTGATTCAGGCTTTTCACTGTTAGACAAACCTGTCAACTGCAGACAAGAGTTCAGTATAAAAGCTAACTGCACAGTATGCTATATCATAGTAGAGATTCGAAGGATTGTTATTTTATAGCTTATACAAAATTATTTTCTTTTCTTTCTTTCTTTCCTTCTTTCTTCCCATATTTAGGCTTTGTAATACAAAGGGTTAAAAGAAAAACCATCAAAAAAGGGGGCGACTTTATTCTGTCATCTGCCATCACTCTTCTATATTTCTATGTTTCTATGTATCCACCTTCTTCTTACAAAACTTTATACAGCTATATATAAAAAATGCTTTGTATGGCCCGCCTAAAAAAGCACCGCTCAGTGCCCTGGATATAGCATTTGAGGTTACTATGTAGTAAAAATGGCAGACCATAAAATAAAAATATAACCTTAATTGTAAAATCACAATAACAGCAGCCTCTGAAAATAAAAAACACTTAAAAAAACAATCTAAGTAACAGAGTCCCTTTAAAATATTGCAGCAGCGCTCTTGTCGTGTATTTAAAGATGGCAAACTTCAATATACTGTTTATATATGGAATAGTATATTGAAGCTTGCCATCTTTAAATACATGACATGAGCGCTGCAGCAATATTTTAAAGGGACTCTGTTACTTAGAGGGTTTTTTATATAGTTTTTTTTAAGTGTTTTTTTATTTTGAGCGGCTGTTGTTATTGTGATTTTATAATTAAGGTTATATTTTAATTTTATTAATTATTATTTATTGTGATTTTTTTTTAATGTTTTTTATTTTATTTTATACACCGTATATATCACATCATACTTCATTGCAATTTCATTCATGTCTCTTTATTGTAAAAACGTATGTTTGCCTTATCATATAAGTAATATTATTACTAAAGCTGGCCATACGCTGTTTTTTTTTTTTTCGTCAGATTCCTTCATCCAAACAAAAGAAGGTGAATGTTCATTGTATTCCGATAGTTCCCATACAATTATCAGAATACACTGACTAGTGGTTGCAGTTGATTGGCTTCAGCCGCTGATCAGAAAACGTTTTCCAACATGTCACTTTTGTCAATCAGGGATGGCCACACACTGATCTAAATTTGGCCAGTCACTGCTGAACCAGACCAATTTTCATAAGTGCATGGCCAGCTAAAATGATTCGTTTTAGTGCTGTAATGAGAAAATTATCACTATCTGATATCGCTATCCCTTTGGCTAAGTTTAGATTTACTTCTAAACTGTAATGCTTCTGAAAAGCGATCCCCGCTTGGATCACAATTCAGGGGTATTTGACAAAGAGTGAGGAGGCGATGTGACACCTGCTTGTCACCTGTTTTAACCTCGTAATTGCCACACTAATGCAGTGGTAGGGCGTTTTTAGTGCCTCCCCATTTGCTTGAATGGGTTGGGTTCGGCAGCAGTACTGCACGCAGCAGGAATGTTAGTTTCTGCAGTGGGTGCAAAGTGGGTGCAAAGCTAAGCATTGTGACAGCAGCACACCACTTAAAGTGGTTGCAAAGTCTTTAAGTGATTATAAAGTCTTGGTCTTTTTTTCCTATAAAAATACCAAACATATACATACCTGTTCTCTTGCAGTGGATTTGCACAGAGCAGCCCAGATCCTCCTTCTCTCGGGTCCATCTTCTCTCGGCTCCATGTTCCTGGCCCCTCCCTCCTGTTCAGTGCCCCCACAGCAAGCACCTTGATATGGGGTCACCCGACCCGAGTCACAGCTCCCCGTGTCCATTCAGACACGGAGCCCCGACCCGGCCCTGATTGGCTAGCTAAATTTGACAGCAGTGGCAGCCAATGGCGCCGCTGCTGTGTCTCAGCCAATCAGGAGGGAGATTATCAGATGGCTGAGACACTGGTGGACATTGCTGGACAGAGAGGGACCTCAGGTAAGTGTTAAGAGGGCTGAGGGGGGCTGCTGCACACAGAAGGCTTTTTATCTTAATGCATAGAATGCATTAAGATAAAAAACCTTCTGACTTTACAACCACTTTAAGCTTAATGCATTCTATGCATTATGCATTCTTTGCATTATGCATTCTTTGCATTAAGGTGAAAAACCTTCTCTGCTGCAGTCCCCCTCCCCTCCCCTTCTCTTACCTGAGCCTTATCCGATTCAGCAATGTGCCTCCAGCCACTGTCTCTCTCCTCATTGGACATACTGATAGCAGCAGAAGCCATTGGCTCCCACTGCTGTCAATCAAATTCTGTAACAGGGGAGTGGGGGCGAGTCCCGCTGTCTGTATCAATGAATGCAGCAGTTGGACTCAGGAGCGAGCATGCACAGGTTATCCCATGGAAAGTGGCTTTCTGTGGGGGCAACCGATGAAGAGGAGGGGCCTGGAGCGCCAGCAAGGGACCCCAGAAGAAAAGGATTGAGGCTGCTCTGTGCAAAACCATTTCGCAGAGCAGGTAAGACAGACAGTTAGTTATTTTAGTTATTATTTACCCAATGAGAACAATTTACTAAAAGGTTAGAGAATCTAAAAATGCTATGAAAATTCACATCAGTTATTCAATCATGTGAAAAGCAAATTCCTGTTCACTTTGAATACCCCCAATAATGTGCAGATGCTTTTAACATGATTGGATGAATGAAGGGAATATTCATAGAATTTTGTGAGTAGAGATCCATTCCTCAACTGCCTTTAAGAAATCACCCCAAACGTCACCCTGTTACTATATTTCTGTGAAGTGACTTTTACATTTTATGCCGTTTTAGGCAATCACGGCACCTGCAGACTGAAGTTAAAAGGTGATTTTCAATAACATTAAACTGTAAAATAGCTTCTGTAGCATTTACATATTTTATATTTTTTATTGAAAGTGAGGTTTAAAGTGGTTGTAAACCTTCTTTAACCACTTTCAGACCGGACCATTTTGCTGGCTTAAGACCAGACCACTTTTTGCGATTCGGCACTGCATCGCTTTAACTGACAATTGCGCGGTCGTGCGACGTGGCTCCCAAGCAAAATTGACGTCCTTTTTTTCCCACAAATAGAGCTCTCTTTTGGTGGTATTTGATCGCCCCTGCGATTTTTATTTTTTGCGCTATAAACAAAACAAGAGCGACAATTTAGAAAAAAAATCATTATTTTTTACTTTTTGCTATAATAAATATCCCCCAAAAAATATATAAAAAATTTTTTTTTTCCTCAGTTAGGCCGATACGTATTCTTCTACATATTTTTGGTAAAAAAGATTGCAATAAGCGATTATTGATTGGTTTGCGTAAAAGTTATATCGTTTACAAAATAGGGGATAGTTTTATAGCATTTTTATTAATATTTTTTTTTTTACTAGGGATGGCGGCGATCAGCGATTTTTATTGTGACTACAACATTATGGCGGACACATCAGACATTTTTGACACATTTTTGGGACCATTGTCATTTATACAGCAATTCTATTTAAATGCACTGATTCCTGTGTAAATGACACTGGCAGTGAAGGGGTTAACCAGGGGGTGGCAGTGTAGGGTTAAGTGTTCCTAGGGGCGTGTTACTAACTGTGGGGGGGCGTGGCTGTGCTTTAGTGAACACTGATCTCTGCTCCAATCACAGGGAGCAGAGATTAGTGTCACTAGTTGCTAGGCAGAACGGGGAGATGCTGTTTACTTCTGCATCTCCCCGTTCAGCCTTCCCGTGAGACGATCGTGGGCATCCCCGCAGCGATCGAGTCCGCAGGACCCGCGACCGGACTCACGGGGCTCCCGACCGGCAGCGCGCATGGTTAACAATTGCAAAAAAAAACTGCTAGATAAAGGCATAATGAGCTAGTATGCATCGCGGCTCCAGGCAGTGATTGGCCAGAGCCACGATGCACACGGGAGCCGCCGGGAACGGCACAGTACAGCTGAAGCAAGGGCACGTACGTGCCCTTGCTTCAGTTGGTTTAAGTGTGCATGTGTCGATGACATCGGCACACGCAAATACAGGGATATCTGCACGGTTTAGGAGATATCCAGTGTAGCTACAGGTAAGCCTAATTATAGGCTTGCCTGTAGTTTAAAGTGGTTGTAAAGGGTTTACAACCACTTTAAGTATGTGTATGAGCTACGAAGGAGAGGGGGGAGCATGAGGCCACATACCTCAGGGATTTTTTGTAATACATCCATACTTTACAGACATATGAGTTAAATCAGATAAAGATGTAGAGCTTCGCCATACTCGACATGTTTCACTCTATGGAGTTTCTTCAGGAGTTTGATAGGTTAAGCTCAAAAGTGTACTGAAATAACAAAGTCGCATGAGAATCGCATCCTTTTTCAAAAATGTACAGATCAGATGTACATAATCATACAATAATATACAGCAGTTGGCTCAAAAATAGAGTATACATCTAAAAAGATGAGCAGTTAATACATAAATTTTGTTGTGAATGTTAACAAGGGGGGGCCATAGAAAGCAGAGGGAGGGCATTGAGAGGTGAAACCAGGCAAAACTTACCAACAAGACTTGGATGGATCTAAAGTAGGTCTGTTATGCATACAATGTAAATTTGTTTTAGGGTATAGAAACAAATAGATTGTAGAGAGAGATGAAGTCGCTTCCAAAATGCCACAGATCAGCACTGTGTCGCTTGCAGAGAGTCACGCTGAAGTGTTGAAGAAATAAATGAAACTAAATTAATGGGGTGTTGTATATGGTGTGGTTCATAGTAGTATAATGGTATCAGATTGGTGAATAATGATTGAATGAATAGATAAATAAATAAATAAATAGTACCTGTAGCAAAGTACGCTGAGAGTAACCGAGCTCATAAAAGTTCAGTATGCTGTGCAAGTAATTGCAATCAATCCAAAATTTATTTGAAAAGTCATTCTCAGGTTTGTCTGCAATGCAGCAGAGTGAAAAACACTCCGTTAATTGCTGTGTATAAATGAAAAAAGTAAATTTATGAGTTGGGGGAAGTAAAAAATAGAGTCGGTGGTATGAGGAGTAAAGTTAAAAAGTGTCTTACCCTATGCTGAGTACAATGTCAGTAGCGGAATTGCCATTGAGTGGGGGCGGATAAAACCACCTCAACCTCTCATGTGCTGAAGATTCCAGGCAGATATGAGAAATGGCAGAGGGAACTGCCATAAGTAGCGGCTCTCCGATCCGACGGCGTCTGACGTCACCGCCAGATCGTGGGCGCCAAAAACGGCCGTATCCCGCCCTGGACGTCAAAGGGTGAGTGGTGCGCATGCGTCAGCGGCGAACCTTAGTCGCCGATGCATGACGTCAGTTGGTGCGTCGCTGTGGAGCGGCGCACCGGCGGCCATCTTGGATTGTCCTTTTGCCCACATCTCTGCGAAGGAGAAAGTGGGCCAAGCCCTCCATACCGGCAAGAAACACCTGGATGGCGAGCGTAAATTGCCACCAGGGGACAACATTCATTTTAACTAACAATATTTTTCTATTCGGGCGCTCCCACTACCTCCAGGTGCAGGGCGTAGCTATGGGGACCAAATGTGCCCCATCCTACGCCAATCTGTACCTGGGGGGGTGGGAGCGTCATCTATTTCAAAGAGAGGACATACAAATGTTCCTAGACCAAATTCCAGTCTGCAGAAGATACATCGATGATGTGTTCTTCATCTGGACAGGCACCAAATTAGATTTGTCAACTTTCTATGAGAAACTAAAGATTAATATATACAATCTTGGTTTCACAATGGAAAGCAGTCAGTCACAACTAACCTTTCTTGACATTACAATCTATGTGGATGAAGAGTTGGAACTACTCTTTACCGTAAGCCGTCAGCAGCTAACACACTTCTACATGCGACCAGCTCTCACCCCGGTCCTCTGGTATCTAGTATACCTTATGGACAATATCTTAGGGTTAAACGGAACTGCAGCCAAGACTCCGACTTTAAAGTGGAGGCTAAAAAACTGCAGCAGCGTTTACGACATCGTGGCTACTCCCAGTCTTGTCTGAGGAAGTCATACTTGAAAGCAAAGCAACAAAATCGTTCTAAACTCATTCACACAAACAAAATTTCCACCAATGACTCAGGCATCAGAATCATTACCCGCTTCTCTGGACACCATGCTCGTGTGCGAAAGATCTTTGACAAATATTGGTATCTACTGAAGGCGGATCCCTTGATCTCCAAACATATAGAGGATCACCCAGTCATAACCTTCAGGAGATCTCAATCTCTACGAGACACCCTTGTACGTAGCCATTATGTTTCAATTCAAGATAATGGTTCCAGCTCCTCTGCTACCCCCAAAAAAAACGTTGGAACTAAACCTTGTCATAAATGTAATTTTTGTCGTTATATATATGCATCCAAACAAATTACTTTACCAAACAAACATATATATAAACCAAAGTTTTTAGTGAATTGCCAATCCATTGGCATAGTATATATTATGCTGTGCGAATGCACAGCCTTCTATATCGGAAAAACAAAACGTCCATTCTTCCACCGTATAAGAGATCATGTAAATCTTGTCCGTGGAAAGAAGATGGAAACTCCAATCAGCCGTCACATGGGACTATTTCATGCCCATGATGATCAAAAAATGCACTTTTTCGCACTAGAGCATGTGCCCCCAGGTGAAAGAGGTGGCAATTATGATCGCACTTTACTC
>CM053028.1:86561287-86861343 GCA_028564925.1 Lithobates sylvaticus
CTTCTCCCAAAAAGTAATTGCGTTAGTAACTCAGTTACTACATTGGAAAAGTAATTAGTTACTCAGCAAAGTAACTGTGACTTTTTTTAAAATATTCTATACGTGTAACTAAGGGGCGGGTCTAGTATTACTGTAAGCAAGGGGCGCATTTATTATTATTGTTATATATCGTGTAACCAAGGGGCTGCTCTATTATTACTCTAACCAAGGGGCAGATCTGTTATAGCGTGTAAGCAAGGGGCGGGTCTATTATTATTATATTGTTTAAGGGGCGGGTCTATTATTATTATATCGTGTAAGGGGCGGATGGCTACAGAAGAGGGCGAATGTTAAATTAATGGGCATATATATAACAATAATAATAAATGTGCCCCTTGGTTACAGTAATACTAGAACCACCCCTTAGTTACACGATAGACGCCCCTTGCAGAGTAGCACGAGCATCGGGAGCGCGCGGCATCGCCTCATACAATTACATGTTAACTGCACCTGCGCGGTGTAGAGTTCACTCAGAGCTGTTTAGGTTCGGCAATTTTCGTAAGCTCCGTAGTCCTTCGTACTGCGCAAGCGCTGCGCCTTTCGCAGTACAGGGGGTCCTTATCCGGCGGGGGAACTTTTTCGTCAGGACACCGGAATTACACTACTGCCATCTAGTGGCAGTAGATGTAATTGAGGTAACTCCGCCCAAGTAATGGGAACTGCGTTACCATGAGGGGAAAAGTAATCAGTTAGATTACTTGTTACCCTCTAAAGTAACTGCGTTAAGTAACTCTGTTTATTTTAACTCAGTTACTTACATCACTGGTGATCAGGAACAGCGATCTCTCTCTACTCCCAGGTCTGTAAGGGGCAAAATCTTCCAGTCCTTAAGTGGTTAATATATGCACATAGGTGTGAATGCAGTCTAAGAGGCTAAATGCACTTTAAAAAAATAATGAATTCACATATTTTTGCAGGAAAAAAATTATCTCTCTCTCTCTATATATATATATATATATTTATATTTATATGTGTATATATATATATATATATATATATATATATATATATATATATATATGTATATATATATATATATATATAGATATATCTATATATATAGATATATGTATATATATATAGATATAATAATATAATAATCAGTGGATTGTGCGGTCAATGTCAGGCTCTTGAAAACACCTCCTTGAACCCTCTGCCTGTATGAGCTTTCGGGTGCAGAGCTGGAGGAAGTTCCAATAGACTGAGTGCGCTTATTACTGCAGTGGCAGATGGGACTTGCATTCTGTTCATTCACAGATCTCTGTAAATGAACAATAAATTAACAATACCGCTGATATCAAAAGCGATATTGGCTGTGAGGGAGTAAAACACCCTAATCAGGAGTAAACATGTAACCTGGTGCAAAAGGTGAACTTAACCTTTACTGTATTTTTTTTTTTTTGTTCATTGAATGCAGTAGCTTGCAGATTGTCTGTGAAGGTTCTTATTTACCCAGGTCATGGTACTGCAGTATTTGGTTACATTCAACTGGACTTATAAAGTTATAATGTTGATAATGTTCCACTGCTTATCAAGCTGGTTGCTTAGTTTTAATGAGTGTCAGGAACGCCTGGTACCTCAATATTTATAGCCACATGGGTTGGTAACTGGGAGGTGTATATTTTGGACATAGAGGACAACTGGTTTGCTAGAGGCATGAAAAACTCCATCTTTGTCAAATTTGAACAACTATCTCTAAATAGAAGTGGAGGTCTTCAACACTACCTGTCACCCACATATAATTTTAACATTTCTATCCTGGTGACTGGACAACAATTCCCATCTTCAGTCATGTAATTCCATCAATTACCATCTGCCAGACTTCAGGGCACCATGAGATTGGATTGTCTAGTAAGAGAGGGTGGTTTCACAAACTCTCCCAATCTGCATCAGTCTTGACATATTCCTTGGTGACTGGGTTATGCCCCGTACACACGAGCGGATTTTCCGTCGGAAAAATCTTGGGCGGTTTTTCCGACGGAATTCCGCTCACGCTTGTCTTGCATACACACGGTCACACAAAAGTTCTCTGAACCTTCGACCGTCAAGAACACGCTGACCTACAACACTACGACGAGCCAATAAAATTAAGTTCAATGCTTCCGAGCATGCGTCGAATTGTTTCCGAGCATGCGTAGGAATTTTGCGTGTTGGAATTGCTACAGACGATCGGAATTTCCGATCAGAACTTTTTCCGAATGAAAAATTGAGAACATGCTTTCAATCTTTTGCTGGTGGAAATTCGGCCTGCAAAAGTAAGATGGAGCATACACACAGTCGCATTTTCTGAGCAAATGCTCTTATCGGTCTTTTGCTGGCCGAATTTCTGATCATTTGTACGCAGCATTAGAGTTACTGAGCTACACGCTTTGCCATATCTGCTGGAGTATGTTTCTGCCTCTCTACAGCTATGAAAGCTACTTATGAGAAGTGAAACATCTTCAACATTACAGAGCACGTCCAGTTGATTAACCACTAGCAACTGGTTTGCAAATTCCTCCCCAGTTCAGTGTTGCATCATCTCGGCACACTCTGATCTTGTTAGCATGTCAGACTCAAATGAAACTGTGGGTGGAACTGAGTGGAGTTTATCTTCAAGGAGCCACATTTTGGAGTGAATTTACTAAAGGCAAATAATCTGTGAACTTTACAAGTGCAGTTGCACTCTCCAGAGCTTAGTAAGGCCCCTTTCACACTGGGGCGTTTTTCAGGCGGTACAGCGCTAAAAATAGCACCTGTACAGCGCCTGAAAAAATCCGGCCCCCCCAGCGGTGCGCTAGCAGGACTGTCAAAAAAGTCCTGCTAGCAGCATCTTTGGAGCGGTATAGGAGCGGTGTATTCACCGCTCCTACCCATTGATTTCAATGGGACACCGCGGTAATACTGCAGCAATACCAATGCAAAGCGCCGCTACGGCGGTGCTTTGCGGGGGATTTTAACCCTTTTTCGGCCGCTAGCAGGGGTTAAACCCGCACCGCTATCGGCCGAATACCGCGGCTAAAACGACGGTAAAGCAGCGCTAAATTTAGCGCTGTTTTACCGTCGCCGCCGCTCCCGCCCCCATGTGAAAGGGGCTTCAATGAGGGGAAGCTATGCGCACATCCATCATCTAACCATGTGTAAGCAAAATTGCTGTGTTTTTTTTATTTTCCCTGCGTGTGAACAGTATTCTTTGCAAAGTGAAGCTTCACCTTGTTAGTAAGCTCTGGAGCAACTGTACTTGCAAAATGCAAAAGTCTGTTTGCCCTTAGTAAATCCACCCTTTTGTCTTTGGAGTGCACACCTACTACAAGAAAACTGTTATTGCATTTCAGTGTACAATATAATAAGAACTGCAAATTACAATGATCTAGCTCACAAAAAGGAATACTATCCCAATGATTCTCTGAGCAATCAATACCTTTATCTATTACCAAACAAAACTATGTGTATATCCTCCAGTTGCTTCCAACACTGATTTGTGTTCCCACAGAATCAATAAAATTTAATTTAAATTAAATATATTGTAAAAGTGCAGCAGAAACACATGAACAAAAAAAAGAAATATAAATAATCCCACTGGTGTACTATAAAATTAGAATTACCACTGCTTTATACATGAACATAACATTATCCAGCTAGCCAGTTACCCTTGAGGAAGTCACGTGGCAGAGTGACGAATAGCATTGGGTCGGAGCCTGTGATGTCGTCACACAAACCGGGAAGTGGCCTCTTGGTGAAATGATTCCCATCCACATCTCTTAATGGGGGCAAATTGCTTATTATTCTTAAGTACATTACTTTTGTGCACGGGTCCAACAGTGCGCTATTTTTGAGAGTGTAATTTTATTATTTTAATAAAGTCGCTTTTTTTATGATGGAAAGAACAATGATGGCTTATTATTTTTTGAGCTGAGGAGCTCACCATCTGGCAAAGGTGTACTTTCTCCTGTACCTAATGACAAGATCTGGAAAGAGTGGGTGGTCTGGTAATAAATCTGAAGATATCCTAAAGTGGAACTACACTCCATCTGAGCGCCACAAACCAAAAATGCTATTTAATTCATTTTTAACATTCAAAGCAAACTCTCCCATCCACCCATGTCTCCATGCTTTATTTTTGGTTGAGAAATCACTCCCTAGCATTTGTGGCAGTGGCCATCTTGAGTGAGGGGAGATGATTCATGTAGCATTTACTTCCTGGAATCCACCTGCTCTTAGCTCAGACATGCAAGCAGGAGAGGGTGTGCAAACATATCGGCCTAAACTGAGAGACATTTTTGGGGGATATTTATTATAGCAAAAGTAAAAAATATTGCTAAAAATTTGTATGGGTGCAACGTCGCACAACTGCGCAATTGTCAGTTAAAGCGATGCAGTGCCGTATCGCAAAAAGTGCTCTGGTCAGGAAGAGGGTAAATCCTCCCGGAGCTAAAGTGGTTAAACCATAAAGGGCTGCAAAAAATCAGTGAGAGAGTCCGATACTGACAAAAAATTAAATCCGACCAGTTTACCACACCTCTCTGTGTAGACCATGTCACACAAGTAGCTATAGAACTGTTCTTATTGGTGTTTTGTTGTATATTTATAGTGTGTTACCATGTGCTGTGCTGTGGTAATGTCTATTATTATAGCGAGTTATGGTGTGAACAAGCACTTAGCTGCAGAATAGCCAACTTCGGTAGCTACTCATGTCACCCAATGCAGCTGCTAGCGATCATGGTACACAAACAATTTGGAGCTGCATTGACAAATATGTAAACAATTACAGCAGAGGTTCTGCAGCCTGCTTCAGATTTCCAGAGGAAATCAGCAGATCTATGTTACAAAAATGCTAACCTAATACGGCCTTTAGAGCCAGGGCCGTCTTTAATATTGACTGGACTCTGGGCAAACATTTTCTTGGACCCCCTGTTTCATGCAATTTCGCTCTCCACATGCTTTGAGACATACAATAAATAGCCGCTAGACTCAAAATCAGTTTACTGAATCAGATAAGGCAGTGATTGCGATCGGTTGCCAGAGGTTACAGTGTATCATTACTGCTCACTGACTGGCTGCTAGAACTTACAGCACGCATTATGGTTCACTGTTTATTTTCTAGAGGTTACAGCATAAAACATTTGCTTGTTTGGTTGTAAGAGATTACTGTACATCAATACTGCTCACTGATTGATTGCTAAAGGTTACTGGACATCTATACTACTCACTAATTGGTTGCTAGAGGTTACTGCACATTATTACTGCTCACTGATTGGTTCATAGAGGTTACTGGATATCCTTACCGCTCAATGATTGGTTGAACAAGGTTAGTTCACAGCATTACTGCTCACTGATTGGTTGCTAAAGGTTACAGCACAATATCTCCTCACTGCCTGGACCCCATAGACTGGGGAGGTGAGGGGACCCATCCATAGACAGAAAACTCCTAGGACTTCTGAGATCAGTGGCAATGCTTGGGGAGGGGGGTGATCAGTGGCAGTGCTGGGGAGTTGATGGGATCAGTAACAGTGGTGGGGAATGGGATTAGTTAGGAAGCAGTACACTGTGGCAAATTCTGAATCATGTAGGGCAAAGCTTGAAATCTTTGGCAAGTATAAAGTGGGGGATTCTAACAATGTAATGAGGAATTTACAATGACCACCAATGTGAGGGGGGATTTACACTAACTATCAATGTGGGGGGGAATTTGCACTGACCACCATGTAACGGGGGATTTTACGCCACCCACTAGTAGAAAAGAGTGATTTCTACACTGACAGCAATGTAATTAGATAGGTGGCCAAAAAAAACTGCCGAAAATTGTGTTTTCGGCACATTGCCGAAAGCAAAATATTGCCGATAATGGAGCCAGAAAAGGGGGGGGGCACCCCTGATGTCACCCATGGCTCGCCCCAGTCTTCTCTCCTCCTCTCCTCCCTCCCCCAGAGAGCGGCGATCTCTGTGTGTCACGGAGCTGAATTGCTTGGGCCGCAGTAACAATGTCCCGCCTCCTGTAACAGACCGCACACTGATCCAGTGGTGGGACATTGAATAAGCGCGACGCGATCACAGGAGGTGGAACATTGTTACTGCGACCCGGGGAATTCAAATACAGCTTCGTGACACACGAAGATCGCCACTCTGATCTGGGTACTGTTAGGCTGCATGATGGGCACTGGTGAGGCTGCATGATGGGCACTGGTGAGGCTGCATCTATAGACACTGGCAATCTGCATAACGGGCACTGGTAGGCTGCATGATGGGCACTGGCAGGCAGCATATGACAGGTACAGGCAGGCTGCATATGACGGGCACAGGCTGGCTGCATCTGATGGGCACTAGCATTTTCGATATCGGTTTCGGTTTTCGGCCTAGTGCATCCTTAATTTTCGGTTTCGGCACCAAAATTTCCATTCTGTACACCACTATAATTAGAGCATTTACACCAATCACCAGTGTAAGGGGGAATATACAATGACCTCCATGTAAGGGGGAATTTGCACTGACAACCATTGTTGAGGAGATTTGTGCTGACCACTAATGTAAGGTGACACTTCTACACCCACCACCAATGTTAGGGGGGATTTACACTGATCACCAATGTAAGTGCAATTCTGCTCTTACCACCAATATAAAGGAAAATGTACACTGATCACCAATGTTATGAAGAATTTACACTGACAATCAATGCAATGGGGGATTTTACATCAGCAGCCAATAAAGGGGCATTTATACACTGGCCACCAATGTAAGGGAGATTTACACTCACCACCAATTTAAAGGGGGCTCCTTCATGGACCACCAATGAAAGGGAGGATTTGAAACTGACCACAAATGCAAGTTTGGATTTTTTTTAACGATTACCAAAATAAAGTGGAGTTTCTACACTGGCCACCAATGTAATGGGGATTTACACTAACCACTAATGTAATAGGATCATTCACAGTAACCACCTATGTAAATAGGGATTTACACTGACCACCAATGTAAGGGGGACCTTCACACTGGTCACTAGTGTGAATGAAAGGATTGTACACCAAGCCCCAATGTAATGAGAAGATTTACACTGACCACCAATGTAACTGAGACATTTAGCCTGCGTTCACATTTGTGTTGAGAATACATACAAAATCGCTTTCCTGACACCACAGAAACATGATGCCCTTTAGCAGATACACAGCAGTGGCATTATTTGTTAATGACACCCTCATGCATTGAGATGTGCGTATTCACATGCACCAAAATTCAGGGTGCTGTGGCACCATGTTATTTTGACGAAGGGTTCCACCTCCAATTTGCTTACCTTTGCAGAACAGGCTGATGTTAGGCTTAATGACTATAGTTGTAGGCAGGACTTTCAAGCCTGCTCCTTTACCTCCCCTATTTCTCATGTCAATGCAGGTTATTTACATGTAAACACAGGGCCTGCAGGTGAGTCATCTGTACATGTTAAAAGGGCAGAGCTGGGCAGCAGCAACAGAATTTACACTGAGATATCGGGACACAGCACGGGACTAAAACTTCAAGGGATAAGGGAATTTAAACTGGGATAGTTGGCAAGTATGAGGCAGCTGCTTTGGGCCCCCAAAACAATGATGGAGCCAAGGGAAGCTTCCCCTTTTGCCCTGCTTTAAAAACGGTCCTGCTTAGAGCAAAACAACTACTGGGCAATTTACCTGCATGTTGACATGAAATCATTGTACTGCATATGTGGAGCTCACTGTACACCAGGGGTTAAATCGCTCAGTAACATGGGATTAAATCACCAATGTAGTTTAGTGCTGAGCAGAAAATCCTCTTATGACTGTCAAGATCGCAAGCGTGAAATCACAAGCATTAAAGGGAATCACTTATCTCAGAAGATGGAAGCTGCTATTCTCTGACTAACAGGATGCATTCCGGAGCATTCTGTTTTTTTTTCCCTCCCATTTCAATTTTTGGAGATACCACAGAGATACCTAAAATACAAATACAACACCATCATGTACTTTGCATCTGCATCTGCTTCCACCTCTTCTGCATTATGCTGACTAACAGCAAAGGACATAACAGGGATTCAAATATTAGATAAACTGAAAGCAGTTGTGTTTTGTTTGTTTTTTTGTTTTTTTTTATATTAGGCTGCAGGTTAAGATACATGGATTATTTTTTACAAAAGTCCTTTATAAAACTAAGGGCCTATTTAACTTGCAGCAATTCACTAATATGATAAAGCAGCATATATTTGCCAAACCTATGTCTGGCTTGATAATAAAATGTTATACACTTTTTGCTCTGCTTTCACCAATAATAAGGCCTGGTTCATACTGATGTGACAATCGCTCTGACTTTGGAGCACTTGTAGCATCAGAAATCGGACCCCATTAAGTGCAATGGAACCGTTGTAATAGGTGGCACTTATGGTTCCTGCATTACTTTTGGTCCGACTTTGGTACGACTTGCATTGACTTCTGTTAAAGAAGTTGCATACAAGTCGTGCCAAAGTTGCGCTGGGGTCCAACTTCAAGGTTCAAGTTCAAAGCTTGCATTGTTAACCCGGGCTTAGGCCTCGTTCACTTGGACATACTCAAGTGTACATCCATGTGAAGGGCTGTGTTTTCACACATGGGATGCACAGCTGTTTCATACATCTGCATTCAGGCAGTCCTGTTTATGTCTTTTGAGAGCAGAGGCTGTACCTGTACATGGCCTTTTGCAAAGATGTATGCTTAAATATAGCCGTGTAAACGAGGTCTAATTACTGACATTATAAAGGCTCAAAGCAGCAATGAGAGCTTCTGATTCTGTGTAGTTTTTGTCTGTCAAGGTTCCAGAGTTTAAAATAAGATACTGTAAATACCAATATTTTGCAACTGGGTATTATTAGCACAAATTAAAAACCCATAGTATATTTTTTCTGAATTCTCTAGTTTTCTACATGCACAGCAACTGAAGTCACTGATATCCTGCACCCACAGGAAGTGAAGTCACTGATATCCTGCACCCACAGGAAGTGAAGTCACTGATATCCTGCACCCACAGGAAGTGAAGTCACTGATATCCTGCACCCACAGGAAGTGAAGTCACTGATATCCTGCACCCACAGGAAGTGAAGTCACTGATATCCTGCACCCACAGGAAGTGAAGTCACTGATATCCTGCACTCACAGGAAGTGAAGTCACTGATATCCTGTAGACATGTGCAATTCGTTTCGTTTTTTTTTCGTTTTCCGTTAAAATTCGTTATATTCGTTCATTCGTTATCGAACGAATGATTCGCTAAAAATTTTAACGAATAACGAATTATCGAATTGAACGAATATGAAAAACAACCAAAATCCGAAATAACCAAATTAGAAACAACGAAACTACGAAAGAAGAAAATCTGAAAAACAGGAACAACGAAAATCAAAATGAACGAAAAAATTCGTACATTCGTAACTTTTTTTTTTGTTGAATTGGTAATTTTCCGTGTCCCTTACAATGTCGCTGCTTAACGTGCTTCGAATGGATTGAACGAAAAAATTCGTACATTCGTAACTTTTTTTTTTTCGATTCGTAATTTTCCGTGTCTCTTACAATGGCGCTGCTTAACGTGCTTCGAATGGATTGAACGAAAAAATTCGTACATTCGTGACTTTTTTTATTTTTTTTTGCGATTCGTAATTTTCCGTGTCTCTTACAATGGCGCTGCTTAACGTGCTTCGAATAGATTGAACGAAAAAATTCGTAACTTTTTCGATTCATAATTTTCCGTGTCTCTTACAATGTAATAATAGCATACACATTACATAAAATTATGAATTATGCTCCGATTACGAATCTACGAAAACAATGTTACGAAAGTACGAATAAATCAATCTTACGAAAGTACGAATGTAACTAAATCTACGAAAATACGAATGCGTCCGAATTTCGAATAAACGAAATAAACAGAAAAACGAATCAACGAAAAAATAACTCTTACGAATTTACGAATCGTTACGAATACGAACACCGACGACTTACGAAATTACGAATCGTTACGAATCAACGGAAACGAACAGAAACAAAACGAAACTAAACAAATTTTTCTATTGTGCACATGTCTAATATCCTGCACCAACAGGAAGTGAAGTCACCGATTTAACCTACACACAGAAAGTGAAGTCATGAATATCCTGCACACACTGGCAGTAAGGTCACTGATATCCTGCACACACAGGCAGTGAAGTCACTGATATCCTGCACACACAGGAAGTGACGCCATTGATTTGCTGCACACATTGGAAGTCAAGTGTAGGAAGAGAAACCATATAGATCCTAGGCAGACCATAGATGGGCTGGCCTAATTTTGATCTATTTATGACCGTTTTTAATAACAGAGAAGTCAATCTAACAATTGTTGTGAAAATCCATTAAAAAAAGTATCCATCTATGGCCAGCTTTACCCGCAGCACACACTTAAAGATGAATTCCAGGTATGGCTAATTTTACATCGTTAAGAAGGGGGAGTTTGGGACTTTAAATGAGGCACAGTAAATGTACCTCCACCCCGGGTTCAAGTACATAAGAATGGAATGTGGGACTTTAAATGAGGCAATTGACTTGTGGAGGTAGAGTATTTAGTAAACATTTTTTATTTGTAACACTAGTAAAAAAGTATTTTTATATATATATATATATATATATATATATATATATATATATATATATATACATGCACATATGGTATAAGCATAATGGATACATATATGTCAGCTTGGCAGCACATGAGAGATAGTAAACATTGATGAATGTAATACAAGGTATTTCATATTAGCAGGCATTGGTACACCATATGCAAAAGAGCTGCTATAAGATAGGTACACATACACATCAATAGTTACATAGTACTCAATGAATTTTGAATGTATGAAATATATATATGGGCCAGTGAATAGGTAATGAGCCAGACTTGACTGAGCACCCCATGGAAACTCGACACGTTTCATGGCTATATGCCGTGTAGTATTAGTAAATATGTTCTACCCCTTTAAAGGGAGAAAAGACCTCATGGGGAGAAAGAGATCTATACTCACAGGTAGGCTAGAGCACTGTGCTTGGCTTGCATCGAGGAAGACGGAACCCCAAATGGTTGTCTGTTCCAGAGCTATTTTACATAGTTACATTGGTTCTGCTTGAACTATGTATATACCATGCCTGGCTGATGCCCCTGGAAGCTGGAAGTCACTGAAGTAGACACTGCTACTCCACTGATCTCCACTTGCTTCTGGGTTCCGTGCTCAGCCTGATGCATTGTAAACACAGGAGGTTGCCCACTTATCACAGGCGCCATTCAGAGAATACTTTGCATTTCCTGGTTGATTGCAAAGTGTTCTCTGATTGGATGAGGTGGAGAGAAGCAGCAATGACATCCGGGATCTAAGAGCAAGTGGAGATCACTGTGTCTGCTTCAATGATTTCCAGCTTCCAGGGACATGGACCAGTCATGGTATATGCATAGGAGAGGACAGGGCAGCCATGGAATGCAGATTTCCACAGAATCCAGCCTGCACACGTAAGTAATGTAACTAAAGCTGTAAAGAAAAAATGTTTTTAACTAAACTTTGGCTTTAACACCTCCTCGACCATAAACAGTATCGAAATTGGTCACATCATTTTCACAATAGAACCTGTTGTGTGATTGCTGCTGGAGTAATACACACTGTACATAAATTGGAGAATTTCTCACGTTTTCAGGTTCATTTCACCACGTAGCTTAGAACATTCTTTGTGTTCTACCCATGGAGAGTGGTAAATCTCTCACCAGATTTACCACCTAACTTTGCAGTTTCAGTGCTTTGCAGGTTACACTGTTTAGAAAGAAGCTGGCTTGTGAACCTGAGTTGTTCAGTTCTTTTGTCACCTTTTTAATAGGCATCTTGAAATGTGAATTCTAAAGTGTTACTTGCTAGCATTTTGTTTCCTGTGTGTTTTTTATTACTTGAAACACAAGTGTGAGAATTGTTTTAAGAACCTGATAGGTGAAATAATTTTCCATTTCTAAATCTGTGATCTGAAACGAAATTACTCAGTGTAGAAGGGGCACACAACAGATGGCTTCAAAGGGGGGTTATAAAGCAGATTATAATTGCCATGGTATACAAATGACTGCTATGGTTTAAAAATCTCATTTAGGAAGGATGGTAGATGCAGTTGTAGTATTTGAAAGAAAAGAGAACTACAGGCATACCCCACTTTTAAGTACACAATGGTGTTTATTTACTAAAGCTTGAAAGTGCAAAATCAGGCTCACTTCTGCATAGAAACCAATGAGCTTCTAACCTCAGCTTGTTCAATTAAGCTTTGGTAATAAAACCTGGAAGCTCATTGGTTTCTATGCAGAAGTGAGCCTGATTTTGCACTTTCCAGCTTTAGTAAATAAACCCCATTGTGTACATAAAGTGGGGTATGCCTGTAATGCTCAAAACCTAAACTCGCTCAAATTATCAAATTAAATAAAGAATGAGAAGCTGCCAACATATGAAAGTGTTCCCACACAGAAAAAAACAAATAAATATAAAAGTATGTGCAGCTAACTAGAAGTAATAAATAATAAAAAAATGTGAACAAATAAAATGTGAGGAAAGCACTCAATGAATAGCACTTCCAAGACTGTGCTAAAACTGATATGCTAGATAATCAAGTGCAAGTAATCTTCAACATAGTACACGGTAATATACATTCATTGTGTCAGAATTTCGAAAAAAGTGCAGATAAATCAATAAAGTGCAAAAGTACTGTGCAAAAATACTCCAAAAGTGCAATCAAAGTCCAATAAAGAGGAAAAATCTCATCATATAAAAAGAAAAAAGTGCAGCATGACCGAACGAAATCCACGTCATCCAATTAATATCACCATCCGTGGTGTGTCACTCATTTTCCCCAGCCTCTCACCTCATACAGAGACCCATACAGATCAAGTCAAGCCTTGGTATGGATATAACCTGGACCCCCAGCAATCGATCGATTCCCACAGATATCCACAGCAATGCTGGTACCAGGGTGGACTTCAGGTTCATCCGATGTAAAATGGTCATGCAATAAAGAGGAGGGGCTCCATAGTGCAGTATTTCAATCTAATTTATTAAAAAAACAAGTAATAACTTACAGTTAAAAATCCTAGGTATAGCTATATAAGGTACTTCCGGTCTCGGCCGCGACCAGAAGTGATGACACCTGGCTCCTCCCTGATGCGTTGCGTCACTGAACATGTGTTCCTTAAAGGTTGTAGTATTTACCGCCTTTATTTACCGGTTTCTTTGG
Organism: Lithobates sylvaticus; assembly: GCA_028564925.1. Classification (NCBI taxonomy): domain Eukaryota; kingdom Metazoa; phylum Chordata; class Amphibia; order Anura; family Ranidae; genus Lithobates; species Lithobates sylvaticus. The sequence continues at coordinate 86,574,554 of CM053028.1, forward strand.
TCCTGCAGGGAAAATGGGATGAGGAGGGCTCTACACGTCTGAAGCTCATGGATTTTCACCTATGTGTTGCCCCATCAGAATTGTTAATGCCCCAATTGTGCAATATTTAATCTAAAGTGAACCTTTCTATTCCCGAAGCAAAGTGGTTTCATTCATAATGGTTTTATCAACCATTTCAGTCACACTTCTTTTTCTCCCAAAACATGCAGCCTTAAAGTGATTCTAAATCTTATTTTTTTTAAATAATAAACATGCCATACTTGCCTGCTCTGCAATGGTTTTGTAAAGAGTAGCCCCAAACTTTCTCTTCTGCGGTCTCCAGCTGGTGTTCCTGGCTCCTCCTCTTCAGTGAGTTCCTCCATAGAAAGCTGCTTCTTATGGGGGCAGTCGTTCAGGCTTGATCCCAAGTTGTGCTGCCAGCATCCATCAACACAGACAGCATGGTTCGGCCCTGCCCCCCGCTCCCCCATCTTTGGATTTGATTGACCATCATCTTTGGATTTGATTGACAGCAGGAGCCAATGGCTTTCACTGCTGCCTCTCTGTCCTGTGAAGAGAGAGAGCAGAAAGAGCAGCTGCTCTTGGGCACAGTATTTTGGCAAGGCTCATTAGACTGTACTTTTCCTGTGGGTCACATGAGTGCAGTTTGCTCTGCACTCATGAGAAAGATCAACTCGGGAAAGATCGCAACCATATGGTCAAGACCCGCCCACATGCCTGGACTGGCACCCGTCTAAGCCTCTCAGCGAGTCGCTGAGAGCCAGCTGCTCCTGCCCCTCAACAGCCTAGTGCTCCAGTGAGCGCGGGAGAGGCAGAGCTGAGAGCTGCTGACTGACAGTTACCAGCTCTCTGCTCACTGAGCTCTGAAAACCGAGTGATCGGCGATGTTTGTTTGCTTGGTTCTCAGTCTTAGAGCCGGTGGGGGACAGATGCAGTATTGGATCGATGCTGCATCCACCTAGGTAATAGTATGATTCTTGGGAAAAAATATTCCCATACTTCTCTTTTAAGCCTTTAGAATCACTTTCAGCTGGCATACACTGTAGCAAAGTTTTTGTTCACTATTTTTGCACCAGAGAATGGTCACCAAGCTGAAATCCATATTTGGCAGCAGTTTTCATAGGCTCCCTGGTGGTATGATTATGTCAGATTTTTGAATCTCAAAGCGGTACATTGTTTTACATAGAAATTTGGCGTTTTATATTGTAGACCTGTAATTCTTATTAATAACACACTTAAATCTGTCCAAACAAGAGTCTAGTAGACATCCCGGGTATGATAAAGTCTGAAACACAAAATCATAAATTATAATACAATAAATAACTATAAAAATAATAATATAATAATTTCCCCACTTATAGCTATAGCTCAATTCTGCAAGTGTTCTAGTTTGCTATCGCTGTTTTCTAGCTGGTCTAAAACTGCTTTTGACGTAAAGGGACAATTTTTGGATGCCATGGATGTTCTTAAGTTTCCAGGCAGAAAGAAAAGTATATATAATATAAAAGTGCATGCAGGGCATTGGACAAAGCACTAGGGACAAAAGGGAGGTGAAATGATTTCATACAGTAATGTAATCTGTAAGATTACAGTATACTGTATGTGTTATGTTTTTTGTACTTTTTGAATTTGCTGCCAGCTCCGCCCCCACGCGTCGCGACGCTCGCAGAGACTAGAGCCCGGCATACAGAGCATCGGGAGGGGGACACAGCGAGGGGACATTGCAGGATCCTGGTGACAAGGTAAGTACGATATACCAGGATTCTGCAATGCAATCCAGAGTGTGGCTCAGGGTCACCGCTAATGGTACTGAAATTTAACCCCGAGCCACACTTGGGAATACGGCTAGGAGGGTTACAGTGATTCTAAACTCTAAAAATACTCAAACATGTAAATGACAGGGCCAAAGAATCAAGGATCCGATCCACCAACTGCAGTGTCTTTTAGCAGATCAGATCAATGGCTGACAGCTTCAATATACTTTGCATGGCATGGGGGGGGGGGGGCCTGAAAAAAATTGAGGTGTCATCACGGGACATAGCTTAGCCCTGTCCCCAATGTCCCCAACCTAGACAGCTAGAGGATTTCCTCCACAGTAAGCCTTGTGTGGACACGGCTTACCTACATAGACCAAAGGGAGCATGCATACCGTGGTGACAGTTCTACAGAGGCTACATGAGCCCACAGACCTTTACCACCACGGAACTATTGGCGACTGCCGGGTTGTACAAGTGGTTTATTAATAAAGGTTTTAGACCTAAACAAAGGGCTCAGAAACATTATAATACTTATTAGGAAGGTATGAGGTAGCGATGCCACTCCAAGTCCAACTTTAAGTGCAGTCTCTGCAATCGTGTAGAAAATAGAAGAAAACAGCTGAACGGCCGCACTCCGAATAACACCTTTTATTTTTGGCAAAACAGTGTAGAAGATTCAAAATCTCTTACATCATGGTGATGAAAGGTACAGACAGGCTAACACGTTTCACATCAATATAGATGCTTAATCATAGCTGGTGACCATAATCAGACTGAACATATTTATAGTGAAATTAAACCAATTAGGGGATAGACAACCCCCAGAAACTCCTCCCATATCTAATCAGACTAAAGTGGAAACCAAATGTGCACAGGGAAATGGGCAGCATGAAAAAACAGACCTGTTTTCCTTGCATTAAGGTAAAAAATGTTTAGGCATTAGCATCCTCCCTCACCCCCTAATACTTACCTGAGCCCTCATTCAATCCAGCACTGTGCACGTCTTCAGCTCTTCTCTCACTTCGGAGTCTCGCTGGCTTTGCTGAGGCAGCAGGAGCCATTGGCTTCCAGTGCTGTCAATCAAAGCCAGTGGTTGGGGGGCGGGGTCGAGTCCCGCTGTCTGTGTCAATGGACACAGCAGCAGGGCACGGGAGCGAGCATGCACGAGTGCCCCCATGGGAAACGGCTTTTCATGGGGGCACTGAACAGAGGGGAGGGGCCAGGAGCGGCAGTGGGGGGCTCAAGAAGAGGAGGTTTGCGACCATTCTGTGCAATTCTATTACCTTGCACGGAGCAGGTACATGAGCACATGTTTGTTATTTAAAAAAAGAAATAAATAAATGTACCCTTCCAATCGCTTTAGATGTAAGTATTGTTCATTCATGAATTTGAGCTGGTATCAGCCTCTCACAATCCCCTGTACTGTATAGCTCAAACTGGGAGAGAGAGGGGTAGCAGAAATAGCCAATTATTAGTGCTACAGTGTTAATGTGCTAACAATGAGCATGCTAATAGGATTAGAGTGCAGAGTGACCGATAAATAAGCTCATCCGTTTGCTGCTTCTACTTTCACTGTCCAGTCACATGCTGGTGGAGGAGGCCTGTAATTCCCACTTAAGGGGGTATCAAACCAGAAAGCAACTATTTATTATATTGTAGCTTATCAATTTTTAGGCTCCATTCACACTTGGCGTGTTGGAATCGCGCATAATTGGCATGATTGTGCCTGTGATCACAAAACACACTACAATCGCAAAATGCAGGTTCATGTGCCATTATTTTTAATTATTGCTATAAAAATGCACTGATTACTGTAAAAATGTCACTGGCAGGGAAGGAGTTAACACTAGGGGTGATCAAGGGGTTAACTGTGTTCCCTCAGTGTGTTTCTACCTATAGGGGGAGGGGACTGACCTAGAGGAAGTGATGGATCGTGGTTCCTAGCTATTAGGAACACACAACCTGTCTCTCCTCACAGAACAGGGATTTGTGTGTTTACACACACACTTCCGTGTTCTGCCTCTCGTGCCCGCAATCGCTCGTAACCGTCGGTCATTGTGACCGTCGGCCACGAGCATCGGCGCCCCAACAGTGCGGTGGCGTGCACCTGCTATCCTGTTCCCGCGAGCCGATGTATAGCTACGACGGTTTGCGGGATCGTGCCAAACCTGCCGTAGTAAAATGACGCGGCTGGTCGGCAAGCGGTTAAGTAACACCTTTATCCCGAAAGTTAGGAAACTGTTTGTTGTAACTGCTTTATAGAGTATTAGCTGGTGTTTGGCTTCAATTTTTTAGTGTATCTAAATCTGTTAGTCCATCTAACACTCCCCTCCCCCCAGACTGACAAGGTTGCTATCCAAAGGTGCCCCCTGTCCTTCTTTATCCAGAGTGGGGGCACTCTAAAATAGGAGGTGTGTTTACTGACCAGATCAACAGGTGAGGGGAAAAGGCCTAAAGAAAAGAAATGCACTCACCACATATAATGATTAGCAGTGTTGTTCATCTTACTTTAAAAAAGTAATTAGTTAAGTTACAAATTACTTCTCCCAAAAAGTAATTGTGTTAGTAACTCAGTTACTACATTGGAAAAGTAATTAGTTATGCAGCAAAGTAACTGTGACTTTTTTTTTTATATTCTATACGTGTAAAGGGGCGGGTCTAGTATTACTGTAAGCAAGGGGCGCATTTATTATTATATATCATGTAACCAAGGGGCTGTTCTATTCTTACTCTAACCAAGGGGCAGATCTGTTATAGCGTGTAAGCCAGGGGCGGGTCTATTATTATTATATTGTGTAAGGGGCGGATGGCTACATAAGAGGGCGAATGGGCAGAGCTCGATATATAACAATAATAATAAATGCGCTCCTTGGTTACAGTAATACTAGACCCACCCCTTAGTTACATGATAGACGCCCCTTGCAGAGTAGCACGAGCATCGGGAGCGTGCGGCATCGCCTTGTACAATTACATGTTAACTGCACCGGCGCGGTGTAGCGTTCACTCAGAGCTGTTTGGCTTCGGCAATTTTCGTAAGCTCTGTAGTCCTTCGTACTGCGCAAGCGCTGCGCCTTCGCAGTACAGGGGGTCCTTATCCAGCGGGGGGAACTTTTTCGGGAAGACACCGGAATTACACTACTGCCATCTAGTGGCGGTAGATGTAATTGCGGTAACGCCGCCCAAGTAATGGGAACTGCGTTACCATGAGGAGAAAAGTAATCAGTTAGATTACTCGTTACCCTCTAAAGTAACTGCGTTAAGTAACTCCGTTTATTTTAATTCAGTTACTTACATCACTGATGATTAGTAAGCTGCAATGTATTACATTTTTGGTTTTGGGTTTAATACCATTTTAACTGCTTTAGAAATAGAGATTTTTAGATTAACCACCAGAGGGAACTCTGCATTTTTCCTCACTCAGCCATGCTGCTTAACAGCTGTTAAGATACAATACCAGCCAGCCAGAGATGACTTATGGTTTTGTATTGTTATGTGAAACAGTGAATAACAATTATAAGCAGTAAAGCCTATAAAACCGCAAACAACACATAGGAACAAATATTTAAAAAATTACCACATTTATGACATCATTTGCATCACACTGATCTCTTGACACATATCTAAAAATAATTGAAAAGATATATCTTCTCTTTAAATGTTTGTACAAATGTAAATGGATCTAGCTGCACTGTACGCTCTGAACCATACTGCATACATTCTTTGCATATTTAATGGGCCAAGTGGCAGAGTTGCTGTGGTTCTTGGCTGATGCCCAAACATTCTATTGTGTATATATCATTGCTTATGTGAATTTTTTTGCAGTAAAACTTAATTTTCACTTTCAGTTTGGAAACTTTTCCATTATCCTAGAGCAGTGGTCGCCAACCTTTTGGACCTCACGGACCACTAAACTCACAATTTTGAATCATGCAGACCACTAACATGAATTTTACATGCCTTATACACACACACACACAATGCTCTGGCTCTCTGCCCCCCTCCCCCTGGATCACACTGCTGCCTTATACACACAATGCTCCGGCTCCCTGCCCCCTCCCCCTGGATCACACTGCTGCCTTATACACACAATGCTCCGGCTCTCTGCCCCCCTCCCCTAGATCAGACTGCTGCTTTATACACACAATGCTCCGGCTCCCTGCCCCCCTCCCCTAGATCAGACTGCTGCTTTATACACACAATGCTCCGGCTCTCTGCCCCCCCTCCCCTGGATCACACTGCTGCCTTATACACACAATGCTCCGACTCTCTGCCCCCCTCCCCCTGGATCACATGGCTGCTTTACACACACAGTGCTCCGGCTCTCTGCCCCCCTCCACTGGATCACACTGCTGCCTCATACACACAGTGCTCTGGCTCTCTGCCCCCCTCCCCTGGATTACACTGCTGCCTCATACACACAATGCTCTGGCTCTCTGCCCCACTCTCCCTGGATCACAATGCTGCCTCATACACACATTGCTCTGGCTCTCTGCCCACTCTCCCTGGATCACACTGCTGCCTGATACACACAATTCTCTGGTTTTCTGTCCCCCCCCGCACTCTGCATCACACTGCTGCCTTACACAGACTCATCATTGGATCTCACCTCCTTATCCAGCCATGTGCTGGAGCTCCGCGCTCCCTCCCACAGTCTGCCATTGTAAGTCCCCTCTGTGCCCCCTCCCACAGTCTGACATTGGAAGTTTATACACACAATGCTCCGTCTCTCTGCCCCCTCCCCCTGGAACCCCACCTCCTGTGCCATTCTGATGACGTATATATGCAGTGGGCGGTCGGGAAGCCGTTAAGCAGGATTTATCTTTCTTCATGCCTGTTTTTTTTTTTTATTTATTTATTTTTTTACATGCTATTTTTACATCCCAGAAGGTTTACTGTAAAAGAACAAACAATACCGGATTTTAATGAAGAGTTGAACAGGTTGTTGAATGAGATTTTAGATGGCACTCTATGGGTAGTCACAAGACCAAAAAAATTAACAATGACAGGGCTGTTTCTGGTCTACCTAGAGAGCAATAACCAGCATCCCGATGGTTCAGGAATATTTACTACCACAAACTGACATATCCTACTTGGTTGAAACCATTACACCTTAAGGGTAGGCTTGGCATTGGTTTCCCCCAGTGGTGATGGTGCAAGCACATTATAACTAATCAGTCTAATTTTTGTTTTCTCTCTTTCCAGTTTGAAGACATTGGGAGTTTTGAGACCGTATGGCAAGTCAAATTCTACAACTACCATAAAAGAGATCATTGCCAGTGGGGCAACAGCTTCAGCAGCATTGAATATGAGTGCAAACCCAATGAGACTCGAAGCCTGATGTGGATCAATAAAGAGATGTTCCATTGAAGCCAACTAAGCTGGACATTTTTTTAATGAGCTAATCAACCTGACCAGCACAATGAGCCTATTAAAGCCACATAATAGTGTATATAACATATCAGGAGCTAAGAGGATTCCCAATGGCTTATTGTTTACTTTAAAGTGGAGTCTCTTGCACAGAGTGGAGACAGTTATGTTGCTGGGAGCCAATAGTGAGGACAGTTCAGTTCATCAACCAACCAGTGACATCACTGGTAAGTTGGGGTTTCCTACAGTGTTTCAGTATTAGTTCCTAGTGAATTTAAAATGGCCAACTCCACTCTGTATTGGCGATCTGTACACTTTAAATGACTGAATATTCTTTACAAAAATATGTTTATCATATGTTATGTTTACAGCGGTGTAGTAGAATCTGTATTATTTTTGTAAAATATTGTGCGTTTATTGTAATTGCTGCATAGATTTAGAGTATTTAAGGGTGATTTGTTAATGGGCTGCCAAATTAGTGAACTTGTTATCTTTTGGGCTCTTTCAGATGGCTGGTGAACCATATCAGAGAAGTGCAGTTGACAAATTAGTATTTTCATTAGTATAAGTCCATGTTTGACTGGCTATTTTCAATTCCAACATGAACAAAGTTGTCATTGAAGGACACTTAAATGGGCATCCCCATTTACTGGGATGCATCCACGTGTATGTGCAATTTCATCATCGGTCTGAATAAGCCCTTAAAAAGCTAATCCAGTTGAAAAGAATATCTGTTTTTTTACTTTTTTGTTTTGTTTATATCCCTTAGGCTGATTGTGTGCTTAAAGTGAATACAAGATAACTGAATGGTAGCCATTAGAAAAAACACCCTTTTAGTATTTTACCTATTTTAATTTTAGGTACCAGAAAAAGTCTCAGAAAGGAAAATATCTAAAAGAAGAACTGCTTGGCTGACAGCTTCTCCCCTTTGTTTGCTAACATGACCAGGGATGTATTTGGGGATCATTCTTCTCTACAACCAAAGGCTGGATTTTCCAGTATAGCCATGGCTTATAAAGCTGATGGGGCACCTGTTCTCAGGACCCCCTTTCCCACGTTGTCATCTTTGTGCCTACATCTTTTAAAATTTACTATAACAAGTTAGCAAATTTCCAAACAGTTATTGGTTAATATTTTCAACCTGAGCAGGACCAGTTCTATGTGTCTCATTTAGCTTATAGGGCAGGGTGATATTATTATTATTATTATACAGGATTTATATAGCACCAATAATTTGCACAGCTCTTTACAACTTTAGGACAAACAGTACAGTTAAAGTACAATACAATACAGGAGGAATCAGAGGACCCTGCTCGTTAGAGCTTACAATCTAAAAGATATTCATGTGTTGACATTCTTGGTGCGGGATCAGCTGTATGTGTATTAGTAACATTCATGGTGTAGTGTTCTTTGGGACATTCTAAAATAAATGTGGAACTGGTCTTGCACCATGAATGACCGGAAGAAACATGGAATTGGCTTTGCACCATGAATGTCCACAAAAGACACACGGAACTGGCTTTGCACCATGAATGTCCAGGCAAGACACATGGAACTGGCTTTGCACCATGAATGTCCAGGCAAGACACATGGAACTGGCTTTGCACCATGAATGTCCATGCAAGACACATGGAACTGGCTTTGCACCATGAATGTCCAGGCAAGACACATGGAACTGGCTTTGCACCATGAATGTCCAGGCAAGACACATGGAACTGGCTTTGCACCATGAATGTCCATGCAAGACACATGGAACTGGCTTTGCACCATGAATGTCCAGGCAAAACACATAGAACTGGCTTTGCACCATGAATGTCTACACAAGAAACATGGAACTGGCTAGCACCAGTGCGTCGTGAAAAGTAATACTGCTGCAGGACTAGTATCTCATGTATATTTATGCTGCATGACCAGTTCTATTATGCCCCATATACATGGTCGGATTTTCCCATGGATTTTGTCCTATCGGACAATGTTGTCGGAAATTCCGACCGTGTGTAGGCACCATCGGACAGTTTCCATCGGATTGTCCTACGGACAAAGTTCTATCTCCTGCTGGATAGATTTTCCGACAACAAAGTCCGATCACACCAATTCCGATCGTGTGTAGCGAATTCCGACGGACAAAGTGCCACGCATGCTCAGATCACATTACAAGACCAAAGCTATTGGCTACCAGCCTCTACGTAGTCCCGTCGTAGGCAACAAACGTCACCACGTTCAGAATGATCGGATTTTCCGACAACTTTGTCCGACCGTGTGTATGCAACACCAGTGTCAGACTAAATCCGTCGGACCAAATCCGATGGATTTGGTGGTCGGATTTTCTGTGTATGGGGCTTAAGACTTATTTTAAGTGGACATAATTAGAACAGTTTTATGTGAATGAGTTAAAAAAGACAACCTCAAGAAAATTCAGTCAAAGAAGTTTATTTTTTAACTGTAAAAAAAATAATAATATCATCAAAAAGTTAATTTATTTCAATAATTCAATTCAAAAAAAAAACTCATTTATATTATTTTATATAGATTCATTACATTACACACAGAGTGATATATTTCAAGCATTTTTTCTTTTTTTTTGATGATTATGGCTTACAGCTAGTGAAACACCCAAAATTCAGTATCTCAGAAAATTTGAATATTACATAAGACCAATAAAATCAAAAAAAAGTAAAAATTTATTTTTTTTTTATACAGAAATGTTGGCTTACTGAAAATGATATCCTTTTACAGTATAGTATGCACTCAATACTTGGTTTGGGGCTTCTTTTGCATGAATTACTGCATCAATGAAGCGTGGCATGGAGGTGATCAGCCTCTGGCACTGCTGAGGTGTTAGGGAAGCCCAGGTTGCTTTGATAGAGGCAGCTCATCTGCATTGTTGGGTCTGGTGTCTCTCATCTTCCTCTTGACAATACCCCACAGATTCTCTATGGGGTTTAGGTCAGGCGAGTTTGCTGGCCAATCAAGCAGAGTGAGACCATGATCATTAAACTAGGTATTGGTACTTTTGGCAATGTGGGCAGGTGCCAAGCCCTACTGATAAATTAAATCAGCATCTCCATAAAGCTGGTCAGCAGAGGGAAGCATGAAGTGCTCTAGAATTTCCTGGTAGAGGGCTGCGCTGACTTTGGACTTGATAAAACACAGTGGACCAACACCAGCAGATGACATGGCTCCCCAAATCATCACTGACTGTGGAAACTTCACACTGGACCTCATGCAACTTGGATTCTGAACCTCTCCAGTCTTCCTCCAGACTCTGGGACCTTGATTTCCAAAAGAATGCAAGATTTACTTTAATCCGAAAAGAGGATTTTGGACCACTGCGCAACAGTCCAGACCTTTTTCTCATTAACCCAGGTAAGATGCTTCTGACGTCTCTGGTTCAGGAGTGGCTTGACACAAGGAATGCGACAGTTGTAGCCCATGTCCTGGATACGTCTGTGTGTGTGGTGGCTCTTGAAGCACTGACACCAGCCGTAGTCTGCTCCTTGTGAATCTCCCCCAAATTCTTGAATGGCCTTTGCTTCACAATCCTCTCAAGGCTGCGGTTATCCCTGTTGCTTGTGCACTTTTTACTTCCACTTAACTTTCCATTAATATGCTTGAATACAGCCGTCTGTGAACAGCCAGCTTCTTTAGCAGTGACCTTTTGTGACTTGCCGTCCTTCTGGAGGTTGTCGATCACTGTCTTCTGGACAACTGTCAAGTTAGCAGTCTTCCCCATGATTGTGTAACCTACTGAACCAGACTGAGAGACCATTTAAAGGCTCAGGAAACATTTACAGGTGTTTTGAGTTAATTAGCTGATTAGAGTGTGACACCACAAGTCTACAATATTGAACTTTTTCACAATATTCTAATTTTCTATGTTTCTGAGATACTGAATTTTGGGTTTTCACTAGCTGTAAGCCATAATCATCAAAATGAAAAGAAAGTCATGCTTTAAATATATCTGTGTGTAATGAATCTATATAACATATGAGTTTCACTTTTTGAATTGAATTACTGAAATAAATTAACTTTTTGATGATATTCAAATTTTTTGACAGCAACTTCACTTTTTGTAGCTGCTGACTTTTAATAAACATAAAAAGCCTGAAACTCCACTTTAACCATACAGCTCAAGACATCTTCCTTTACTGACTACATGCATGTTCTTGGTTAGTGACTCCCTACATGGTAGATAGCGAGAAGTTTAACAGCCAAGTATTTGTATTCTATAGTTTGGGTCACATTGGAAGTTCTGCTTTAAGGATCAAGCATATCATGGATGCTAATTACAAAACTCTAGAGACAATCATATCAGGGTTCTTCTTCAAAGACATTATAATATAGACTTAATCAGTAATACTAAACAGTTGCCTACAGCAAGCTTTTACTATACTGAAGTAATATTAAGAGATTGTTTCAGTTTGCTTGAAGCAGTAACTGTTTTTATGCTATCATTACTTTATGCATTGCTTTTTTGCATAAGCCTGATGATACTATAATATAAAATGCAGACTAAAGTTGACTTGCCATGCACATTTTAAAAATCTACTTTAGCCTGAGTAAAAGATGAATTTTGGTGTGCATTTACTGTCCAATTCATATGTTGGAAATTACATCTGTAAAATCATGCTCATGTTCCCTGCGATTAAATATGACGTTAAGAACTGTTACAATAAAGTGTATGTGTCCATTCAAAACCAATGCTGGTGTTGCTGGAGAGGTAAAAAAAAAGTAGCAAAGGATGTTGGCATATTTTATGTAGCTTTGTGAAAAGTGAAAAATGGCTAGAGAATTGTCTTGTACAGTAATATATCACATGTTTAAAGTGTACGTTCACCTTTGCAGAAAGATCTGTAAGGTGAACTAACACAGGACCCCCTCCTTAACCCCCCCCCACCCCCCCAGTCCCACTGACCTGCGGCGCGGCGATCTCCCGTTCTTTCTGAGCCCCAGTATAGCCGCGTCAGGGGTCCAGGGCTTTCTTCCCAGCTGACAGGATGGGCTATGCGGCTTCTGATTGGTCTGTGCCACCTATGTGATGGCGCCGACCAATTAGAATGCCGCGTACACACGATGGGACTTTGTCCGCCGGACCTAGTCCGGCAGATATTGTCCGCCGGACCTAGTCCGGCGGGGTTTCCGCCACTTCCCCACACCCCACACGCCCGGACTTCCGAGCGTGTGACTTGCCCACACACGCCCGGACTTCTCCGGCGGACAATCCGCTGGACAAAGTCCGCGGGACTTTTGAAAATGAACGGACTTGCCCACACACGGAGCAGTCCGTTCATTTAGAACGTAACTGCAGGTAGACGGAGCTAGCGAAGGCAGTGAATGCCGCCGCGCTAGCCCCGTCACCTGGCATGGATTTAAAGGGACTCCCCACGCCGAAAAAACGGCGTGGGGGTCCCCCCCAAATCCATCTCAGACCCTTATCCGAGCACGCAGCCCGGCAGGCCAGGAAAGGGGTGGGGACGAGCGAGCGCCCCCCCCTCCTGAGCCATACCAGGCCGCGTGCCCTCAACATGGGGGGTGCCCTGGGGAAAGGGGGGCCGTGCGCCCCCCCCACCCCAAAGCACCTTGTCCCCATGTTGATGAGGACAAGGGCCTCTTCCCGACAACCCTGGCCGTTGGTTGTCGGGGTCTGCGGGCGGGGGGCTTATCGGAATCTGGGAGCCCCCTTTTATAAGGGGGCCCTCAGATCCCGGCCCCCCACCCTATGTGAATGAGTATGGGGTACGATGTACCCCTACCCATTCACCTAAGGTGTAAAATGTAAAGTAAAAAAACACACACATTTTGAAAAAATATTTTATTGCACTGCTCCGGGGGTCTTCTTCCGTCTTGGGGGTCTTCTCGCCGGACTCCTCCGCCAGTTACCTAGCTATTTTACCGAGCGGAGGAGGCCGGCTACCTTCTTCGTCGTCGACGCAGTCGTCTGGGGGTCTCGATCCGCCTTCGGGGGTCTTCCGGGGTCTCTTCTGTTCTTGCCGCGGTCGTCGTTTTCCGCGCCGCCGGCGCCGCCTTCTTCTTCTTCTTCTTCTTCTTCTTCCGATGTTGACCCGTCGCTCTCTCTGGCCGGAATGCCAGAGCCGCGCTGTGCTGGGACTTATATAGGGACAAGGGGACAGGGTCACATGCTCATGTCACATGGTGACCCCGCCCCCTTGTGATGTCACAGTCCCGGAGGATGCTGGGACTGTGACATCACAGGGGGCGGGGTCACCATGTGACATGAGCATGTGACCCTGTCCCCTTGTCCCTATATAAGTCCCAGCACAGCGCGGCTCTGGCATTCCGGCCAGAGAGAGCGACGGGTCAACATCGGAAGAAGAAGAAGAAGAAGGCGGCGCCGGTGGCGCGGAAAACAACGACCGCGGCAAGAACAGAAGAGACCCCGGAAGACCCCCGAAGGCGGATCGAGACCCCCAGACGACGGCGTCGACGACGAAGAAGGTAGCCGGCCTCCTCCGCTCGGTAAAAGAGCTAGGTAAATGGCGGAGGAGTCCGGCGAGAAGACCCCCAAGACGGAAGAAGACCCCCGGAGCAGTGCAATAAAATATTTTTTCAAAATTAAGTGGTTTTTTACTTTACATTTTACACCTTAGGTGAATGGGTAGGGGTACATCGTACCCCATACTCATTCACATAGGGTGGGGGGCCGGGATCTGAGGGCCCGCTCCCAGATTCCGATAAGCCCCCGCCCGCAGACCCCGACAACCAACGGCCAGGGTTGTCGGGAAGAGGCCCTTGTCCTCATCAACATGGGGACAAGGTGCTTTGGGGTGGGGGGGGGCGCACGGCCCCCCTTTCCCAGGGCACCCCCCATGTTGAGGGCACGCGGCCTGGTATGGCTCAGGAGGGGGGGGGGGCGCTCGCTCGTCCCCACCCCTTTCCTGGCCTGCCGGGCTGCGTGCTCGGATAAGGGTCTGAGATGGATTTGGGGGGGACCCCCACGCCGTTTTTTTCGGCGTGGGGAGTCCCTTTAAATCCATGCCAGGTGACGGGGCTAGCGCGGCGGCATTCACTGCCTTCGCTAGCTCCGTCTACCTGAAGTCACGTGCTAAATGAACGGACTTTCCGATGAGCGGCAAGTCCGTTCATTTCAAAAGTCCGGCGGACTAGCCTACTAACGGCGGGATTGTCCGCCGGACTGCCAAGTCCAGCGGACAATTTTAAAACAAAACTTAAAACCTAGTCCGCCGGACTTTTGGCGCCAAAAAGTCCGCCGGCGCCCACACACGAGGGGATTGTCCGGTGGACTTGAGTCCAGCGGACAATCCCGCGGGATAGTCCCTTCGTGTGTACGCGGCATATAAAGGGTCCTGTACGAGTTTGGGCCGAATACGATTCAAATTCAGCCATACTATCTGTATGGCTGAATTTGCATCGCACAGAGATCGCATATGATTTGAACTGCAGTGAGGTGCGAATCATATGCAATCTCCCGCACCGCAGCAGTCTGAACCGGGCCTTAAGGTCCAAATTTAGCCAACAATTCGGACTGAAATCGGACCTGAAACGGTGCGCAGCGGACTCCTGCTGTGAGCTGCTCGGTGCTGCAGTGTGAACCCAGCCCAAAGGAAAATAGACTCTTCACTTTGCAAGAGAATTTTTCCGAAGCTTAGTAAATGAGGTGAAGCTCATCCAATCATGTGCAAAACATTTTTATTTTTTCTTCTTTCACAGGGTTTGGTATTCCTGGCAAAGTAAAATTTTTACCTCATTCAGTAAAAATTTCCTTGCAAGGTGAACAGCCTTTTTGGCTCAGGGTTCATTATGTTCAGCGTCCATTATCAAGCATATAAGAGTGTTGTGCAAACACAAGTTTTCCCTGAAAGCCATTGAACCTAAACAAGTGGTGACCCTTACAACTTTATGTAAAATGTGCTCTTGTACTGGATACCAAGGTTGCACCTAATAATAGAGCTTTTTTTATGCACACAATTCCTCGTAAATTTACTGATGCATGGATCATGGACAGGGTCGCATATGCCCTGCACTGGCCGGAGGATGCATCAAAAAATGTAAAACACGATTGCGATTTCTTTTGTTGGCTGTCAATATACAAATGTGACTGAAACTGTAACCATTCAGTGCATATCTAATGACTTTCCATAACTGCCTAAAAGAATTTTCCACAGGTCCAGATTTTTTGCCGTTTTTATCACATGTTTAGTGTACAGAATGACCCCAGAGGTCTCATTTGGTCCCTTTTGCTGTTACCATTAAAGCCTAATCTCCAGGTGCAGGTTGTGATATCGTCCACCCACCTCTCCACCTCATCCACCTCATCCTCATCCAAGCAGAGGAAGCCTTGTATTTAATCATAAAAATAAAAGTCTTCCTAAGAGTGGCTGTTCCGCCCTCAGCACAACTCAATCTTGTTCCAGAAATGCCAAGACACAGCGCTGTATAGTGTTTGTAGCTGATGCTATATACAGTTTATACAGCTCTGAAAGTTGCTGTAAAGTCATAGTAATCCTGGAATTAGGCTTTAAGAAAGTTGCATTTTGATTCTTTACCCCCTTATCCATGTAAACTCTGTCTCTTGGAGCCATACTGGATTCTGACCAGCTGCAGCCTCACTGCCATTTCTGCTGGAGACAGGTCCTGTCTATGGCACAGGCACTAACTGGCTTTCCAATTTTTGACTATAGGTTCACTCTAATGTCCCGTACACACGGTCGGATTTTCCGACGGAAAATGTCCTATCGGACCATGTTGTCGGAAATTCCAACCGTGTGTGGGCTCCATCTGACTTTTTCCGTCTGAGTTTTCGACGGAAAAAGTTTGAGATCCTGCTCTCAAATTTTCCGACAACAAAGTCCTATCGGACTTTTTCCAATCGTGTGTAGCGAATTCCGATGGACAAAGTGCCACGCATGCTCAGATCACATTACAACACCAAAGCTATTGGCTACTAGCCTCTACGTAGTCCCATCGTACGCAACGAACGTCACCACGTTCAGGAAGATCGGATTTTCTGACAACTTTTTCCGACCGCGTGTATGCAACACCAGTGTCGGACAAAATCCGTCGGAAAAAATCTGATGGATTTTGTGGTCGGAATTTCCGACCGTGTGTACGGGGCATAAAGCAGAATTTTTCAACCTGTTTTCAGTCAAGGCACCCTTTAGAATCGCTGAGGGCTCGTTCTCACCAGGAGGTGCAGCCGAGGCGAGCGCACATTTTTTTTTTTTGCGCGTTCCGACACTGCATTTTCTTTTTAAACAAGCTGCTCTATGTGTGTGAATCACGCAAAAGGGTGCCAACATCATTTTTTTTTAATTGTGCAGCACCAAAGCACATGGTACTATGTGTTTTAGCAGCTGTAAACATACATGCATTTGCTGGATGCGAGGATATTTTATTAAAAATGAATAGCACCCAAGCGCATCTGCAAAAAGCAGTCATTTCACACCCCTTACCATACTGCTCCTGGTGTAAACAAGCCATAAAATTTACCCTGTGAGGTTGAGTTCAGTGGTCTGTAGGTTGTACAAACAATTCCAAATCCTCCATCCTAGGAAAACACCCCCAAATACCCCTTCCTGGCACAACTCCCTCCCCAATCCCTACTTCTAGCACAACCCCCCAACAACATCACTCTCCCAACACAACCACCCCAGAATCCCCCCTAGCACACCCTGATCCCAAATCCCCCATCTAGCACACCCCCCCCCCTTGCTAGCAGAAATTCTGTCTTTACTCTCAGCACCCCAGGGTGCTGCAGAACCTCGATTGATAAACACTGCTCTAAAGGATTGCTGTGGTCATTCAACTGTCTAGCTTTTTTTTTTTTTAACCCTCTCTTATCTCTGTAGCAGCAGGAAATGTGGAGCAATTCATTCACTGCAGCTAAGGGGATAATGAGCTATTGTTTTAAAGCTTTTTTACTATTCGTGAGGGATATGTTCATAGTTTGGCTACAGATTCACTTAACATCTCAGTGCGCGTTAATGTTCGGTTTTTATACACTAACTGCAATAGATCCCTTTTGCCAGTAGAAAGTCATATTCATGACTATGGCTCTGTTAATGAGCTTCCTGCCTTGTGATATCACCACTTCCTGATGGTTGATGAACTGCCTAGTGGTAAAGCCTAAAGTTTGCACCTTACATGTTTCATGTGATAAAGTGAATCAGTTGACATTTCTTGTTACCAGTCCCTCTGCAGCTATATTGGGAAACATAATGTCTGTGGACAACTCTTGTCATCTCCTCTGTGGTCTTTTTTTTCCATGAGTCATTTGCAGTGTAGATAATTCAATGTAAATGTGTATTTTGCAATGCTTGACCAGTTCTGTAGATCACACTATGTCCCTTCCTGGTTCTAAAAATAGGCTTGTTTTGGTTATTTTTATCATTACAGATTGTATATAATACTGTTACAAGAGCCAACATTTTAATAAGGAAAATATAGACACATTTTTTTGTATTCAAGCATGCCGCTAACATTAACCACTTCAGCCCCGGACCAATTGGCAGCCAAAGGACCAGGCCCCTTTTTGCGATTCGGCACTGCGTCGCTTTAACTGACAATTGTGCGGTCGTGCGACGCGGCTCCCAAACAAAATTGGCGTCCTTTTTTTCCCACAAATAGAGCTTTCTTTTGGTGGTATTTGATCGCCCCTGCGTTTTTTTTTTTTTGCGCTCTAAACAAAAATAGAGCGACAATTTTGAAAAAAAATTCTATATTTTTTACTTTTTGCTATAATAAATATCCCCAAACAATATATAAAAAAACATTTTTTTCCTCAGTTTAGGCCGATACGTATTCTTCTACATATTTTTGGTAAAAAAAAACACAATTAGGGATTATTGATTGGTTTGCGCAAAAGTTATAGCGTTTACAAAATAGGGGATAGTTTTATAGCATTTTTATTAATATTTTTTTTTTTTACTAGTAATGGCGGCGATCAGCGATTTTTATTGTGACTGCGACATTATGGCAGACACATCGGACATTTTTGACACATTTTTGGGATCATTGTCATTTATACAGAAATCAATGCTATTTAAATGCATTGATTCCTGTATAAATGACACTTGCAGTGAAAGAGTTAACCACTAGGGGGAGGGGAGGGGTTATGGGCTGTGACGTGTGTATTTTTTTTACTATTAGGGGGCGGGGCTGACGTCATTGATCGGCTTTTCCTATGACAGGGAACAGCCGATCAATGACAGGCAGAGTAGGAAGCGCGGGGAGAGGTGTGTTTACACACACCTCTACCCGTTCTTCAGCTCTGTGACCCGATCGCGGGACACCAGCGGTGATCGGGTCCGCTGGTCCCGTGGCCGTGGTCACGGAGCTCCCGACCGGGTCGCGAGCGCGACCCACGGCTAGGCAATTAAAGGGGACGTATATACACGTCCTTTTGCCTAGCCGTGCCCTTCTGAGGACGTATATATACAGTGGGCGGTCGGGAAGCGGTTAATGCAGAATTATACAGGCTTATCTATAACGAATGCAACCAGATCCCAGATGACTTATTTTAGTTAGAAGAACACTAATATCGCTCAGAAGCTTTATTTAATTTTCAAAGGTCCAGCAAATTTGAGGTAACAAATTGTGGGAATGCTGTTATGGATGAATAAATCTGCCCACAAACAGCAGATCTAACACTAACCCCTCAAACCCATTTCCTATCCAATAAAGGGATCATTGTTCCACAACTAGCTGGAGTTTCCAAGCATGGCCTTCCTCACCCACCTTCACAATATCCTGGCTAGAAGTTAAGGAGAAATGTCACCAAGGACACATCAACATTATGGTTGCCCTCAAAGAGTCGGTTGTATCTGTAAGACTATATAACTGTATCCTTTTTTTTCCCCACAGAGAATAGATGCAGGAATTCAACCATGCCGCCCCCCCCCCCCCCACACAGAACGGCATTTGTGTGGGCAAATTGCACCAACAGTGGGAGGATCATAAAGGGGCAATAAATACCAGGAGTGTGTTATGTGCAGAGTTCAGGGGTGCGCTATGTGCAGAGTTCAGGGTTTAGGGATGTGCTTTGCACAGTGTGCAGGGTTCAGATCACTTCCACCCCTCCTCGGCTCTGACCTCTGCACCACTCTCCCCATCCCCCACCTCCGTACACATCTCCCTTCACAGCCCTCATCTTCCCCCCAGTCCCAAATGCTTTCTCCCGTCTCACCTACCCAGCCTGGCTCTAGTACCTCCTGCCTCTCTCTCTCACTTGCAGAGAGATCATTGGTTGGCATCTGTGCACACGGGCACAGATGGGATCACAATGCAGCTTGCCATATGATGCCCCAACCCATACTGCACCTGCATTTCCCTTGTTCCTGTCATAAGTGCAGGGCAGGCAGTGATCTTTGAGAGCCGCCAAGAGGAAAGCTGTCCTTGTAAACACAGAAGACTTTGGTGTTTACAAGTGACAGCGGTGAGTGGGGAGCGGAGGACAGGAGCCAGAAGTGGCAGAATGAAGTTCTGCCACAATCCAGTTGCAAAAAAAAAGCCTGGGGTGCGAGAGCCACATGAAATGGCCTGGCGGGCCTTGTGTTTGCCACGTGAACTACATCACTATGCTCATATTCACCATGATGCCTATAAAAAGAGAAGTTCCCCTTCAGGACATAAAATTCGTGGCATAAAGTGGTTCACTCAACTATTTACAATTATTTTTTTTCTGCCATAGAAATCGGGGCGATGAATAAGGTGTGGTCTGCCTTTGTTTTAAGTATCACCATGATGCCTGCATGTTATTTCAAAAGGGGAGAACACCGTCTTCTAAAATCACATTACTTGTAGTATAATCACAACATTATTGGAGAAAGATGAGCGATCAACTCAACGTGCTTTGTTGATTTGACCTTGAAAGTCTCGTAATCTTTCTCTTATATATTGCTTATACTTGGGATGTACCATTAAATGATCCTGGATCCATATGCACTCTTTATGGCCCAAAAATTATATATTTTAGTTAAAAAAGGGGGGAGAATTATGTAAAAAAATTAAGCCACATTCTAACAGTGCTAAAGGCACTAATGCCGCGTACACACGGTCCTAATTTCCGATGGAAACAGTCCGATGGGAGCTTTTCAACGGATTTTCCGACCATGTGTATGCCCATCCGTCTTTTTCTGTCGGAATTTCCTAAGGACTTTGGATTGAGAACCTGTTCTCAATTTTTCCGACGGAAAACCTTTCTATCAGATTTTCCGATCGTGTGTATGCAATTCCGACACGCAAAATTCCGTCGCATGCTCGAAAAAATTTGACGCATGCTCAGAAGCATTAAACTTCCCTTTTATAGGGCTGTCGAACGAGTTTTATGCCGCTGTGTTACAGACCATCGCAATTTGGTGTGACCGTGTGTAGGCCAGACAGAGCGAAATTCCATCGGAATTCCGTCGGGAAAACCATCAGAGCCTTTTCCGACGAGAATTCTGACCGCGTGTACGCGGCATTACAGTGCTAAAGACAACCAAACATCAGCCTTGTTCTCTATTGCAATCTTTACATGTCTCTGCTGGAAAATCCGTTATATAATGCATAGCATGAGAAGAGATGCTAACAACCTAAACCACAGGCACAGGAGAAGTGATACTGAATAGGTGGTCAGTATAACCATAACAGGCAAACAACATTTCCATAAAGGATATAAAACTCTTTCATATACGGTTAGATTAAAAAGGAAGGGCAACAAAGTGAACTTTGGGCACATTATGATTTAGCAAAGCCTCCAGCTTCCTGATATTATTAAAACACACATTTCTTGGAAGAGTCATCTCTTTCCTCTTCTATGCATTTGATTTGATTTGATATAATTCTAAAGCTCCTTCTACACAGGCGGCCAGGGGATGGTGAACACAAGCAGTTGATCTGTGTTTTTACCTTCCTTTAGCCACCCACCTACAAGCAGACATGTCGCTTGGGTGAGTAAACATTGCTGAGGCAATATGGCAATATGATTCAAAGCAGCAATTTTAACTCGACATGACAAAATTGACAGGTGATAGGAAAACTCTCCAATGAAAGTGAATGGGATGGTATTGCAGCTACTAAGGCCCCTTTCACACCGGGGCGTTTTTCATGCGGTGCAGCGCTAAAAATAGCGCCTGTTCACCGCATGAAAAACTCCGGCCCCTTTAACTCCAGTGTGAAAGCCGGCGGGCTTTCACACTGGAGCGGTGCGCTAGCAGGATGACAAAAAAAGTCCTGCTAGCAGCATCTTAGGAGCGGTATAGGAGCGGTGTGTTCACCGCTCCTATACCGCTCCTTCCCATTGATTAGAATGGAACACCGCGGTAAAACCGCGGCAATACCGCCGCAAAGCGCCGCTACGGGGGTAAAACCGCACCGCGAGCGGCCGAAAACCGCGGTTAAAAACGACGGTAAAGCAGCGCTAGATATAGCGCTGCTTTACCGTCACCGCGGCTCCCCGCCTCGGTGTGAAAGGGGCCTAACCAAACACCTCACTCATGGCGGCGTCATGGTCCCACAGTGCAAAATCCCAGTTCGGCAGTTCAAAAAAGTGACAATTTCACTTCCTGAAGGCCTGCAAACCTCCTCTCCACCCTGGATCACTTTTCAGGAAGATGGCGCTTTTAAATGTGAGTGGAGCCTAAATCTACTATGGACACAGCATTTTCTGAATCGTACCATCTCGTATTCTTAATTGAAGTCAGACATTACATTTCTGGCCGAGATGCAGGTCAATAAAAAATGTTATACTCAGACCATCTTCATTTGTTTGCATTAAAGTCATTCTTTAACCACTTTCTGACTGCTGCACACCGATATACGTTGGCATAATGGCAGCGGTGGGCAAATGGGTGTACCTGTACACATACAGTTTGACCGTTCCCGTTGGACTGGCGGACTCGATGTCCGCCGGTCTCCCGGCGATCGTGTCACGGAGCTGCAGAACGGGGAAGTGCCTATGTAAACAAGGCATTTCTCCATTCTGCCTTGTGTCATGACAGAGATCACTGCCCCTGTCATCGGGAGCAGTGATCGCTGTCATGCGAGTTGAAGCCCACCCCCCACAATTAGAATCACTCCCTAGGACACACTTAACCCCTTCAACACCCCCTAGTGGTTAACCTCTTCCCTGCCAGTGTCATTTACACAGTAATCAGTGCATTTTCATAGCACTGATCGCTGTATAAATGACAATGGTCCCAAAATAGTGTCAAAAGTGTCCGATGTGTCCGCCATAATGTTGCAGTCCCAATAAAAATCGCAGATCGCTGCAATTACTAATAAAACAAAATTAATAAAAATGCCATGAAACTATACCCTATTTTGTAGCCGCTATAACTTTTGCGCAAACCAATCAATATATGCTTATTGCGATTTTTTTTTCTTTTTACCAAAAATATGTAGAAGAATACATATCGGCCTAAACTGAGGAAAAAGATCGTTTTTTTTATATATTTTTTGGGGGTATTTATTATAGCAAAAAGAAAAAAATATTGTGTTTTTTTCAAAATTGTCGCTCTTTTTTTGTTTATAGCGCAAAAAATAAAAACTGCAGACGTGATAAAATACCACCAAAAGAAAGCTCTATTTGTGGGGAAAAAAATGACATCAATTTTGTATGGGTGCAACGTCGCACGATCGCGCAATTGTCAGTTAAAGCGGCGCAGTACCGAATCGCAAAAAGTGCTCTGGTCAGGAAGGGGGTAAAATCTTCCGAGGCTGAAGCGGTTAAATCTCTTGACAGTAAATTAACCTGTGCATGACTACAGAGTACGGTGGTCGGTTAAACCTGAACTCCACCCTTCCCTTTAGTCTTGCACAATTGTACAGGCTCCCTTCCAGTAATGAAAATGCTTAGTCTGGATTCACGACACACTGTTCACTTTTCACAGGGTACATTAGAATCTGCTGCATTTCAGAAAAAGTACATTTCTTTTCATGGTTCAAGGATGTCCAGCATCATCTAGTCATTTCCTCCCAGGCTGACTGTCTCTATCCCCAAACCAAGTGTGCGCTGTTTAACCTCTCATTAAACCCCACACTCCATTAGCAGTGTTCTGTAGAAATCCCTCTTCCTAGGAACAGATAATTGAGAAACAAACGCTAAACACAGCTTGTCTTCTGATACTTTTGTAGAAACACATCCTACACACAAGATGCAATTACTGACACATTTCTGCCTGTAAGGACTTAGTCATAGCTAGCTGTGGGACCCTGAAGCCTAACCCCCACATGGGGTGGGAAAACAGAACATACATGACACAAAAAAGACCCCAAAAGCAAAATAAAAAAAGTGTGAAGTTGATGCATTATCTTGCATTGAATTACATGTGTGTAACAGAGCTATATTTACCACTGAATACTGATACCACTTATAGCCTCATGACCAATTTTCTAAAATCTGTTGGAGGATCTGGCAGACCCGGTGGCCATCCCACCTCCCCTAGAAGAGGGAAATCATCCCAAAGTGGCTTTCAAGAAGCCACGCGTCTACACAACTCCAAGGAGAAAGGAAAAGGATGGCACCAGCAAAAAGGATCTCCCCACTGTTAATAATGTATCAAGGGGGAATTGAATTAGTATGATGAATGAAAACATAATATATGTCTAAAATGTTTTCTTGTGTCTTATTTGTCCACAGAGGTGAACTGAGCCAAAAAATCTAGTTCATTTTAAATTAGTATTCAATAAACTACTAACAGATATATCCTACACTGATTTTGTGGCTGATTGAACACACCAATTAAGAAATAAATATGGTGTACTACTTACATTTGACCATGTGTTTATCATATCATTCTCCAGGTCTGTGCATTGGATCATGTATTTAACCCCTATACAGTCTGGTGTAAATATATGGTGCCTCCTACCGCTGCAGAAAGCCCAATTGGTTGATTCTGGCGCCGCCTCCCTCCCCCCAGAAGATGGCAATGTGCCGCTAATTAGCAGCCACTGCGTGGCTCCCTCGGGGGTCCCAGAAGGCCAAAGCCCTGACTGCCTGCCGTCACTTCCACTGCAAGGCACATGATGTCACGACGTGCCGCGAATGCAGGATCACCTGCGCATGCGCAGCATGCTGTGGATGTCAGGAAGTGATCATGGGATGCCACCGGCAAGGAAGTGCTCACTCTAGTGGCCAAAATGAAGTATGGCCACTATATGGAGGGTGTATGGGAAGCACGGGCAACCAACACTTCCCCTTTCTTGACAAAATGGGCCAAGATATAATCCAAGGGAGGCCAAAGGTCACGCTGCAGGTCCGCCAGTATCTATAACAGATCAGAAAACACAATTAGCTACATTTGACATATAGGGGGTTATTTACTAAAGGAAAATCCACTTTGCACTGCAAGTGCACTTGAAAGTGCACTTGGAAGTAAAGTCGCTGTAGATCCGAGGGGGACATGCAAGGAAAATTAAAAACAACATTTTAGCTTGCACATGATTGGATAATAAAATCAGCAGAGCTTCCACTAATTTCCGATTAGATTTAGAGCGATTGCACTTTCAAGTGCACTTTTAGTGCACTTTTAAAGTGCACTTGCAGTGTAAAGTGGAATTTCCTTTTGTAAATAACTCCCATAATGTTGATAAACATTCTGTTTGTTCAAGTTCATTGTTAATGTCTTCATTTAACACTGAGACTGTGCGTTTGTTCAAAAAATACCTGGGATTGTGTTTTCGCAATTAAATTTTGTAAATTGTGAAAAAGGGAGAAATTATATATACTATGCAATAAGGAATCTTATTGGGTCTTGCCAGTTGCAAAACCCTGCAGAAAGGGGGTATAAGAGATGGATTTGTTTAGGCCAGGATAGACATACATAAGATTAGCCCAATCTTCACCTTGAAAATTGCTCATTGTAAAAACAGTTATCTCCTAACACACAGATAAGATACTAAGAGAATTTTTTTTTGAACAGGACTTGCATGACTGTATTCTGGTATATGTATTTTGTCTCAGGACCAAAGCTCATTTTTTAATGTGTGATATATTTTGTCTCAGGACCAAAGTTCATTTTTTAATGTGTGATATGTGATCTAATATTGTTTTTCTTTTTTATACATTGATTGACTACGACAAAAAAAAAAAAACCTTGGGAGAACTTTCCCATTGTAATTCTAGCACTAGACCTCTGTAAATCTAAAGTGGTAACTTGTAAATGCTTTTACAGCATCGCCTATGGATAATAACATTTATGTCGTTTGTTGCCATTGTGTGGGCGTGCACAATTTTAAAGCGTGACATGTTTGGTATCTATTTACTTGGCGTGACATCACCTTTTATACTTTACAAAAAAATTGGGTTATGTATTGCGAATACCGCATGACATAAAAAATTGCAAAACCCACCAATTTATTCTCTAGTGCCTTTGTTTTAAAAAAAAAATATATATAGTATTTGGGGGTTCTAAGTCATTTTCAAGCAAAAAAAAAAAAAACCTGATTTTCACACGTAAACAAAAAGTGTCATAAAATGCTTGGTCTTCAAGTGGTTACGAATAGTGAGGTATCAAGCACTGTCAAACGTTTGCTCACAAAATACAGCCATACATTGTTTTATGGAATCAGGTTTTAGATTTTGTTTAAAAAAAGATTTTCTATGATGACATTTTAACTAAGTTGCTTAGTTTAACTAAGTTGCACAATTTTTTTTTAAGTGTTTATAATTTGATTGACATTGGGTTATACTGTTTTCTGTGTATTTTAGTTGGTGCTCCTGACCCAAGGTGGGGATTTTGGGCACTGGTAATCCCCGGTACTATTCTATCAACATCAAATTCTTGTTTTTCTTCCACATTCTTTGTAATATTCTGACAAAGATCTTTTCTGAAAAAGTAACCCGAACTAAAAAAAAATTGTTACATCGCTTCCTCTATGCAACCTCTAAATGAGGAAACTCCCGGAAAAGCCTCTGATTGGCTGCTTACCCTTACTTGTGAAAGCTGCACAGAAAATAAACCATCGCTTTATCTGTCACAACCAAAAAACTGTCTTGTGAGAAGGAGGACAATGGAAACGGAGAGGGAGCCACAGAAAATAAGAGAGGGCTATCTGGTGAAAAAGGTAAGACACATCTGATTTCTGCTAACAAAGAGTGTCGTGGGATTGTGAGCTATATGGGTTTGTTGTTTTTAATGGGTGGTAAAAAAAAATTATCGAATGTGATCATATTACCCAATCAGCCCTTATCATTCATTGGTCGGACTGCATGCATAGATAAAGTTAAATCTTTTATTTCATTCATTGTGATCTTTTCTTTGCTGGCACATAAAGGTAGAATAGGGAAGCGGGGGGGGGGGGGGGGGGGGATATGGGGTTGTAGATCAGTTAATTATTTAATTATTTCTCTTCAGCCTGGTAAATTTATTCTTCCATTGATATCATTTTCAGTGTCTTTTATTTAACCACTTCTGGACCGCCGCACGCTGATATACGTCCTAACTTTGAAGAGGGATATCGTTGTTATGGCAGCAGCTAGCTGCCATAACCCCGGTATCCTCTTGTTCGGCCGGTGGTCCAGTTTCCGATAATAGTGGACTCGGCGGCGTATTCACCGTGAGATCGCTTTTATCGACGGCGGCAGAGGGGCTTACCGGAGCCATCGGCAGCGGCGGAGGCGATAGGATCCTTTCTCTTCTGTGGCATGGAGACAAGTGAGTGGAAGATGGCCCCCACCCGTCTCCATAGCATTGCAGGGTGGAAGCAACGTCAATATTTTTTTAATTTAAAAAATAAATAAATTAAATGACCAAATTTCTTTTTTTTATTGTATTTTAGTGTAAATATGAGCTCTGAGGTCTTTTTGACCCCAGATCTCATATTTAAGAGGTCCTGTCATGCTTTTTTTCTATTACAAGGGATGTTTACATTCCTTGTAATAGGAATAAAAGTGACACAATTTTTTTTTTTTTTTGTAAATAGTGTAAAAATAAAAGGTAAAATAAATAAGAACATTTTTTTTTTTAAACGCGCCCTGTCCCGCCGAGTTTGTGTGCAGAAGCGAGCGCATATGTGAGTACCGCCCGCATATGAAAACAGTGTTCAAACCACACATATGAGGTATCGCCACGATCGTTTTTTAACTTGTAAACAACAAATCTCAAAAAGAGGCTCGGTCCTCAAGTGAGCCCAAATCTGTGGAGCTTCAAAACTAGCCACAGAACCTGTTAGCTTCTCATAAAGTTGACAGGCTATTGACAGCACGACTGGACAGTGCAACTGTGCCCTTCCGTCTGCAACTAAATGCCAGAGCCCCATGCACCAGGGCTAAAGGTCCAGTGTGCATGGGGTTTTGAAGGTATGCAGGAATTTTAACCCTTTGCCTTATAAAAAGAAGATCAATCTCAGTCAAAATGGATTTCTAGTCTATATGGTAATTTATTGAAGGGAAAACTCTCTACACTTTCCTGGGTCTAGGCACAATTCTGGATATGGGTAAACAGGTTTGGGATAAGGTGTATTCTTCCTATTTAAACAGTCATCTCTACTAGAGACAAACTCCCGAACCCAAATACCGTTTTTTCACAGGGTCTACTTTACACTGGCCCAAACGTTCAAATAGGGAAAAGGAACAGTGTAAGTGTAAGGGAGCTGATAAGAATCTAATACATATGATCTAGATCTGTCTTAAGGTTAGACCAATTTGGTCTCTGATTACTATAGAATTTATTTAACCGATCTTTAAAATCCCCAATATTTGTAACCCCATAGTCGTGTCTATTAGGAGTATATGGTAAAATGGATCTTGGAAGTGCTTAAAAGACCTTTCTGACTTTTTATGCTAGGAAGACTGTAGTATTACACTACATTTCCACAGCAGCCTTTGATATAAATGCATGGGAAAGACTGGTTAATACTGTCCTCCCTCTATATAGAAAAACACATGAGGCCAAAGGTTGTGCTGCTAAATTTAACAGGATTTTGAGGAACTGGATATCGCGTTTTTAATTCTTGTGAGCAACTTTCCACATCCTCTACAACTTAATTGTATTGACAACACTATTTCAACCATTGATTTCTCTTTCATATGGGTTCTGTTAGAACATTAAGGCATTCATGTACAAGCAAGAAAGCTGTTTCTCCCTTTGTCAATGTTTACTGTATACTAAGAACACCTCCACAACCAAACGCTGTTTTAAGTTTTTTTTGTATTGTTTTGTTTTATGTCTACAGTTCTTAAAGTGGAAGAAAAGCCTAAGTCTAACTAGTCCTAAAAATGTCCCCCCACCCATCCTACCTATCCTGCCTAAAACTGTATAAAAAGATGTGTGTACTTACCTATTTTTAATGCACTCCGGTTTGGTCCGTGATCCTGCAGCTTCAGCCCAGGGAATGCTGGACAACAGTCAGGAATTCAGGAGCTGTGATGTCACTCAAAGCCTCCCATGGCCCATTTGTTGTTGGTGCTCCTTCCTCTCCCCTGCAGCAGCCGCTCACCGACACAGGGGAGCCAGAGCTTCAGGATCAAGTGGAAGAAAAAGAAGAACGGCTGCACATCCAAAGTTTCCAAATGCCTTTATTGAAATCACAGTGATGACACCAGGGACACCAGAAAACAGTCACGTATATGCGTTTCACACATACATCTTGTGCTTAAAGAGAAAGTAAAGCCTCTGTAAAAAAATAAAAAAAAAGACACCCTGCAAGGCAAAGGCATAATGAGCTAGTATGCATAGCATACTAGCTCATTATGAAAAACTTACCTGAAAACGAAGCCCCCGAAGCCGTCCTTATCTTCCATCTTCCTCGCCGCCATGCAGGGCCGGAGTGACTTCCGGGTCTCGCCGCTCCAGCGCTATCATTCGCTGGAGCGGCGATGACGTCACTCCCGCGCATGCGCACGAGATCGGCATATTGCCGTGAGAGCGGCATATGCAGTGCGCCCTCAGTGCGCCTGCGCGCCGCTGACTACGGCGCATGCCTTTTCATCGCTAAATATCTCCTAAACCATGTAGGTTTAGGAGATATTTATTGGACCTACAGGTAAGCCTTAATCTAGGCTTACCTGTAGGCCAAAGTCATGTGGAAGGGTTTACTTCCACTTTAATCATTACGGGTAACTATTAAGCACAAGACGTATGTGTGAAACACGTCTACGTGACTGTTTTCTGGTGTCCCTGGTGTCATCACAGTGATTTCAATAAAGGCATTTGGAACCTTTGGATTCGCAGCCGTTCTTCTTTTTCTTCTAGTATTCCACAAAGGTGGGCCGGGCTGGGACTCCTTATTTGGTTCCAATTGGGTTATCCTATACACCTAGAGCAGTGGGTCCTTCTTCCTTTGATCAGGATCAAGTGACTGGACCAGAGCAGGTTAAAAATAGGTAAGTATACACACCTTTTTTTTTACAGGTTAGGCAGGGTAGGCAGGAGTAGGGTGGGGGGCACATTTTTAAGAATAGGTAGTGTTAGGCTTTTCTTCAACTTTAATTTACCTAAACTTGTGAATCCTGCTCTCATATTTCCCTTGCTACATACATATTTCTTTGATACTACTGTTCGGAATGAGGTGGATAATTGCAGCGTGTAATGGTGAACTTTGATTTATTAACCCCCCTCTGGCGGTATTCCCGAGTCTGGCTCGGGTTGAGATTTCTGTACCAAAAGCGGTAACCCCGAGCCAGGCTCGGGCTCGCATTGCAGGATACAGGGGGAAGTTACTTACCTTGTCCCCTGGATCCTGCGATGTCTCCCCGCTGTGTGAGCGAGCCGTCTGCTCGCTCGATTCACACAGTGCCCGAGTGCTGCTGATCTCCGTGCCCTGCGACGTTACGACGCACGGGAGCGGAGATAGGCGCCAAATTCAAAAAAGTTAAAAAACACAGTACACATACAGTACTGTAATCTTATAGATTACAGTACTGTATAAAAAAAATACACATCCCCTTTGTCCCTAGTGGTCTGCCCAGTGCCCTGCATGTCATTTTATATAATAAATAGATGTTTTTCTGCCTGGAAACTGGAGATTGTCCATAGCAACCAAAAAGTGTCCCTTTATGTCAAAAGTGGTTTTAGACCAGCTAGAAAACACCGATAATAAATTAGAATCACAATTCATCATCAAACACTAAATTTAATGACAGCGACTATTCTGCAACTAAGCAAATTTTAGTGTTTTTGATTCGATTACATTATTGAATACATTTTATATACATTTTTATTTTATTATAATTTATGATTTATCATACCCGGGATGTCTACTAGACTCTGGTTTGGACAGATTTAAGTGAGTTATTCATAAGAATTGCATGCCTACAATATAAAAATGCCAAATTTCCATGCAAAATAATTGTACCGCTTTCAGCACAAAATTCCAGACAGAATCATACCGCCAGGGAGGTTAAAGAACATTTACTACAGTATAACAAATATGCAGGAATTGAGAAATGTGAAATCAGAGCCCACAATATTTTCTACTGCCAATAATAGAAACTCAAATTGAGGAAATGGTGCACAGAATTCCGCTTTGCATGCAGCATTACACACTGATCCCACATGCATTCAAAAGTTGCATCAGATCTTTTTTTGCTTTAGAAAGTGCAAGGTATTTATTGGCTGTGGACAATTACAGCAGCATTTTTAAATAGAACATTTAAAGATGATTTGACATGTACTATTATTGAGTAAATGAAAGCAATGTGTTTTAGATACAGAATTCAAAATACGGTTGCATTAGACAACGACCCTCAGTTTGCTTCAATTAAATCTGAAAGGCTTACTAAAGCCTATGATTTTCAGCATACAGCTTCCAGTCCTAACACAGTCACATGGACAGATTGAGATAACTGTTCAAATTGTTCGGTATTTGCTCTCAAATACAGGAATACACCTATTAATAATGAAGGGGCACCAGCTCAGCTACTTATTAGCTATTAAATGTGCTCCACTCTGCGGTATGGCATGCATTCAGTTGAAACCACAGGCATTCTATCTGCCATGGCCATACAAATACAAAGACACAATCAACCAATCGGCGCTAAACACTACAAAAGGACTGCAAAGCCATCAACTGATTAACAAGAGGGAGCTCAAGTTATGACACAAAGAAGAGGATGAAGATGGCTACCAAGTTTTGTCATTTACAACTTGTCTAAAATTACAAAGCACGTCTTATGTGTTGCAAATAGAGAATGTTGCTGTATATAGAAGGACTAGCGAGCCATAGCTTCCAAATGTTGGATTGCCTGTCTCTCTTTTGAAAACGAATGCTTCTGTCGCACGTTTCTACCACTGTTGTCCTTTATCACGTGCCTGATGAAGACTGGAATATTGTTGAGGCCTCTCTTGCACCTCCCGCCCAACACTCCTGAAGGTGGAGATAGAGTGTAGGGGCAAGGAGTGGCATGAGTGCCGTATCAGCAAGCTAGTGATGACCACTCTGTAGGTGGGTAGAGCTGGTAGTCGCAGTCCATGGAACAGAATGCAGGAGCAGCTTGGCACCAGAGTGAGGGACAGAAGCAGAACCAGGAGACGAGCAGCAGTCAGCGGCAACCAGGCAGCGAGGCACCGAATAAGCAGGCAAAGCAAGCCCAGGAGGCAGGCCAAGGTCATTAACAGCCAGGCATCGTGCTACAGACTCAGCAGGCAGATCAGGTCCAGTAAACAAGCCAAGGTCGGAGTAGTTAGGTAACAGAGCTAGAGCAAGAGCAGAAGTGAAGTCCAAAGGCAAGCTGGGTCATACACCAGTAAGCAGGTACAGCAGATCAGGTCTTGGGAACACAGGAACAAGCTGAAGACTATTCAGCAACTAGGCGCCAAGTGCTAATTGGTATGTGTACGTGCTCACGCGTGAATGCACGTTCGTGTATGAATATGTGTGCGATGAACTGGCACTGCATAAGTAACATTGGTCCTTCACTTATTAAAATGAGAATGTGTGCAATATGCATGAGCATGAATCTGCGCTGGCCTTTTGATGCTAGAAATACGGTTTAACTTACATCCTTTTTGTTGGTCTGATCTGTAGAACCTTATAAATAAGGTACTATTTCTCTACCAAAAGTATTATACTGCAACTTAGCCTTTTACTCAACCTCTGTATAATTCACATTGTTCTGCATTTTGAAAGTGGGCAGATATAACATAATAGGGTGAGCACTAGGTGGTATCAGAATATTTTATCATGCATAAACTTATGTTTCAAGTAGTTAATAATATTTCATAAAGGCCCATACACACGATCAGACTTTTTGACAACCAACATGCAAATTAGCTGTTTTGGACCAACATCCGACCGTGTGTACGCTCCATCGGACCAACTTTTTCCAGGTTTCATCTGACTTTTGTTGGCTGTGCGAACGGACCAACTTTCTGCCAACAAAAGTCTGATGGACCAAAGTTCGACCGTGTGTACACAAAACCAACAGACTTTTGTACAAACCAATGCAGAACCAATGCAAAAGATCAGACAACAATACAGAAGTTGACCAAAGGTGGCGGTAAAGAGCAGAAAAACCAAGTGATTTGGTGAAAGTTGGATGAAAAAGTCCGACCGTGTGTATGCAATACCAACTTGGGGCCAACGCCCTTTGGACAAAAATCCACAGGAAAGTTGGTCCACGGACCGATCGTGTGTATGAGGCGTTAGACTTGTTCTGTAATGTTTATGACTTTTCACAACTCAGTCAAGTTGAGGACTTACAAAACATCTTCAACATTTAAAAATAAGTTCAACTATTACTTACTATACTATGATCAAGACAAATGAGAACCTTTACAGAGATTATGCTGGGACTTTTTGTTGTAGATTATACAGTTTTGGTTCATGCGTGTTTGTACTTTGGACTTTTGTCCGATGGACTTGTGTACACACGATCAGAAAGTCCGACAACACACATTTGTTGGCGGAAAATTTTAGAGAATGCTAGGCAACATTTGTTGGCGGAAAGTCTGAAAACAAATGTCCGATGGAGCATACACACGGTCGGACTTACCGCCAACAAGCTCACATCCAACATTTCCCGTCAGAAAATCCGATCGTGTGTACGTGCCATTTGAGACTATGAGAGTAGCCTTAAGGCCCGTACACACGATCGGACTTTTTGACAACCAACATGCAAATTAGCTGTTTTGGACCAACGTCCAACCGTGTGTACGCTCCATCGGACCAACTTTTTCCAGGTTTCATCTGACTTTTGTTGGCTGTGCGAACGGACCAACTTTCTGCCAACAAAAGTCCGATGGACCAAAGTCCGACCGTGTGTACACAAAACCAACGGACTTTTGTACAAACCAATGCAGAACCAATGCAAAAGATCAGACAACAATACAGAAGTTGACCAAAGGTGGCGGTAAAGAGCAGAAAAACCAAGTGATTTGGTGAAAGTTGGCTGAAAAAGTCCTGCCGTGTGTATGCAATACCAACTTGGGGCCAACGCCCTTTGGACAAAAATCCACAGGAAAGTTGGTCCACGGTCCGATCGTGTGTATGAGGCTTTATTTATATACCCACTGAACAGGAAGGAAATGCAGTGTAAATAATAAAACCGCTACGTGGCTTTTTTTCATGTTAAACTGATCATAGCTACAAGCACAAGCTGGAGTATGGGGCAATTTCCTAGTCGTGCGCTGGATGCCTGAAAGTCTGAGTGCACTTTCAGCATAACTATGATTAGGTGTTCTAATCCTAAAGCCTGTGTTAAGCAAAGTCTAAAATCAGGAACTGAAGGCAATCGTTGTTAGCACATTGCTTTGAGGTATGCACGGTTTTTAAACCCTTTGTCTTATAAAAAGAATATCAATCTCAGTCAAAATTGATTTCTATATTGTATGGTACTTTATTGCAGGGAAAACCCCTCTACACTAGGGTCTAGGCACAATTCTGGATATGGATAACAGGATTGGGATGAGGTTTATTCTTCCTATTTTAACAGTCATCTCTGCGAGAGACAAACTCATCCAAATATGTTTTTTTCACAGGGTCTACTTTACACTGGCCCAAATGTTACAATAGGGAAAAGGGACAGCTCTGTATGTCATAAGTATAAGGGGCATGATGAGAATCTTCTACATATCATTTGGACCTATCTTATGGTTAGAAAAATTTGGTCTCTGATTACGATAGAATTTATTTAGCAGAACTTTGAAATCCCCAATATTTGTAACCCAAAGTGGTGTCTATTAGGAGTATAAGGTGATATGGATCTCGGGAGTGCTCAAAAGACCTTTCTGGAGGGGTCCAGCTTGGAGACTACATGCCGGGGGTGTATTTGTAAGAGTGCGCTGGATCAATCCCAATTTCTGTTTTGTCTTATCCTTACCCTTTGATGCTTTTTTTTTCCCCCCCTCTGGAGATCTCACTCCCCCCCCCCCCTCATTGTCTTCTCCTATCCCTCCATCCCCTCCCTTCTCTTTTTTTTACCATTTTTCTTCCTCTTCTCTTTTCTTACCATTTTTCTCTCCACCCTTCTTTCCCGCTTTCTTGCTCATTTCAAATCTGAGAGATATATCTGCGGCAAACAAAATTCCTTCCCAGCAGTGGGCCGATGATTGACTGTGAGAGTCACTCCTGGATGCCTTTTCCTCGCTAACTCGTGACACTGCATATACAATCCAGACGTTTTTTTGCCACCGGATTTCTAGCATCAAAAGGCCAGTGTGGATTCATGCTCATGCATATTGTCACAAATTGATGTTGAGGAATCAATTTGTGACAATATGCACGAGCATGAATCCGCAATGGCCTTTTGATGATAGAAATAAAGTTTACCTTACATCCTTCTTGTTGATCTGATCTAGTTTTATACTGCACTAAGCCTTTCACCCAACCTCTGTATGAGTCACATTGTTCTGCATTTTGAAAGAAGGGAGATATAACATAACAGGGTGAGCACTAGGTGGTATCAGAATTCTTTATTGTGCATAAACCTATGTTTGGAGTAGTTAATAATATTTAATTAGACTTGTTTTGTAATGTTCAAGATTTTTCACAACTCGATCAAGTATAGAGTTGCGGAATTTGCTTTGATGAGTTGCAAAACATCTTCAACATTGGTTAATAAGTTCAACTACTACTAGCTATACTATGACCAAGACAAATGAGAACCTTTACACAGATTATGTTGGGACTTTTTGTTGTTGATTATACAGCCAGCCTGGTGGCTGGCTGCAGCTGTCAAGACTGTGATCTGAGTCGGGCAGACAGCCCAGCCCCCTCTCACTTTCCAAACAAATGAAAGAGGAGGGAGGATGAATCTGCTCCACCCCCGCCCATATCCCTCTGTGTCCACCCACACTGCAAACCACTGCATGTAGCCAGTGCTTGTAAAGAGGACTGTGTGGGCGGGCTATTTGAAACCAATAACAGCAATTACATTGAGAATCCAGAGAGCAGCCTTGTGAGTGAGAACTGTGGTGTGCATAGTCATAGTGCTAAAGGTATCAGGGGCATAGAGGGGTCACAGTGAGGGGGTATGGGTAGGGGGGAATATTGGGTGGATGGGTCACATTGTGGGGGGAATATTGGGTGGAGGGGTCACATTGTGGGGGGTATGGGTGGGGAGGATATTGGGTGGAGGGGTCACATTGTGGGGGTATGGGTGGGGGGAATATTGGGTGGTGGGGTCACATTGTGGGGGGTATGGGTGGGGGGGTGAATATTGGGTAGAGGGGTCACATTGTGGGGGGTATGGGTGGGGAATATTGGGTGGAGGGGTCACATTGTGGGGGAATATTGGGTGGTGGGGTCACATTGAGGGGGGTATGGGTGGGGGGGGATATTGGGTGGAGGGGTCACATTGCTGGGGATATCTGTGAGGTAGAGAGGTGATAGCGCGGGGGCTATAAGCGGAGAATGGCGTAGGAGTATCTTTGGAGGTCGGGATAATGGGTAGAGGGGGTCACAGTGCTGGGGATGTCTGAGGTAGAGAGGTGACAGTGCAGAGGGTATATTGGGTGTAGAGGGGTCACAATGCATGTGTATCAGGGATGGGAATGGATAGAGGGGTCACAGTGAGGGGGGATGGATAGAGGGGTCACAGTGTGGGGGGTGTCGGGGGGAGAATGGGTAGAGGGGTCACAGTGCAAGGATATAGAGAGAGAGAATGGGTAGAGGGGTCACATTACAAGGGGGGGGTGTCGTTGGGGGTAATGGGTAGAGGGGTCAGTCCTGGCTCCCTCTCGGCAAAGCAATCTGTGGTGGATCGCTTGTCAGAGATACTTAATGGGAGGTGATATGTATGCCTCTTTGCAGCCTGTTTTAACTCTATAAATACCACACCACCATGCTGCAACCACGTGAATTTTGTAGCACAGTTGCGGTGTGGCTTTGAAGAGAGAGTGAGTGTTCAAGCGCAGCCTCATACACTTAAATGGATTGCATTAGGAGGCGATACTGTGCTGTTTAATATGTGCTGTACCATGTGTATATCCATGAGCAGCTGTGTACCTTTCTTAAGGTGGGTGGTTGGGGGGGGCTAAACCATGGCTCAACTGCCTGATTTTAATGAGGAAGAGTAGAGACATTGAATAAATGTGATCCATGCATTGCTGTAACCTTGGTTGTGTAGAATGTAATTTTCTGTTATGTTTGCGTGTGGGCAGGGAAATAGGGGGCCCCTTGATTTTCTGTTGCCCGAGGGCCCCATGAGTTATCAGTCCACCCCTGCTCCTGTGTCTTGTCTCCAAATAAAAATATACCCCGTCTTTTCTAATTCACTGTCATCATCTATTCTCCCTGTCAGATTCAAGATAATAATAGTGCCAAGGCGGTACGGCCTCAACCAGTAAAACAAAATAAATTTTAGTGGAAGCCCATAATGCTCTGTTGTATTGTCATCACACCTATATAGAGCTAGCAAAGATTTATTTTTTACATTTATTGTCATTCATCTTCTAATGCCTTTTTATCCAGTTTATAATACTGGTGATGCTGTGGTGCTGCTGCCACCCTGAAACACATGATAAAATAATGATTAATGTTTGTGTAATTTATAATTGTTGGTATCAGTAGCCTCAGGGCCTAGTCCAAGATCCTCATGTTTATGGTGCTGCTGTGCTATGGTGCTCTAGCACGACACAAAAAAAAAAAAGATAAGGTAATGCCATATTATTGTCAAATCCTTTATGGTCACAAGCCATTTTGTCTGGTTCAAAATGTGATGTGATGATTGTGATGGCCACAAAAATAGTAATTTACCCAATATTCTTAGCAAAAGCACTTTTCCCATTTAACATTTTTATCTTGAAAATTAAAGCGGTTCTGCACACATTTTTTAAAGTTAGTGCCATTGTGTTTAAAATTAGCTTCTAAAAGCTCAATGCTGCTTTATTTTTATCTTTTTTGCTCCTACCTTTCGTTCTGCACTGGTGGTTGTTGTCCTCCAAATCTTTCCCTGCGTCGATGGGCGGGGTTTCTTCGGGGGTCAGCATCATTTCTGCTGATCTCCACACTGTCTCCTGGGATCTCGTATAATTCATCCCAGGAGTCAGTGCGCCTAGCCGAACAAAATTTCGCGTGATTTACCACCCGTTGTTATGGCAACATTTGGCTGTAGCCACTGAGCATGCGCGGGAACCAGCGGAATGCTGGTTCCTCCGAATGAGGGAAGGAGGAAGTGATTGCTTGTGGGCTTCAAATGCCCACAAGCAATATGAGATCGTCCGAAATGTTGTTTCTAAGGAATCGATTAGGAAGAAAAAAGAAGATGGATAACGGGAGAAGACACTAAAAGTAAGTATATTATTAACATAACATCGTTTTACTCATTTAGAAAAAAAAAAATTTTTGTCAGTGCAGAACCGCTTTAACTACCTGAGATCCGCGCTATAGCCGAATGACGGCTACAGCGTGGATCTAATATGCCGGGACGACGTCTATTGACGTCGTCCCGGCCACGATCTGCCTGCGCGCCCCCTGAAGGCGCGCTCTGTGATCAGTGAGACTCGCTGGATCACAGATCCGAGTAAGGGGGCGATCCCAACCCCTTACCACGTGATCAGCTGTCAGCCAATGACAGCTGATCATGTGATAATAACAGACCCGGTAATCAGCTTTTTTTCCTCCTCGCGCTAATAGCGCGAGGAGAAAAAAAAAAGCCGATCACCAGCGGCAGT
Source organism: Lithobates sylvaticus (assembly GCA_028564925.1). NCBI lineage: Eukaryota > Metazoa > Chordata > Amphibia > Anura > Ranidae > Lithobates > Lithobates sylvaticus. Next base: position 86,612,688 of record CM053028.1, read on the forward strand.
GAGAGGGACATCAGTCCCTCTCACTGCAATGTGCCCAGCAATGTGCCCAATCCATGGTGCCCACCTTTGCCCAATTAAAGTGCCGCCTACCAGTGCCCACAGTGCCATCTGTCAGAGCCCACAGTGCCATCTGTCAGTGCCCACAGTGCCAGTGCTGCACATCAGTGTCACCTGCCAGTGCTCATCTGTGTCACCTACCAGTGCTCATCTGTGTCACCTACCAGTGCTCATCAGTGTCCCCTACCAGTGCCCATCCATCAGTTCCCATCGGTGCCACCCATCGGTGCCACCCATCAGTGTCATCCATCAGTGCCCATCAGTGCCATCTTTGCTGTCCCCATCAGTACCGACTTATCTGTCCCCACCAGTGCAGCCTATCAGTGCCCATCAGTGCAGTCTTTCAGTGCCCACCAGTGCAGCCTATCAGTGCCCACCTGTGCCGCCTCATCAGCGCATATCAATGAAGCAGAAAGATTACCTGTTTGCAAATTTTTATAACAAACTATTAAACATGATTTTTTTTTTTTTTAATTTTCCATCTTTTTTTGTTTGTTTAGCAAAAAATAAAAACCCCAGCTGTGATTAAAAACCACCAAAAGAAAGCTCTATTTGTGGGAAAAAAATTATAAAAATGTCATTTGGGTACAGTGTTGTATGACCGCGCAATTGTCATTCAAAGTGCGCCAGCGCCAAAAGCTGAAAATTGGTCTGGTCACGAGGGGGGTTTAAGTGCAAAGTAATCAGGTGGTTAAGGGTGTCTGTTCCAGTCAAATGGCGTGAAAGGTCTTTACTGGGATCCTTTTATTTTCTACACTTTACAAAAAAAGAGAATTGTTTTCACCCTATAAAAGCATGGATATTTACAGCACAGATGGGATTTGAGGGGGCAAATTGAGCAAATAACAGCAAATTTTAGGAAGTTTGCTCACCTCTACTTACTATCTAAGGGAATATGGGAGTAGCCTTATTTATATACCCACTGAATAGGAAGGAAATTAAGTTTAAAAAATAAAACCCATGCAACGTGGCATATTCCTTATATTAAACTGATCATAGTTACGAGCACAGGCTGGAGTATGGGGCAATTTCCTAGTTGTGCACTGGATGCCTGAAAGTCTGAGTCCACTTCCAGCATAACTATGATTACGTGATCTAATCCTAAAGCCTGTGCTACGCAAAGTCTAAAATCAGGAACTGAAGGCAATAGCTGTTAGCACTTTGCTGTACAGCAGACACTCCCTATGACTGTCAGATGAAGCTGAAGTTTGTAGTAAGTGTGACAATATTATCAAGGAACGATTAACAAGAAAAGTTAAAAATAAAGTTTAAATGCATCACCCGCTGTCATAAGAACATGATAGATAGGGGAGCGCTTGTCTTCCTCTGAACTACAACATGGACAGCAAACGAATCCTGCGTCCGGCTGATTACAAGCAGTGGTTTACTTTATACTGTCGACTCACAATGGGCCGCGCTTACTAAAGAGCCAATGTTATATATGAAATATGGGTTGTGTTTGGACAGCTGTATCAAATATTAGTTTCTTGTTGCAAGTTCACCGTTTCAGCATTCTACTGCAGCAGAGGTACCCTCCCTCTTGTCCTTTGCTTGATGTGCATATAAAATAATTTTCTATGTGAGAAAACTGTAAAACCTAATGGGAAGTTGCTACAGTAGGTGGATGGCACTGGGAAATAAAACAGATCTATCCAATGGACAGACAATAAATCAGTAGGTGATTGTGGTCACTTTACTACTATCATTTTTTTTTTAAATCTTTATTTAGTAAAGAAGAATCCAACAAATTACATCCGAATCTAAACCACAAACAAAGTTTGCAGAGTACAGAGAACCTCACAGGCATTATGTGGAATTTTCTAACATCAAAGTATACATGAAAACACTACAAAAAAAAACGTAGCCTGAGGACTAGCAGGGAAGTCCATGCCAAGAAAACTGGACCACATCAGGCCCAGAATTTAGAAGTGTAGAGAGCACCCACCCCACCATTCAGAAGGTGACAACATAAACCTCGTAATCATAACACCATATAAGCCAAGAGCTACTCCTACACAGCTCTCCTGAGTGCTTTAGTCCAAATCTAGAGATCCCTTTAAGCAGAAAGGCAAAGGTATTGGGGAAAGGATAAGGGGAGAAGAAATAGGGAATAAAGAGGGGGGAGGTGTAATGCTGGCATTGGCAGGACAGCAGGTAAGTGTAGGCAGTGTCAGTGTAATGCTGGCATTGGCAGGACAGCAGGTAAGGCTGTGGCACGTTCAATCACAGGTCTCCAGTAGAGCCTCGACCTCCACTTTACTACTATACTACTACTTTACTGCTATAATTAATAAAAACCCATTGACATATGGAAGCAGACTGTATAGAAGGCATAAAATGTAAGTTTTACCCATAGTAACCAATCTGCTAACTTTCTGTAAGGTGGACTAGTAAGAGCCCTCCCACTCCAGGACATGCTTGTAACAGCATGCATTATCACAATGGGGGTTATTTACTAAAGGAAAATCCACTTTGCACTGAAAGTGCACTTGGAAGTAAAGTCGCTGTAGATCCGAGGGGGACATGCGAGGAAAATAAAAAACAGCATTTTAGCTTGCACATGATTGGATAATAAAATCAGCAGAGCTTCCACTCATTTCTGATCTATCCCTTAGATTTAGAGCGACTGAACTTCCAAATGAACTTGCAGTGCAAAGTGGATTTGCCTTTCGTAAATAACCCCCAATGTGTTGTAATGCATATTAGTTGCTTTAGCGCACTGCAGATCCAATTACTGTTAATAGCATCCAAAAACGGGTGTCCTCTGCAAAAAAAGACAGCCTGCCTCGATTTCTCCTGTGTTGCCATGCATTTTATCTCAATAATTTTGAATTGGTTGTTTAACACAGCAAGCTGCAAGACTCATCTGTGCACAGCAACACATGCATTGCAGAGCACAGCATTGTGGTGTGAATGGGCCTTAAATGTGCAGACATACAATACTGTGCAAAGTTTTAGGCAGGTGTGAAGTAATACTGTAAAGTAAGAATGCTTTAAAAAAAAAATTTTTCATTGTTTATTTTTATCAATTAACAAAATGCAAAGTGAGCAAGCAGAATAAAAATCTAAGGCTCTGTTCACACCTGAGCAGAGCGACTTGCAGGTGTTTGATTTGAGAGTTTTTGAGCTTTTTTGGAAATGTATTGCAGGCGTTTTACAGCTTCATATGCACCGAGCACAATTATAAACGCAACACTTTTGTGTTTGCCCCTATTTATCATGAGCTGAACTCAAAGATCTACAACTTTTTCTTATACACAAAAGGGTGGGTAATTAGTGTAGCGCTGAGTGATGTGAAAATCAAAAAGTGTGCGGAGGTGTGACTGTACACACAATGAGATTAGTGCAAAAATAAAAGTATCAACAATCAATCAATATGTCCTATGGTGAGGGAGTCCACATGAACACAGATTGTGCAGATAAAAATCTTCCTGTGGAGTAGCGCCAAGCCAAAAGGAAACTGTACTGGGTGGAGAGAGTTGTCTGAAGTCACTTCAACACAATCTTCCATAGATAAGAAGATGGGTACTCTTACCGGTGAAGTTGGACACACATGTCATACGAAAGTGGGTCAATAAGGCTTATATTCCTGATTGGTCCACATCAGGTGCTGTGTGTGGGTGGTGGTTGGATGGATCCAATGTGGGGTACTTGGTTCTCAATACGCCAACTCCGAGAGAATGTACACTCTGGAATGAGTGTGCTCAGGACTGGTTTTGCAGGAACTCAAGATAGGAAATATGGAAGAAAAAACCGAAGGGGCTCCGGATGGTGCAGGTCAAAAACCAATAGGTTTATTGAGAAATGCCATGAAAGAAAATGACATAATGATAAAAGTGATCACAAAATAAAAATTGTTAAAAATAAAAGCAATGTGGAGTGCAGTAAATGCTGGCCTGATGCATTTCGACACTAAGGGTCTTCAACAGGGGCATACTGTGTCCCCTAACATTGCTACTCAATAAATAAACTGCTCAATCTTAGGTGCGCCCATGCTAAGGGGGCGGAGCCAGGCGTTAGCAAAGGAATATGCTCTCCAAGCCTCAGTTTAGCTTAGGCTCTGGGAAGCATAATAATCACACAATACTACATGTTAGTGATTGTTGTAAAACATCGTAAACGAAAATCATAACCCCAAATGTATGGTTAAACTAAAAGTGGTAATCAATAGATATAAGGGCAAAATATCCATAGCTATAGTATATTCCGAACCTCACTCATATCTGTCATCTTTAGCAGAGTATAGGCCGATAGAGGGTCATGGTGGGACTCATCATAATCATTGGATCATATCAGTCATTGCACATAACATTTGTCATCGTCAATATGTGAAGCGTGCCTGCGCTCCTCTCACCGGGAGCCGGACATCGCCGCATTTTCATTGCCGGTGTCACTGTGCAGCTGTCATCTCCTGGCCAATGAGGTCGCTGTGGATACAAGCGCCTCCAGCTGGATGGGTCATGTGACGCTGGTGACGTGTGTCGTGCGTCCTGGCCAGCGAGGTCGCTATGGATATAAGCGCATCACGCTGGATGAGTCATGTGACGTTGATGAAGAGTCCAGCGAAGAGTCCATAATGCCTCGTGGCTGGATCACGTGATCGCCCTGCGTCAGCAATCCACTTGATGGCCGCAGCTCACCGTCATAGGAGCCCGCACTCCGCTGATCCGGAAGGGGGCATCGCCACGGCCTCACTGTGTTTCAGTGTCCCCATCAAAAGTATAAGGCAACCGGAAGTACTACAGAAACAAAGTCGCATCCACACAAATATGAAACTAAGAAGTGATGTAATTAGAACGCTAAATGATAATCATCAGTTCCACAGAAACATCATAATAACAATTAGTAATCAAAATATAATATATTATAAATTAAATTTTTGTGCGTCAGCTTGCCCGAATATGCAAATGAAATCTAAAGCAATGAAGTAGAACATCAAAAATGGGCAGTAAAAGCACAATTGTTAACCCCCAAAAAATAATTGGTGATAAAAAATGTATATAAAAAGATGGTGTCATGCAAATCTCAGCCTAGAGGCCTGCGATCAGCAGGTGACTGGGCCACGGCAGGCAAAACACCAAAGACATTATTCCCATATGAATATGCAAGAAAAGTGTAAACCAATGTGTGTACATGGAGAATAAGTCCATATGGACAAGAAACGGTAGATGGCCATAGGACAATAATCTGTGACTGGAAAGAGAAAAGGGGCGGATGAAGGAAAGAAACCTATGCCTGATTAATGAAACAATTAATATCCCAGTCTGTGTTCATGCCATAGGGCGAATAGCTGTGGAGCTTGTGTATCCAAAAAGTCTTGAGGCATGATACGCCCCATAGGCATGAGTCCCCTCTCCAATTGGGGACAAATCTGTCAATGATCTGGAACTGGGTGCCAGTTGGATCTTTTCCATGATGTTCCAGATAATGACGGGGAACAGTGTGTTTGTCACATCCTTTTTTTATTTTGGCCAAGTGCTCGTTGACCCTAATAGAGAAATTCCTGATAGTACGCCCCACGCACTGTTTTTTACATGGGCACGTGATGAGGTACACTATGAACTTGGTCACGCAGGTGGTGAAATGTTTCATGGAATATACCTGCATAGTGACTGTGGATGCAAAGGTATCGATTTTGCATCTCCCCAAAGCATTGTGTAAGCAGACATTACATTTTCTGCATGGGAAGAAGCCCTTACATCCTGGAAAGAACATACAGGTTTAGGGGGGATCTATGGTGTTGGGGGCAATATCGCCCTGAATGGAGCATGCTCCCTTAAAATGACTCCTGCATGTTCTGGAATGGAGGTCACCAGAATTTTATCGCTGTGAAGTACCTTCAAATGTTTGTTAAAGATTTTCTTGATCTCTTTGTGTTGAATCGAGTAAAAAAAGACCAGTCGAATTTTTCATCCATAATGGCTTTGGATTTTCTCTCACGAAGGGAAGCTCTGTCAATCAAAGCCACTGCATCAATGTCAGCATCCATATCCACTGGTCTGTATCACTTGTCTACAAATTTCTGTCTGAGAATGTTGGATTGAAACCTGTAATCGCTGTTGTTTGTACAATTGTGGCACAACCGAAGGAATTGGCCACGGGGGACAGACTTCAGCCACTGTTGGTGGTGACAGCTGTCCACCGGAATGTAGCCATTCCTGTCGGTTTGCTTGAAAAAGTTTTAAACTCCAAACGATTATTGGTAGCTGTAATTTACAGATCTAGAAAGTGTATGTTTGTTTTACTGGCCTCAAAGTTCAGAATAATACCACGAACGTTCTCATTGAGAACCGCCATGAAATAGTCCAACGAAACCCTAGTCCCCCTCCATAGGATAAGGATGTCGTCTATGTATCTGGCCCACAGGACCAGCTCTGGCCTGTCTAGGGCATAGACGACATCCTCCTCCCACTGGGCCATGAACAGGTTTGCCAGACTTGGGACATACTTGGCCCCCATAGCGACACCCTTGATCTGTGAGAAGAAAGAGCCCTGGAACCAAAAATAATTGTGCTCTGTAGCAAATCTTAGCAGTTCCATGATGTAATTCCTGTGTATAGAGGGGAGTGTTGAGTCCCTGGACAAATAGAGTTCTACTGCCGTTAGACCCAAATGGTGCAGGATGCAGGTATAGAGAGCGGACACATCCTCAATAACCAAAATGAGATCATCATGATATTGTACCTTCTCCAGTAGTTTGATCGTGTCTCTGGTATCTTGTAAATAAGATGGGACAAGTTTGACCAGAGGCTGGAGGTAATGATCAATATATTTTCCTATTCTGGAGGTTACAGAATCGATGCGGCTTACAATTGTGCGTCCGGGTGGGTTTACAGGGTCCTTATGGATCTTGGGTAATTGATAGATGATTGGAATGCGTGGTGCTAATGGGATCATGAAATCTTTTTCTTTTTTATTTAAAATGTTGAGGGCAAAACCCTCATTCACAATCTCAATTAGAGTAATTGTGAGTCCCCAGGCAAGTGTATTACAAAGCTCATTTATAATGCACACAGCAGTGCTTTTTAAATGTCATGGGGGGTTATTTACTAAAGGCGAATCAAACTTGGAAGTGCAGTTGCTGTAGATCTGAGGGGGACTTGCAAGGAAAATAAAAAACAGCATTTTTGCTTGTACATGATTGGATGATAAAATCAGCAGAGCTTCCCCTCATTTCAGAACTTCCCCTCAGATCTACAGTGACTTCACTTACAAGTGCACTTGCAGTGCACTTGTAGTGGATTTGCCTTTAGTAAATAACCCCCATAGTATCTTCTAATAGAAGAGATGTTGTGTGGCAGCTGTTACATATACCTAGAAGCAACCAGTCCATAAGGGACGCAGGGGTGCCCCCCTCCTAGTTTGCATGCAGGGATGCATGCCGGGCACAGGGCTCATACATTGGTTTAATTATTTTTTTTTCAAGCCAAATGATTAGAGCTGGAGGCTCTAATTGGCTTGAAAAACGTTGGGCACGGGCGCAGAGAAATGCCCCCCGAAACCCACCCACTTGTGACTCTAGCGAATCAATATTCACTATTATCTTCCAGCTTCTCCTCCCGGCAAATCAGGACAGGAGGCGGGTCGGGTTGGCCGGGAGGAGAAGTCGAGTAAGCCCTGGAGGGGTGAGTGCATGGGGGGTACTGTGGAGGGGTGGAGCAGGCTTCGGGGGTGGGTTAGTTTGCCCCCCCCCCCAAAAAAGTTTAGCACCAGCCACCACTCTACATACCACTGATTTATAAATGGGCCCCTAAGACTTTTTGAATATGCAGAGTTTTGGGCATCAGGTCACATAATGTATATTGCAGAACTACACAGAGTGCAGGGAAGGGTAGTTAAATTAGAAAAGGTATTTATGACCTCAGCTATAGACAAGATTAAGGGAAATCTATGGTCACAGGATACACTTTCATTTTCTAACATTAGCATTGTAATAGCAATACAAACAATAGTTATTTTTGACAATATACGATTACTTGAAAAATGTCCTTTCATGTTGTGAGTTCTGCCTGTCTTTCCCCAACTTCCTGGACTTTTTTTGCAGCTTCTCCTCTGCTTTTCACTTTTTTTAAGAACTACATATCCCATGGTACTTTGCAGCCTGCAAGCAGTGATTACTGTACTGACTCCGCCTCCTGAAACTCCTCCTCTCACCACCTGTGTAGTTGAAGGCAGGCTCTGTGAACTGTGTGACACAGCAGTGCCTACTGACGGGGTAGTGTGATTACGGGTCACAAAATTCAAGTAAATGTGTGGGGATCTCCACAAAGTATGTTTACAGACTTCAATATCATTCAGTTTCATAGGAGTAGGCTAGAAATAATTGAAATACAATGTGGAAATTAGTAGAGTAAGTCCCCTACATACGAACCTTCAAGTTGCAAACCTTTAAAGATGCGAACATGTGTTTGCACAGTTTTCTTTTCGTTCAAGCCAGCGGGCTGAGTAAAAAAAAAAAAAACTGACAGATTGCCATACCAACACAAGCAATGAAGGTGCAGAAATCTTCCCAGCCATAGGCATGAGCATAGGGTGTGCTGGATGTGCCTGGGCACACCCTAATCACGCCATTAGCATTATCGCTCTGTGCGCTGGCAAAAAGATGGGAAAGACCTCCCTCTTACTGGCTCTGCCATAAGAGAAGTGTTTACACACTTCATTTTCAATTTGACAGCAGGGAGATCAATGTGCCAGGGTCATATATATATATGTAGACACGCACACATACGTGTGTTTGAGCTTTAGGGTGCACACCCTAATGCAATAGACTGAGCACACCTATGTCCCCAGCTGTGCTATTGTGTTCTAAACAATAAAGGAGGGCGCCGGATCAGTATATGTCAAACATAAACCTTAATTTATTCTGAAAACACTTACATCTAAAAACGCTGTATACTGCACACAGGGCTGGTGGAATGGAGCAGCAGTCTCAATAGACTGGAGAATAGCCGCAATAGTACACGCCAGAACCTGCCACGGAAATGGCCGGCGGCGTCCTGGACCTCCGGAGTGTCCGGAGCTCTAACACATGCCACAGTCAGTTAGAGCAGTGAGATTTTCTCCAAAAGAAAAAAAAGAAACTCGAGTCACAATTCGATGGACACGGCACCGGTCCTGAGGAGCTGCGGGCAGGAGTTTTTAGGCAAGGCCGTGGCTTCGACCTAGTCCGCGAGGCCGGACGCCACGGACTAGGCCGAAGCCACGGCCTCGCCTAAAAACTCCTGCACCCCAGGCCCGGCGCAGTGTTAGTGCCAGTCCTGGTGAAAAAAAAAATTGATTTGCTGAAATTTTGAATCGATTTGACCTCTCAACTCGATTCAAGATTTAAATCTATTTTTTCCCCAGCCCTACTGTCAGTGTGTCCACAGGCTAGTAGAACAGGTGGGGGGGGGCAGGCCGCAACATGTTTCTGAGGCCCTGCCTCCTTCATCAGGCCACTTCTGTGGTAACAGGGTCTAAAGAGGAAAGTATTGAATGTTGTGGTAGACAAGACAAGGCATGTTAGGTGGGGGCAATATCTGGGCAGTGGAGATCTCATCACAAATTGCTTCAATTTTGTTATTGAAATGATTGTTAATGGGGGCAGTGGAGGATGAATTAGAGAGTGTAAGGGCTCATTTACACTTGCTTCGGCTTCAACAAACATTAAAGCGCCTACCACTTCAACATGCTTTTATGATGTGTTTTTGATGCTTCGGTGGTGCTTCGATGAAGCTTTGGTGATGCCTCAGTGAATGATGCTTCCATGATGCTCTTTTGAAGCTTTGTTGAAGCTTGACAGATGCCCTGTGTGTGTATATATATCTCATACCTGCAATTTCTTCAAAACAAAGCGAGGCTAAATCTTAATTAACCACTTAAGGACTGGAAGATTTCCCCCCTTAATGACCAGGCCATTTTTTGTGATACTGCACTGCGTCGCTTTAACTGACAATTGCGCAGTCGCGCGACTCTGTACCCGAACAAATTTGACATCCTATTTTTTGCACTAAAAACAAAAAAAGAGCGCCAATTTTGAAAAAAAAAAAAAAAACAATATTTTTTACTTTTTGCTATAATAAATATAAAATCAGTTTAGGCCAAAATGTATTCTACATATTTTTGGTAAAAAATCAATGAGTGTATATTGATTGGTTTGCGCAAAGTTATAGCATCTAAAAAATAAGGGATATATTTATGGCATTTTTATTATGCATTTTTTTTTCTAGTAATGGCGATGATCAGCTATTTTAAGCGGGTCTGCGACATTGCGGCGGACAGATCAGACACTTTTGGCACTTTTTTGGGGCCATTGACATTTATACAGAGATCAGAGCTAAAAATAGCCACTGATTACTGTATAAATGTCACTGGCAGGGTAGAGGTTAACACTAGGGGGCGATCAAGGTCAGTTAAGTGTTCCCTAGGGAGGTGTTTCCAACTGTGGGAGCAGTGTACTGACAGGGAGTAGAGAGTGATCGCTGACCACTAACAGCAGATCTCTTCCCCTGTCAGAACGGGGATCTGTCTGTTTACATCGACAGGTCCCCGTTCTGACTCTCTGAGGAGCGATCGTGGGTGGCCGGCGGACATCGCGCACGCGCATCGGCTCCTACGTCGTGCTGCGGGCACGCGCCCCCTTTACCCCTTAAAGCGGCCGCCGTACAGCTACGGCGTTTCGCGCAGGGCAGCCAACCTGCCGCCATATAATGACGGCGGCTGGTCGGCAAGTAGTTAAAGCCTCTCAAAAGCTGCAGGTGCTTCAAGCGAGCTTTGTCATAGAGTTCTATGGAGGCTTTGAAGACGATTTGAAGCACGAATAAAGTAACATGGGGTACAATATTTGAAGCAAAGCCAAAGCAAAGCAAACACAAGGTGTAAACAGGACTGTAAGCTAACCATTATTTAGTGACAGGGGCTTTGACTGGCGCTCATAGAGCTTTAACAAAGCGTGAACAAAGCCACGTTTTGAGGTAAGTGTAAACTAGCCCTAAATGTCATTATTTTGGAACCAGTAACCAAAAACAGCCATATAAACATTTACAAGATTTTACCCATCTGAGCATATCAGGACTGTGTTGCAAAGCATGGTACACTTGGCAACTGTGGAGCCATGAGGACTCATATAGGATCCTGGTGAATGTTAGCGATCAAGGAAGATTTGTATATCATGCAGGGTGACAGGACAAGAGGGATAACAATGCAGGGGGACCCTTTGGATTTTAGAGTTTACATGGCTCTATGGTGATCATTATTGCCAGGACTGAAGTGAAAATCTTCTAATGGGGACATGCGTTCCTGTGACAGCTGTCTAAAGGGCCGTACACACGATCGGACTTTTTGACAACAAACATGCAAATTAGCTGTTTTGGACCAACATCCGACCGTGTGTATGCTCCATTGGACCAACTTTTTCAGTTTTCATCAGACTTTTGTTGGCTGTGCGAATGGACCAACTTTCTACCAACAAAAGTCCGATGGAGCAAAGTCCGACCGTGTGTACACAAAACCATCAAACTTTTGTACAATGTACAAACACGCATGCTCAGAACCAATGAAAAAGATCAGACAGCAATACAGAAGTTGACCAAAGGTGTCGCTGGAGTATTTGAACGTCCTCTTTTGAAGTGTCGTCAGTACGTTGAAACGTCACTACGTTCATGTTTGTTGCCTAAAAAGTCCGATTGTGTGTATGCAATACAAACTTGGGGCCAACACCCTTTGTACAAAGATCCACGGGAAAGTTGGTACAAAGTCCGATCGTGTGTGTGAGGCTTAAGAGGGGATTCACCTTATTTTGCAGAGATTTTCTCCTACTACCTGTTATGGTTATGAGACAGGAAGTGAAGGAAATTCTCTTCAACAGAGCCAAGAAAAAAAGTGAGAAGGGGTTCAAGCACTGCCTACTTTATACAAGTTAAAAAAAAATAAAACAAGTTTTTCCTTTAGATATAGCTTAATGTGATCACACTGGATTTCCAACACCCCATCCCAAAAAGTCTCATACAGCTAGTCTCAACTGTAGTGTTCTGAATATACAGTACATTTTATTCTTTTTTTAAGTTATGTGAGCTATAATGAGACCTGGGAAAACATAACTTGATCTGTGTTATTAATTCCACCATCATTAATTCCCCAAATCACAGGCAATGTTTAACAAATGGAAGCCCTTCTGGGTGATACTATTGGAAGATGGGATTGAATACTACAAGAAAAAAACTGATACCAGTCCCAAGGGAATGATTCCACTGAAAGGATCCGTCATCGTTAATCACTGCCAGGATTTCAACAAAAGACTGGTAACCTGTCTATTTATATAACGTTTTTAATATTAAAAAATACATTTGCATAAACCTTGCAAACACTGTTAATTTGTGTTAATTAGTTTTAGCACTGAAAAATCGTCTCTTCTGCCAGAATGTTGGGAAATTCTTTCCTGTCTTACATAGTTGATGTCTCTTTTGGGGGAATTTCCCTTCACTGTGTTCAGCAACACCTTCAGGACAAGAAATTAGGGACATGGGTGGGAGGGGGGTCCCCGGGTACAGGAGGGCATAGACAGCAATAAAAAACACAAAAGATACACTCCACATCTTACAAATAACTGTTCTGCCCGCTGGGTGGAACGAAAATTTTTTTATAGCATGTACCACGCTTTAGTGTGACCTGGAAATTTATATACACCAGGAACAGACACAAAAGATACACTCCACATCTTTACAAATAACTGTTCTGCCTTATTATGACGCAATTGAAGGTTTTTATACACAGGTTTTTATACACATGATTACGTAGGTATCACATTTTTATTACAATTGTACTTTTAAGGTAACAAGGGGCGTAACAGTGGCAGACTAATTCTAATCATGACTCGAAAGAATGCAAACATGTACTGAAAACATTATTATATGTGCACAGTGAGGGCAGTGTGCAATACATATACAATAGAATACAATTATATACAGAACTTACAAATTTCCTTTACAAGTGTTTCTGTCTGCATTGGAGAGATTTGACATCCCTTTCTGAGCAGATTTTCCTTCACTTTATCTCTCAATGACAAGAATTGAGGGATGATCCTCCGGGCTCTTCCAGGAAGTAAGGAAAAACCTTATTGTTGACAGGAAGTGAGAAAATCTCTCCAATAAGGGGAGGGTGGAATCTTCACAGTAATAGGAATTGAGATCTAATCTCTCCAGCAATAGGGAGGGGAGAGATCCTCACAATAATAGGAAGTGAAGTGGAATTGAGGTAAAATCTCACTGGCGACAGGAAATGAGGAAATCTCTCCAGTAATAAGTAGGGTGTCATGGGGTAGCTCTTATGCCCTGTACACACGGTCGGAAATTCCAACGGAAAATGTCCGATCGGACCATGTTGTCGGAAAATCCGCCCGTGTGTGGGCTCCATCTGATTTTTTCAGACGAAAAAAATTTGAGATCCTGCTCTCAAATTTTCCGACAACAAAATCCGATCGGACTGTTTCCAATCGTGTGTAGAGAATTCCGACGGACAAAGGGCCAGGCATGCTCAGATCAAATTACGAGACCAAAGCTATTGGCTAATAGCCTCTACGTAGTTCCGTCGTACGCAATGAACGTCACCACATTCAGAATGATTGGATTTTCCGACAACTTTGTCCGAGCGTGTGTATGCAACACCAGTATCGGACAAAATCCGTTGGAAAAAATCTGACGGATTTTGTGGTCGGAATTTCCGGACCGTGTGTACGGGGGCTTAGAGTAATAGGAAGTGAGAGGGAATCTCTCCAGTATTACAGAGGGAGGGAGGGGAGGGGAGATACCTACAGTAATAAGAAGTGAGGGGGTGCCTCACTAATGACAGGAATTGAGGAGAAAATCTCACTAGCGACAGGAAGTGAGGGAATCTCTCTAGTAATAGGAAGGGAGTCGGACAATCATATTGGTGAAAAGATGTGAGTGAAGATCTTCTTAGGAAAAGGAAAGGGGGTGGCAGATCCTCCAGGTAATAGGAAGTAAGAGAGGGGATCTACCTGGTGACCAGTGTTGGTCATCTTACTTTAAAAAAGTAATTAGTTAAGTTACAAATTTACTTCTCCCAAAAAGTTATTGCATTAGTAACTCAGTTACTACATTGGAAAAGTAATTAGTTACGCAGCAAAGTAACTGTGACTTTTTTTTTTTAAATATTCTATACTTGTAACTAAGGGGCGGGTCTAGTATTACTGTAACCAAGGGTAGCATTTATTATTATTGTTATATATCGTGTAACCAAGGGACTACTCTATTATTACTCTAACCAAGGGCAGATCTGTTATAGAGTGTAAGCAAGGGGCGGGTCTAGTATTATTATATCGTGTAAGGGGCGGATGGCTACAGAAGAGGGCGAATGTTAAATTAATGGGGAGAGCTCGATATATAACAATAATAATAAATGCGCCACTTGGTTACAGTAATACTAGACCCGCCCCTTACTTACACGATAGACGCCCCTTGCAGAGTAGCACGAGCATCAGGAGCGTGCGGCATCGCCTCGTACAATTACAGGTTAACTGCACCTGCGCGGTGTAGAGTTCACTCAGAACTGTTTAGGTTCGGCAATTTTTGTAAGCTCTGTAGTCCTTCGTACTGTGCAAGCCCTGCGCCTGCGCAGTACAGGGGGTCCTAATCCGGCGGGGGACCTTTTTCGGCAGGACACCGGAATTACACTACTGCCATCTAGTGGCGGTAGATGTAATTGGGGTAACTAAGCCAAAGTAATGGGAACTGAGTTACCATGAGGGGAAAAGTAATCAGTTAGATTACTCGTTTCCCTCTAAAGTAACTGCGTTAGGTAACTCAGTTTATTTTAACTCAGTTACTTACATCACTGCTGGTGACAGGAAATGAGAAGAAATCTCCAAAACTTACACGGTAATAAAAAAGAAAACCTTACAGACAGGCTAATACTTTTTTCTGCTGTTGTAGAAAGGGTTTTTATTTGTGTCTGTGTCTTTGTTGTAGAGATTTCCCTCACTTAGGGATGATTGTCCCACCTTGTTTATTATACCATGTGTCATAAGTCTGTGCTGCATTTTTCTTTTTGGAAGTTAGCACCATATTGGATTCAGTGGAGATTTGTATATATCGGTTGGTCAGATTATAAATCCCATTATGCAGTTTCAAATCCAAAGGAGGCATTTACAAGTTTACTTTATGAGGAAATGGAGTGGATTTGTTCAAACAGCAGTTTGGGCAAGGTTTGTGAATATCGGGGTAACTGTCAATCTGCCCAATGCAGGCAAAACTCTTCTCTAATTCTAGTGTTAACTTCACATTGTACGCTTTTGATATTAAATGTTAAAACATGAAATAATAATGTACTGCTGTGAAAAGGTTTTATATTTAGCAATTTGCATTTTTTTTTCCATTAGCTTGTCTTCAAGCTGACCACTTCTAAACAGCAGGATCACTTTTTCCAAGCCTCCCACTCTGAAGAACGTGATGCTTGGGTGAAAGATCTGAAAAAGGCATCAAAATGTATTCAAGAAGGGCAGAGGTTTGCTAGAAAATCCACAAGGCGTTCCATCAGATTACCAAGCACAATCAATTTAAGGTTAGTCAACAGTCTAAAGCCCCATACACACGGTCGGACAATCCGCGGACCAGGTCGGTCGGATCCTGTCCGTCATACTTTGTCTGATGTTGGTTTTGCGTACACACGGTCGGACAAAGTTGTCGGAAAATCCGATCATTCTGAACGTGGTGACGTTTGTTGCCTACGACGGGACTACGTAGAGGCTAGTAGCCAATAGCTTTGGTCTTGTAATGTGATGTGAGCATGCGTAGCACTTTGTCCGGTCGGACAACCGTACACACGATCGGATTTGGTGTGATCGGACCGTGTTGTCGGCAAATCTTTCCAGCAGGAGATAAGACTTTGTCCGTCGGACAATCCGACGTACACTGTCCGATGGTGCATACACACGGTCTGATTTTTCAACAACATTGTCCGATCGGACAGAATCCATGAAAAAGTCCGACCGTGTGTATGGGGCTTAAGATTCTAAAGTTCAACTCTAGACAGATATAAAAATAAACATACAATGTAAGGTATATATAAAACCAATATCTATTTTTCATTATGTTTGGTATCATGTTTGATTGTATCCATCTTTATTAAGCAAATGATCTTTTGTGAATCTTTTTTTTTTACCATATATTAACACTAAAGCCCTGTACACACGTGTTTTTTGGTCAGTCCGACAGCTGGCTTCTGTCGGGCATGCATGCTGGAAAACCAGCAGCCGACCGACTCCCGATCAGCGCTCTCAGCCAATGGAAGAGAGCACTGGTTGGAGTATTCTGGCAGGAGGGGCCGTCCCCCTGTCAAAACACAACAGCTTAGCAGGGGAGATCACTGGACTAACCTTGCAATGTTAGTAAACTGTCTTCGACCAGAGCTGTCAGTTTTTTCGTGTTGCACGAAACAGAAACTGTAGTGTGTACTCAGCTTAAGCCACGGCCTCACCACGGACAGCAGCGTTGTTGGTCTGTTGCGTGCCTGTTGGGCTGTCCATCTTGTAGGCCTTATAGGCAGCCCAATAGGCAACTGAAGGAGGGCTCACACCTGGCTGAAACCACTGCTACTAATTGTAAATTAGTGACTTAGCCCTGATGGGCTGCCCATTAGGTATATCAGATAGGCAGCCCAACAGGAGGGAACTGTGCCAGGGTTTTGTTATTGCTGTCTCTATATACTAGGAGGAAATGTTCCCTTCACTTCCTGTCCTAGTGATCACCTTTCATTGTTATATCCACCGCATAATATGTGAAGCTGCTTTTTCAAGTCTTTCACACTTCCTTATAGGGCCCATTCACATTTGTGCAGCAGTTTGTCAGTCTGCTGTGCGCCTGCACAAAATGTGTGAAGTTGATTTTTTTAATTCTTTCACACTTCCTTATAGGGCCCATTCACATGTGTGCACACCTGGGTGTGTTCACTTGTAGTGCAACACATTGGGTTTGATTTACGAAAAAAATGGATAGTGCCAAATCTGATGCAGCTCTCCATAGAAATCAATCAGCTTCCAGTTTTTGGTCAAAGCTTAAAGGAGTTGTAAAGGCAGAAGTTTTTTATTTATCTTAATACATTCTATGCATTAAGATAAAAAACCTTCTATGTGTAGCAACCTCCCCAGCACCCCCCAATTACCTACCTGAGCTCTTTCTCTCTCCAGCGATGTGCATGATCCCCTCAGCCATCCAGTACACTCCTCCTGATTGGCTGAGACAGATCAGTGGTGCCATTGGCTCCCACGGCTGTCAATCAAAGTCAGTCAGCCAATCAAAGGAGAGGGGGGCGGGGCCATGCCGGGGCTCCGTGTCTGAATGGATACACGGAGCTCTGACTTGGCTTGGGTGCCCCCTGTAGCAAGCTGCTGGCTGAGGGGCACTCAAAGGAGGGAAGGGCTAGGAGTAGCAAAGAAGGACCCGAGAAGAGGAGGATCTGGGCTGCTCTGTGCAAAACAAACTGCATAGAGGAGGTAAATATAACATGTTTGTTATTTAAAAAATAAAAATAAAAAAAAGAGCCTTTACAATCACTTTAATTGAACAAGCTGATGTCAAAAGCTGATTGGCTACCATGCTCAGCTGCCCCAGATTTTGCACTCTCCAGTTCTAGTAAATCAACCCCACTGTGCTTTGCTTTCAATGGCCCCCTGCTATATGAGAAAACACCCCAGTGGCACTGGAAAATTTTTAAGAAAGTTGTGCATCTTGGTCCATGCACATGCATTAAGGGCCCACTACAAATGAATTGGTAGTACAATTGGATGCTCACCAACACATGAAAATGTGTTTGTACTTGTAAATGGGCCTTAATGTTGGGTCTCCAAATAAGAATCAGCTGCTGGTAAGGGGATCCATTTTTTTAACAACATGTTTTCCCAACTAATTGTTTTCTATACAATCTGAAGAGTTAAATAACTTTAGTAATTGTTTCATGTATGTTCTGTTAAACAAACTAATACTCTCAATAATTTATTTAAGTGAATTATATGTGTCTATGAAAGATCCAGATCGAGGAATTAGAGAGATAAAGCTGGAGAAAGACAAGAAAGTCTTCAATCATTGTTTTACAGGTAAAATATAAAAAACACATGTTCTGCCATTCACATTGCCTAGAAAAAAAAAATAATCCACAGCTATTGGGCTCCCAGGTACCAAGGATGCTATTGATTCTAGCAAAGTTCTGTTTTTCATGGTATCACTCACCTCAGATAAGTTCCTTTTTTTGGATGTTTTTATCCAATACTGTTGGATGTGTGGGGTGTTTGAGTCAGAAGAAATTCATACATCATGGCTGCTCTTAAATTTGGCTTCTACTGCTTGCTGGGACCCTGGGACATCTTCTACATTCATCTGCTGAGGAGCTGGATGTTACACCTGTCCCTCTTGGAAGCACTAAAACGTCAGGAGGGACGCACTGCAGCTGGATGGCCCTGTGTGTAAGGGGCCTTATGTGTAAATTCCCTTTACCTAAAGAAATGTTCTGCCTAAATATCTACTGTATGTTCTTACCCTGCAGGCAGACAGTGGATTTTTCTGTGAAGAAAATTCTAGTGATGACGATGCAATTCTCAAAGAAGAATTTAGAGGTCTAGTTGTCAAGCAAGGATGTTTACTGAAACAGGTCAGTATATTTTATAGAACACAGTATGAAATAGAACCATTACAACCAAATACTTTGTTATTGCAGCAAATATATGAAAAGGTAACAACTGGTATTTAAGGGCATACCTCAACCATGACTTTTGGTAGATGTGGTCAAATTGTGGCCAATTGCTCTGCGATAAATTATGGGCATAGCCAAATTACGCTAATAGTGGAAGGATCTTAAGCCCCATACACACGGGCTGAATATCGGGCGGTATCGGCCGGTTCACTAGAAACTAGCCAAGATTTGGCCCCTGTGGACAGCAGCCGGTCCAAAAGAAGTTGGCCGAACATCCGGCTTCTGACGAAAGGGCATTACCGAAAAAGGTCTGCTGATCGGCAGCGATCAGCACTCTCAGCCAATGGTTTAGAGTGCTGATTGGTGTGTTCTGGTGGGAGGGATGTCCCCTTGTCAGAGTACAATAGCTCAGCAGATACTAATATTGGTTAGTTAGTACAGTGACTCCTGAGCTCCTCAGTTTTTTTTTGTTCAGCCCGCTGGGTTGAAGTAAAAAAAAAAAAAAATGCTAGTGTGTACCAGGCTTTAAGGGGCATGGTTAATTGAAGCCGTGTTCTATACAAATACTGTATGTATGCACACATATGCCACAGTCCCACACAATATGCTTTAACCACTTGCCTACAGAGCACTTTCATCCCCTTCCTGCCCACACCATTTTTCATCTTTCAGCGCTGTCACACTTTGAATGACAATTGCTTCACACAAATAGAGCTTTCTTTGGGTGGTATTTAATCACTGCTGGGTTTTTTATTTTTTACAAAAAAAAGAAAAAAGACTTCAAATTAAAAAAAAAATATATGTTTTTCTTAGTTTCTGTCAGTAAATTTTGTAAATAAGTAAGTTTCTCCTTCACTGTTGGGCACTGATGAGGCTGCACTGATGGGCACCGATGAGGTGGGACTTATGGGCACTGATTAGGTGGCACTGATGAGGGGGCACTAATATGCTGCACTGATGATCACTGATAGGCAGCACTGATGTGGGGGCACTGATAGGTGGCACTTATGGGCACTGATGAGGCGGCACTTATGGGCACTGATTAGGTGGCACTCATGAGGGAGCACTAATATGACAACACTGATGATCACTGAAAATTGGCACTGATGGACGGCACTGGTGGGCACTGCTAGGCGGCACTGGTGGGCACTGATGGACGGCACTAATGGGCATGGATGGGCAGAACTGATAAGCAGGCACTGATGGACACTGAAAGGCAGTGACTGGCATCACTAATGGTCACTGTTTGGTGGCACTGATGGGCACTGATTGGTGTCACTGATGGGCACTGATTGGTGGCATTGGGGGGGCTTTACTGTAATTAGGGCACTGATGATCAGTGCCCTGATTACATGTCTGGGTGTTCGCTGCGAGGAGATGCCGCTGATCGTCTGTCAGTGTGAGGCAAGGAGAGACGATTTAAGGCACTTCCACATTTACATGTGACCAGCTGTGATCTCATTTACATTTGACTAACTGGTCTAGTTACCCAAGAAACAACCCCTCTTTCAGCCACCATTGCCAACCTTCACCAAGAACTGTTACGTCTTGATATCATCTCCTCACCCCTGTTTCCAGTTATCCCTGGCATGTCCTGGCTTCAGCCTCACAACCCCTGCATCAATAGGGCCACCAGAGAAGTTACCTTTCCCTCTCCATACTGCTTCCAACACTGCCTTCTAAAGACTGCCGATAAATCTTCATCTCTGATGTGCCTGGATACCGAAGCCCACCAATCGGTTCCAGAGGCATACCACGACTTCCTGGATGTCTTCAGCAAGAAGGGCGCAGAGACTCTCCCTTCCCACCGGATCTACGATTGCCCCATCAAAATCCTTCCTGGAACCAAAGTGCCTTTTGGAAGGATCTTTCCTCTAACCGACCTGGAGTTGGCCGCACTCAAAGAATATATTGACGATAATCTCAAAAAGGGGTTTATCCACCCATACACATCTCTGGCAGGAGCTGGCATTTTCTTAGTAGAAAAGAAAGACCATACCCTACGTCCTTGTATCGATTATCGGGAACTAAACAAGGTTACCATCAAAAAACATTATCCTCTTCCTTTGGTACCCAAATTATTCCAGAGACTTGGGGCTGCAGTCATCTTTACCAAACTAGATCTTCGAGGGGCCTATAACCTGGTTCGCATTAGCGAAGGTGACAAATGGAAGACGGTTTTTCTCACCGATTCGGACACTTTGAATACCTAGTAATGCCGTTCAGGCTTTGCAATGCCCCTGCCACCTTCCAACATTTCAGAAATTACATTTTCCAAGATTACCTGGATCTATTTGTCATTATCTACCTGAATGACATTTTGATCTTCTCTGCCTCCATTGACAGTCATTGCCAACATGTCAAATGCGTGTTAGTGCGACTCCGGCAACATGGTCTGTATGCAAAACCTGAAAAATTAGAATTTGAACAACAAAGTATACAATATTTGGGACTAATCATTTCAGTCGAAGGCATCAAGATGGATCCCCAAAAGATCTCTGCTATTCTGGAATGGCCTGTCCCTACGGACATAAAAGGGATTCAACGGTTTGTAGGTTTTGCAAACTTTTACCAAAAGTTTTTAAAGGATTTAAAGGATTCGGATCCGCCGGATCCCCGAAGCCCAAACTGCTTTTGACACCCTTAAAGTGGAAGTAAACCCCCCTATTGTTTTCAGCCAAGGAAGCTGCCATCTTTGCCTCTGTTTGATCTTCAACTGCCACAGTGCTGCACATTTGATCCATTATGACACCAGCCATTGACTGTTTGGTTGAGAGCACAGCCAATGTGCAGTTAGCATTCACGGCATGCCTTTTTTTTTAGACTGTTAAATCGATGGGTTTACTTCCGCTTTAAAATACTTTTTACTTCTGCTTCTGTGTTGAAACATCCTGATTCCGCCCTTCCGTTTGTCCTGGAAGTTGATGCTTCTGAAGTCGCTGTCGGGGCAGTACTCTCTCAACGACAGGGTCACAAGGCTCTTCTGTTCCCCATTGCCTTTTTCTCTCGTAAAGGAATTATGATGTGGGGGACCGAGAACTGTTAGCTATAAAGGCGGCATTGGAGGAGTGGTGATACCTTTTGGAGAGAGCAGCTCACCCAATCCTGATTTATAGCAATCACAAAAACCTAGAATACCTGAAATCTGCAAAAAGGTTAAAACCACGTCAAGCCAGGTGGGAACTATTCTTCTCCAGATTCTTCTCCAGATTTGCCTTTCATGTCACTTATCGGCCCTGGTCGAAAAATACGAAGCCGGACGCCTTGTCGCGTATGTTTAACGACCCCAAAATACCTGCATCTCCAGATACCATCCTGCCTGCAGAAAATGTTCTCTTAGTTCAGGAAGATCTTTTAGGCCGGAGTAAACAAGCCTCCGTTGAAGTCCCTCCTCCCGCTGAAGCAAGGTTGATAGCAAAAGATGGCTTCTGGTTAAATGACAAAATCTTCATTCCAGAGAGTCTCCGGGTCACCATACTTGAACTCTGTCACGATCATGCATTAGCCGGGCACTTTGGTACATCCAAAACATCTGATCTGGTGCAACGCACATTCTGGTGGCCTCAAGTAGCAAAGGACTGTGGAATCATGTACCAATTGTACTCGCAGCAAGAGTAGTAGAACCAAGGCCTGGGGTCTGCTTAAACCTTTACCTGTCCAGGAGAGGCCTTGGAAACGAATCTCCATGGACTTTGTTGTTGAGCTTCCCCCCGCAGAGGGCCATACTGCCATCTTCGTAGTAGTCAACCGGCTGTCCAAGATGGCACACTTCATTCCCTTGAAAGGAACACCCCCGGCCCCCAAAACTGAAAAAAATGTTATCAGGGAAATTGTCTGACTGCATGGAGAAAAAATCGAATTCAATACCTTATCAAGTGGAAAGGGTACGGTTCTGAAGAGAACTAGTGGGTGAAGGTAACATTCATGCCAAAAGACTGATCCAGTACTTCAAGAAGTCCCACCCTGGGGAGGCAATGTCAGGAAAGGCTGGCTGGGAACATTAGTTCCTCACCTGTCAGTGCGTGCTTGCAGGCGCCTATGCACGTGTGCGTGGGAGCGCACAGTTACCGGCGCCAGGCGGGTTACTTAAACACTGCTGCTTCCCCTAAACATTTCTGCCTGATCTACAGCATTCCTGAGCATTATTCGTTGACCTGATCTGATCTTGTGTATACCCTGCTTGACCTGTGACCTCCTCTGCTATCCGCCTGCCTCTGACCCCCAGCTTGCCTACGACTCTGCAGCTGCCTTATCCTCTGATCCATCCATGCCTGCCTTTTATTGACCCGACTTGTCCTGTGACTCTGTTCCTGTCTCCTGCACCTGTTCCTGTACTGACCGTCTGTGTTTGACCAGGCTTGTCTGACTTCCCTGTACATCTGTACTCAGAGCTACTTACCTGTTCCAATGTGTGATCCTTGGTTCCAGCTAGTTCCTGTCTCCTGCCAAGTCTGCTAATCCGGCTACAGCTTCCTCTGGAAACTTCCTGATCCACCACCGGGTGTTGATCCTGCCAGGCACTCGTGCAACCTTGTACTCCCGGAAGTTCAAAGTGGCACCTCATGGCAAAGAACTCTCTGAGGATCTGAAAAAAATAATTGTTGCTCTACATAAAGATGGTCTAGGCTATAAGAAGATTGCCAAGACCTTGAAACTGAGCTGCAGCATGGTGGCCAAGACCATACAGCGGTTTAACAGGACAGGTTCCACTCAGAACAGACCTCGCCATGGTTGACCAAAGTTGAGTGCACGTGCTTAGCGTCATATACAGAGGTTGTCTTTGGGAAATAGACGTATGAGTGCTGCCAGCATTGCTGCAGAGGTTGAAGGGGTGGGAGGTTAACCTGTCAGTGCTCAGACCATATGCCACACGCTGCATCAAATTGGTCTGCGAGACTGTCGTCCCAGAAGGAAGCCTCTTCTAAAGATGATGCACAAGAAAGCCTGCAAACAGTTTGCTGAAGACAAGCAGACTAAGGACATGAATTACTGGAACCATGTCTTGTGGTCTGATGAGACCAAGATAAACTTAGTTGGTTCAGATGGTCTCAAGCGTGTGTGGCGGCAACCAGGTAAGGAGTACATAGACAAGTGTGTCTTGCCTACAGTCAAGCATGGTGGTGGGAGTGTCATGGTCTGGGGCTGCATGAGTGCTGCCAGCACTGGGGAGCTACAGTTCATTGAGGGAACCATGAATGCCAACATGTACTGTGACATACTGAAGCAGGGCATGATCCCCTCCCTTCGGAGACTGGGCCATAGGGCAGCTTTCCAAAATTATAACGACCCCAAACACACCTCCAAGATGACCACTGCCTTGCTAAAGAAGCTGAGGGTAAAAGTGATGGACTGGCAAAGAATGTTTCCAGACCTAAACCCTATTGAGCATCTGTAGATCATCCTCAAACGTAAAGGTGGAGGAGCGCAAGGTCTCTAACATCCACCAGCTCCGTGATGTCATCATGGAGGAGTGGAAGAGGACTCCAGTGACAACATGTGAAGCTTTGGTGAATTCTATGCCCAAGAGGGTCAAGGCAGTGCTGGAAAATAATGGCGGCCACACGAAATATTGACACTTTGGGCCCTTTTGGACATTTCCACTTAGGGGTGTACTCACTTTTGTTGCCAGGGTTTAGACATTAATGGCTGTGTGTTGAGTTATTTTGAGGTGACAGCAAATTTACACTGTATATATACAGTGCCTTGAAAAAGTATTCATACCCCTTGAGATTTTCCACATTTTGTCATGTTACAACTAAAAATGTAAATGTATTTTATGGGATTTTTTGTGATAGACCAACACAAAGTGACACAATTGTGAAGTGGAAGGAAAATGATAAATGGTTTTCCAAGTTTTTTTACAAATAAATATCTGAAAAGTGTGGTGTAAATTTGTATTAAGCCCCCCTGAGTCAATCCTTTGTAGAATCACTTTTCGCTGCAATTACAGCTGCAAGTCTTTTTGGGTATGTCTCTACCAGCTTTGCACATCTAGAAAGTGAAATTTTCACCCATTCTTCTTTGCAAAATAGCTCAAGCTCTGTCAGATTGGATGGAGAGCGTCTGTGAACAGCAATTTCACCGCAAAGTCCTGCCGCAGAGTCTCAATTGGATTTAGGTCTGGACTTTGGGCCATTCTAACACATGAATATGCTTTGATTTTAAACCATTCCATTGTAGCTCTGGCTGTGTGTTTAGGTCATGGTCCTGCTGGAAGGTGAACCCCCACCCCGGTCTTTTGCAGACTCTAAGCACCCATACACACAGTCGGAAATTCTGACGGAAAATGTCCGATCGGACCATGTTGTCGGAAAATCCGCCCGTGTGTGGGCTCAATCGGACTTTTTCCGTCGGAATTTCAGACGGAAAAATTTGAGAGCAGGATCTCAAATTTTTCGACAACAAAATCCGATCTGACTTTTTCTGATCGTGTGTAGGGAATTCCGACGGACAAAGTGCCACGCATGCTCAGATCAAATTACGAGACCAAAGCTATTGGCTACTAGCCTCTACGTAGTTCCGTAGTACGAATCGAACGCCATCACGTTCGTAACGATTGGATTTTCCGACAACTTTGTCCGACCGTGTGTATGCAACACCAGTTTCGATTGCCCTGTATTTGGCTCCATCCATCTTCCCATCAACTTTGACCAGTTTCCCTGTCCCTGCTGAAGAATAGCATCCCCACAACATGATGCTGCCACCACCATGTTTCACAGTGGGGGTGGTGTGTTCAGGGTGATGTGTAGTGTTAGTTTTCTGCCACACATAGTGTTTTGCTTTTAGGCCAAAAAGTAAAATTTTGGTCTCATCTGACTAGAGCACCTTCTTCTACATGTTTGCTGTGTCCCCCACATGGCTTCTCGCAAACTGCAAAGAGGACTTTTTATGGCTTTCTTTCAACATTGGCTTTCTTCTTTCCACTCTTCTATAAAGGCCAGATTTGTGGAGTGCACCACTAATAGTTGACCTGTGGACAGATTCTTCCATCTGAGCTGCTGATCTCCTCCAGAGTTGCCATGGGCCTCTTGGCTGCTTCTCTGATTAATGCTTTCCTTGCCCAGCCTGTCAGTTTAGGTGGACAGCCATGTCTTGGTAGGTTTGCAATTGTGCCATACTCTTTCCTTCGTCAGATGGTGGATTCAACAGTGCTCTATGAGATCTTCAAAGCTTAAGATGTTTTTTTTATAACCTAACCCTGCTTTAAACTTCTCCACAACTTTATCCCTGACCTGTCTGGTGTGTTCCTTGGCCTTCATAATGATCTTTGTTCACTAAGGTTCTCTAACAATCCTCTGAGGGCTTCTCAGAACAGCTGTATTTATACTGAGATAAAATTACACACAGGGGGACTCTATTTACTAATGTGGGTGACTCCTGAAGGCAATTAGTTACAGTAGATTTTAGTTAGTGATATCAGAGTAAAGGGGGCTGAATAAAAATGCACGCCACACTTTTCAGACATTTATTTGTAAAAACATTTGAAAACCATTTATCATTTTCCTTCCACTTCACAATTACTGTATGTGCCACTTTGTGTTGGTCTATCAAATAAAATCACAATACATACATTTACGTTTTTGGTTATAACATGGCAAAATGTGGAAAATTTCAAGGGGTATGAATACTTTTTCAAGGCACTGTATGTATATATTTATATTTTATATACTGTATATATATATATATATATATATATATATATATATATATATATATATATATATATACAGTACCTGGAATAACTAGCTAGATTTGCTTAAAAATAAATAAAAAATTTGATGTGCTAAAGGGAGTTACAGCATTACACAAATTTCACAAAGCGTGGTTAACACGTAGGAGTTTACAGGGTAGAGCTGGGACCTCCCTATTGTGGTCGGCACATACCAATTCCTCTTTCACTAACATTTTATGAAGATATTTATATTGTGTACTGATCACACTCCTACGAAAGGTGGTTCACCTAGTACACACACACACATAACCACAAACAAAGCAGGGGTTTCTGTGTGCTCGCTGTCAGAAGTACGAAACAAAAGACTTGTTTCAGCCAAAATGTAAAACTTGTTTTTCCTTTACTAACAACTTCCTTTGTTATATTCATTACTAAAGCTGGGTACACACCTAAAAGTCTTCTTTTCATTCAAACAGAGGGTTGAACAAAAAAAAATAAAAAAATTGACAGATCGCTACTGACTTGTACTTCTATGGACCCTGCCTTGGTCTTGTTAACGCCAGGACCCTAGACCGGCGGATCCCAAAGGGAGAAGAACCTGTGGAAACCGGTCTAGCTACAGGGAGGAGTAAATCTTTTTTTGTTTCCCTAGACCAGGGGTGGGCGACTGCGGCCCTCCAGCTGTTGTGGAAATAGTTCCATCAAAGTTCCATCATGACTCTGCCTTTGTTGCTAACTGTCAATATTCCCATCATGCCTCTGCCTCTGGGAGTCATGCTTGTAACTGTCATGCTTGCAATGCATCATGGGAGATGTAGTTCCATAACAGCTGGAGGGCCACAGTTGCCCACCTCTGCCCTAGGCGTAAACAAGCAATTAACCCCTGCAGTGAAGGCGCAGTTCCTCTTCAAGAGATCATTTTTTAGTTTGTGATAGTTGGGCTTTAAAGCCGAACTCAGGGATAAATCGTTTTTAATTTTAAATGTCACGCTGGTGTTTAAAAAGAAACAGCTCCTCCTGCAGTATTTGCCTTCATTTTAGAGTTGTCCTCAGTCTTCAAGGGTGAGCCTGACCACCGGCCAAGTTGCGCTGCGCTCCCGGAGTGGACAGGCGATCTCCTGGGACCTGTCACGTGTCCCAGGAGATCGCCTAGAGGGAGGGGCCGCCTAAGGCGAAAGGAGGAGTCGCCTTAGCGGTCCCTGGGTGGAAGGCGAAAGTGGGACAGGAAGTCCCACTCCTCACGAAGCCTCCACTCCCCAAAAAAAAATTACATCCCAAATGTGGTATGTAAGGGGGCGAGGAGTGCTTAAAGCATAAGTTCCACTTTTTGGTGGAACTCCGCTTTAATCACTTCAGCCCCAGAAGAATTTACCCCCTTCCTGACCGGGCCATTTTTTACGATACGGAGCTGCATCGCTTTAACTGACAATTGCGCGGCTCAGCATCATTCAACCTAGAAGATAAAGGGAATACTGTGAGTACAGGGAATTATAGCCCTGCTCCTTGAGTGCAGTACCTTGAACTCATAGTATATTGATGCAGAGAGCAGGGCTGATGTCATCACTTCAGCACTGCTTTCTGCATCTTCTAGGACCACCTACCGCTATAAGAAAACTAAGGAGGAAGGGGACTGAGTACATCATGTGACCATCCAGAAAACATCCGAAGAAGAGGAGCAAAAAAAACAAAAAACAAAAAAAAAAAAAAAAAAACACTAATGGTAGGGACATAAATGGGGAAAGGTGGGAACTGTGGAAGCTGTAAATCACTGTAGCAGGCACTACTACTACAATGATCTTCGTTAAGTGTCAGGCCCTGTGCTCAGTGTCTACCCTGCTGCCTATTGAACGCAGGAGGTCGTCGATTCCACATGTTCTCTATTCAAAGACCACCTTGCATTTTCTCAATGATTGCAATGTGCTCTCTGTATGGACGAGTTGGAGATCATGACATTACCGCCTGCCTCTCCACCCCATCCAATCAGAGAACACGTATTCCTCCTGTGTTCTCAATGCAGTGGGGCATCCGCTTGGCACAGAGTGCAGAAGCTAGTGGCTATCACTGTAGTAGCGCTGCCTAGACCAATGTAACTATATAAAATCTGCCCTACCTAAACTGTATGATGGACAGCAATCTGCACAGGAAGATTGTAGAAAATCTCCATAGAAGCAGACAGCAATTAAAAACTGGATGGATTTTCTTTGTAAGTGCATTGTCCTAACTTTGGAGTGTGTTTGTTCATAATTTACAATATTTCCTAATTCACACCCACATTTATAGGGACACCGGAGGAAAAATTGGAAAGTGAGGAAGTTTATACTCAGAGAAGATCCGGCGTACCTGCACTACTATGATCCAGCTTCGGTAAGAGAAAGTTTTACACACTGGTTTATATTAGTTAATGAAGTGCTTAATATTATTCTACAAATGCAATAGGCATAGTCATTTCATATTATGAAACGTGATATATTTGCCACAGGGTCCATGGTTCACACGGCTACCGCGTTTACACGTGTTTACAAGCTGTTACAGGCATTTGGTGTTTCAAATGCCTCTGAACATCCGTCCTGAACACATTTTTTTGCTTTCCAAAAAATGCTTCTAAACTCAACTCCTAGAAACTACTATAACCTACCCTGTGTACATGTACTGATAAGATAACATAGGGGAGATTTCAGGGGCCGCCGAAAAAAAAATGCCCAACTGCTCCTAAACATCCGTTTACCAGCAGCATGAAGCCTAAAGCGTGACATGTTAGGTATCTATTTATTCGGCGTAGCATCATCTTTCACATTATACACACAAATCAGGCTAACTTTAGTGTTTTTTGTTTTTCTTAATTCATGAAACATTTTTTTCCTCCCAAAAAAAAACACGTTTGAAAACTTGCTGCACAAATACCATGTGACATAAAAAAATCAGGCTAACTTTAGTGTTTTGTTTTTCTTAATTCATGAAACAGTTCTTTCCACTCCCAAAAAAAACGCATTTGAAAAATTGCTGCACAAATACCATGTGACATAAAAAGTTGCAACAACCGCCATTTTATTCCCTAGGGTCTCTGCTAAAAAAACATATATAAGGTTTGGAGTAATTTTCTAGCAAAAAAATGATGGTTTTTACATGTAGGAGAGAGAGTGCCAGAATTGGCCTGGGCTGGAAGTGGTTAAACCAAAGTTTAGCTTTAAAGAGGTGTGCCCCCTAAAAAAAATTTTTTTTAAAAGTCAGCAGCTACAAATACTGCAGCTGCTGACTTTTAATAATCAGACACTTACCTGTCCCAGGGTCCAGCGATGCGGGGGAACGAAGCCCCCCCTTGTTCCCCGCTCCGCTTGCGGCGCCGGCATTCTTACTGTGGGCACCTGGCTGTGGCTTCACAGCTGGGCACCCACTGCACATGCGCCGCGTGTCGTGATACGACGCTCAGTCATCTGGGACACATGACAGGTCCCAGATGACTGTGCGGCGCCGAGGGGAAGTGATGTCAGTGCCCGGGCACTGAAGGTGGCAGACTACGAAGGACCCCCTAGCAACAGGCATTTAGAGGTGAGTAAACATTTTTTTTTTTCGAATAATTTTTTTTAAATTTCTTTTTGGATTTTTAAGCAATTTTTTGGTGGCAACACCACTTTAACGATGTAATCACATGAAAAATTTGCCACGGTTTGCAACCACTGATTGTAAATCATAATCATGAAATATTCCTGTGCTATTTCATATTTACCCAAGAAAAGAATTGTGCTATTTGTTTTACTTAAAAATATGATTTTTTTAAATATCACAGGATGTTGCCTCCATGATCAAGAGGTACCACCAGGAACCCGTACAGAGTAAATGTTGATGCTGTACAATTTGCAGGCATGCCTGAGTTGCCCAATGCAAACATAATCAAATTTACTATATAGGAGAAGCTCCCATTACCCAGTTTATTGATTATATTGTCTTCTTTGTATTACCAGGGGGATAATGACGCTTTAGGATCTATTCACTTGAGGGGCTGTGTAGTGACCGCAGTAGAGGGTTTGACTGATGGTAAGTCGCTCACTAAATTTGATATGGCAGTTTTAATGAATGGATGCACAGATGTTTCTAACACATAGGAGCTGAAAGGGTTATCACAGGTTTCTATGACTCTCTAGGACGGTTATTTGTCCTGGGGTCCACTGTCACCAGCACAGGCCTTGGAGAATCCAAACATTTGACAGTTGCTACTGGAGCAGAAAAAGGAGGGAAATCTCCCAATCCGGACACCTACAGTATTCTGGGGACAATTGTCTATCCTTACTTGGATATTTTCCCTCATTTCCTGTTCCATCTCTGGGACAGGAAGTGAAAGGTTTATATTTAAAGTGGAATTCCAGTCAGAAGCTAACTAACCCTAAACCTACTCTCTGCCACATTCTAAGCCTAATCTATCTAGCCCTGTAAAGCAAAAATTGCTGTACTTACCTGTTCTGAAGCCATTTCAGTCTGGTCTCCAGTGGCAGATGCTGTGTGCTGGAGAGGACCGACAATGGCTGGGAAATGCCTGGGAAGTGACGTCACCCATAGAGTTATTATAGGGCTTCTGTTGTCGGCTGCCTCTTCTGCACCCACACACACTGAAGGCCCCTCTGACAGCTCAGCGTGGGACTGGACCAGAGCGGAGGAGTCGCCTTAGCGGTCCCTGGGTGGAAGGAGAAAGTGGGACAGGAAGTCCCACTCCTCACGAAGCCTCCATTCCCCCACCCCCTAAAAAAATTACCGGGCCATTTTTTACGATACGGAGCTGCGTCGCTTTAACTGACAATTGCGCCGCCGTGCGGCACTGTACCCAAACAAAATTGACGTAATTATTTCCCCACAAATAGAGCTTTCTTTTGGTGGTATTTGATCACCTCTGCGGTTTTTATTTTTGCGCTATAAACAAAAAAAAAAGACAGACTATTTTGAAAAAAAAAAGCAATATTTTTTACTTTTTGCTATAATAAATATCCCCAAAAAATATATATAAAAAAGAATTTCTTCCTCAGTTTAGGCTGATATGTATTCTTCGACATATTTTTGGAAAAAAAAAAAAATGCAATAAGCGTAAATTGATTGGTTTGCGCAAACGTTATAATGTCTACAAAATAGGGGATAGATTTATGGCATTTTTATTATTTTTTTTTTCTACTAGTAATGGCGTCGATCTGCAATTTTTCTTGGGACTGCGACATTGCAGCGGACATATCAGACGATTTACACACTATTTTGGGACAATTGACATTTATACAGCGATCAGTGCTATAAATAGCCATTTATTACTGAATAAATGTCACTTGCAGGGAAGGGGTTAACACTAGGGGGCGATCAAGGGGTTAACACTAGGGGGCGATCAAGGGGTTAAATGTGTGTCCAAGGAATGATTCTAACTGTGGGGGGATGGGACTGCCTGGGGGAGGAGACCGATTGTTGTTCCTAAATAGTAGGAACAACAGATCGCTCTCCTTACCCCTGACAGAATGGAGATCTGTCTGTTTACATTGACAGATCTTCATTCTCTCCTTTTCAGGAGCGATCGCGGGTAGCTGATGGCCATCACGTGCCCTATACTCCTTAAAGCGCCTGCCGTACAGCTGCGGCGGTTCGCACAGGAGTGCCATTCTGCCACCATCAATCGATGGCAGGCGGTTGGCAAGCGGTTAAATTCCAAAAATAATCCCAAAATAGTTCAAAGATGCTTAACTCGGTGGCATCCGATTCAAAAAGAGCTGGAAGGGACTCTGTATGAATAACAAGGAAAAGAGAAGCAGGGCCATCTAAGTGTAGCAATAAGACCACATGATTTATTTTCACAAAATTGGCAACTCACAAAAAGTAGTAGAATAGGCACTTGTCAAACAGGTAACACCACTATGTAGCTCCGGTCCGGTCCTGCTGCATGCAGATCCCCAAGATGCTTATCCTTTGCTGTTCTGGTGGCTCCTAGCACTCCTGGTCAGAGTTGGCAATTTTGTAAAAATGAATTATGAGATCTTATTGCTACACTTAGATGGCGCTGCTTCTCTTTTCTTTGTGGAACTGGATGGACTGGTGTCTTTATTCAACCTTTTACCAACTATGTAACTATGAAAGATCAATGTATGACGAGGAGAAGCTACATTGATCAGCATCTCAATGATCTCCATTCCATGCATTGTCCTATGTCCAGAGAGAAAAGTTTCCATTGCAGGAAGCATAGAATATCCATAGCTTCTGATCTATGGAGAACAGAACAGTCATAAAGCTTCCCCAGTCCTGCTGATGATCCGCCCATCACCTGGGACACATATACATGAAATCCCCAGGAAGATACTTTGAATGCATCATTTTTGTTTTTTTTTTTGCTCATTCTATTTTCTTCTTTCTTACCTGTAAGAAGCACTTTGCTCTTTATAAAATAATATCTCATTTTCTTCCCTAGCAAAAAAACAAGAAGCCGATGGAAACCTTTTTGAAATCATCACAGCCTCTGAGATACATTACTACCTGCAGGCTGCATCAGCAGAAGAGCGCAAAGAGTGGATTAAAGCTATTCAAGCTGTCTCCAAAATTGGAAAATAGATTTAGACATCAATGCAGAGTCACACGTTTGCTGTATACAATCTATCCAGGTTATAAAGCAGTGATGTATTTTATCATTACCATTGCTACTGAGCCTTGAGCTGGGGGTAGAGTACTCAATGAGAAAATCTGTAGCTATTTCTGTTGAGGAGATTTTGATGTCACCTAACTTATTAAAGCGAATCTTCACTCTGTCAATCAACATTGGCTATTTTGAATCCTTAGCCCTCTAGCATTAGTAAATTGATAGGAAAAGTATATTGTATTTCCTTGTTTTAAACTTTTTTTCAAAATGTCTTCAGTTTCCTGCCTAGGGAATTAATGTCATACATCCCAGAAGTCTTCCGAAGGTGAAGGAGGGCTTTTCTCAGCTTAGCTCAGGCATGCAGGTAGGAGGGTATGCTCAACAACTTGCTTACTGGGCACTTAAAGCCCAGAAATTAAAAAAAAAAGAAAAAAAAAAACATGTTTTTCAAAAATGTTTTTTGGTTATTTAAAATTTTTTTATTTAAAAAAAAAAGAAAAAAAAAAACATGTTTCAAAGTTTGTTATAAAATTTTACAAACATGTAATTTTTCTCCTTCATTGATATGCGCTGATGAGGCGGCACTGGTGGGCACTAATAGGCTGCACTGGTGGGCACTGATAGGTGGAACTAATAGGCACAGATAAGGCCGCACTGATAAAGAAGTACTGATGAGCACAGATAAGGCGGTACTGATGGGCACAGATAAAGCGGCACTGATGGCCACTGATAAGATGTCTCTGATGGGCCCTGATGGGTGGCACTGATAGGTGTTACTGATAGGTACCACTTATAAATGGCACTGATAGGTGGCACTGATGGGCACTGTAGGTGACACTGATGGGCACTGGTAGGTGACACTAATGGGCACTGGTCGGTGACACTGATGGGCAGCACTGTTAATGAGGCACTGATTGGTGACACTGATAGGTGGCACTGTGGGCACTGGTAGGTGGCACTTTGGACATTCGTAGGTAGTGCCGGTGGGCACTGGTAGGCGCCACTTTTGTGCACTGGTAGGTGGCACAGATGAGCTGGCAGCAGTTCTCCTTGATCAGGACCGATGTCCCTCTGACAGCAGCCGGTGATCGGCTTTTTTTCTTTTCGCCTCACGCTATCAGCGCGAGGAGAAAAAATAGCTGATTACCGGCTCTGTTTACATCACATGATCAGCTGTCATTGGCCAACAGCTGATCACGTGGTAAGGGAATCAACCCCTTACTCCGATCTGTGATCAGTCGAGTCTCATAGACTCGCTGATCACAGAGCGTGCAGGCCACTCGAGCACGGGAGGACTTCTATTGACGTAAAGTAGGTCCACACTGTAGCCGTCATTCGGCTATAGCGCAGATCTGAAGAAGTTAACTAAGAAAAGCCCTCCTTCCCTCCTGAAGACTCTTGAGATGTAGGACATAATTTTCCTAGGCATGGAAACCAGGAGGTAACTAAAGGAAAGGTTAAAAAAAGTTTAAAACAAGTAAATATCATATGCCTTCCCATTTTTTTTTACTAATGCTAGCAGCATAAGGATTAAAAATAGCCAAATTTGATTAAGACAGTGAAGCTCTGCTTAAGCTCTGGGGAAAATTCTCTTGCAAAGTGCCTCTTTGAACTGTTTATTTGCCTTTAGTAAATCAACTCATGTGCCTTGATCTTGATGATGTCTGTGTCCTCCATTCCTTGTACAGGCGACACAGACAAAGCAAATCAGGAAAAATCTCCCCAATGGGTTTACAGACAGAAAAAAGTCTGAAAGAAATTCTGACTCTTAACCCTATCAAAAACAACAAAAAATAATAATTAACTGGAGTTGAACTTTCAAGTAGATTTCCAAAAAAATGTGAACTTCAAAGATTGTTTAAGACCTACCATAGACGTGAATTTCTTTCTTATAACTACAGACAGTGTTGAGCCATTGTGTTCTCCCGGTGGGGGCGTGGGGGAACCGTCCCTGCTGGCAGAACACAGTGATTATGATAATAGTCACAGTGATAATCACATGTAAAATCCGGCAGGCTGGTTGTACCCCAGGAATGTTTGAACAATCTATGGCCAGCCTAATGCCGTGTACACACGATCAGACTTTCCGACGGGAAATGTTGGATGTGTATGCTCCATCGAAAATTTGTTGTCGGACTTTCCGCCAACAAATGTTGGCTAGCAGGTCTCAAATTTTCCGCCAACAAAACTTTGTTGTTGGACTTTCCGATCCTGTGTACACAAGTCCGTCGCACAAAAGTTCATGCATGCTCGGAATCAAGTACGTGCTGGGAGCGCTCGGTTTTGTAAAACTAGCGTTCATAATGGAGATATCACATGACTATAGAACTTCCTTTTTCTCGGCTCACAGTACGTCTTGTACGTCACTATGTTTGTAATTGGTGGCCAACATTTGTGTGACCGTGTGTATGCAAGACAAGTTGGAGCCAACAACCTTCGAACAAAATTCCACGGTTTTGTTGTCGGAAAGTCTGATCGTGTGTACGGGGCATAAGACTGCAAGAAGTGTGGGGTTATCTATGGACAAAGGTCTGTAATTACAGATCTGACCTGCAGTTCCAACTTCTGGTGAATAGTGATGAGCTATGTCAAGCACAGTTAGCTTATCACTACTGGTGAATGCTTGTATGTGACTAAAGCCTCATACACACGATCGGACGAAACAAACTTTTTTGTGGATTTCTGTCCAAAGGGCGTTGGCCGTGAACTTGTTCTGCATACACACGGCAGGACTTTTTCAGCCAACTTTCACCAAATCACGTGTTTTTTCAGCTCTTTACCGCCACCCTTTGGTCAATTTCTGTATTGTTGTCTGATCTTTTGCATTGGTTCTGAGCATGTGTGTTTGTACTTTGGACTAAAGTCCTATGGACTTGTGTACACACGATAAGATTTTGCACCATAGGACTTTTGTTGCCAGAAAGTTTGTCTGTTTAAACAGCCAAAATTTGTCTGATGAAAACTGAAAAAGTTTGTTCGATGGAGCGTACACACGGTCGGATGTTGCCTTAAAACAGGTAATTTGCATGTTTGTTGTCAAAAAGTCTGATCGTGTGTATGGGATCGTGTGTATGGGCCTTTAAAGGCCCATACACACGATCAGACTTTTTGACAACAAACATGCAAATTAGCTGTTTTGGACCAACATCCGACCGTGTGTACGCTCCATCGGACCAAGTTTTTCAGTTTTCATCGGACTTTTGTTGGCTGTGCGAACGGACCAACTTTCTGCCAACAAAAGTCTGATCGTCTGTACAGAAAACCATAGGACTTTTGTACAAAGTACACACACCCATGCTCAGAACCAATGCAAAAGATCAGACAACAATACAGAAGTTGACCAAAGGTGGCGATAAAGAGCAGAAAAACCACGTGATTTGGTGAAAGTTGCTGAAAAAACGGAAAATTGTATACTTACCTTTCCGTAATTTTCCTTTCCTGTCGCATCCTCATGGCAGCATACACTCTGGGTTGTGACTCCGCCTCCACAACCTGATAGGACCACATAACTATAAGATGAAGATACGGCCCCCGCCCCGGTATTCTCTGTATATATGAATCACCTTTATTTAAGAATGGGAGGGATATTGTATGCTGCCATGAGGATGCGACAGGAAAGGAAAATTACGGAAAGGTAAGTATACAATTTTCCGTTTTCCTGTCGCATCATGGCAGCATACACTCTGGGGAGTAACTCGCAGACAGGGTGGGTAATGCATCAATAGTAGTTTTTTTATTCACAAGGAATGGCAGAGTTGGCCTGAATAACCGATCTCCCAAAATTTACAGTAGACAAACGGGCAGAATCGACTTTATAATGGGAAATAAAAGTATTCCTGGAGGACCAGGTGGCCGCCCTGCAGATGGTTTCAGCTGAGACCCTACAATAGGCTGCCCATGAGGTTGCCACTGCCCGGGTGGAATGCGCCTTCAACCCGTCCGGGATCTGCGTAGCACTTAGCGAGTAGGCCTTCTTGATGGTTTTCACCAGCCATGAGGCGATTGTGCGGGCCGATGCTGACTGACCTCTCCTGAAACCGTGAGGGATGATTAGGAGGTTCTCTGACTTCCTAAAGGGTTCTGAGGCTGAGAGGTATTTGATGATGTTACCTCTGACATCCAGGGGGTGCGGATCGCCCTGGTCTGTGGTGAGCGCTGGCAGGTTAATCTCCTGGTTGAAGTGAAAGGAGGACGACACTTTAGGGATGAAGCGGTCTGAGGGTTTTAGGACTACCCTGTCTGGGTGGATGACCAGATATGGATCCCTGGCCAGTAAGGCTTGCATCTCAGAGACCCTTTTAGCCGATGTTATAGCGATGAGGAATGTCACCTTTAGCGTCAGATCCCAGAGGGAGATGCCCTCTAGAGGGAAGAAGGGTTCTTTAGATAGGGCCTCCAGAACGACCGACAGGTCCCAGGTCGGGAATGAAGGCTTCCTGGGAGGCCTCAGCTTGAGACATGCCCTCTGGAACTGAACGACAAGAGGGTCGAGGGCCCATCTAGTCCCAGTCAGGGCGGACAGGGCTGACACCTGCACCTTAAGGGTGCTGGAGCCGAGGCCTTTGTCCAGACCTGTCTGCAGAAACTCCAGAATCTGAGGGGTTGAGATGGAGGATAGATCCCACTCCTGCTGATGGGCGAAGGAGGTGAACTTATCCCAAACCCGCCGGTAGGTGGTGTTTGTGGTGGATTTTCTGGCCTGAAGTAGGGTGTCTACTACCCTAGAGGAACAGCCCCGCTCTAGGTACCTAGACCTTTCAGTCTCCAGGCCATCAGGTGCATCCTCTCTGGACTCGGGTGCAATAGATGGCCCTGGGAGAGCAGGTCGACTGACTGTGGAAGGGGGAGCGGGTCTGTTGTGCTCAACTGTAGGAGAGTGGTAAACCATGGCCTCCTGGGCCAGAAGGGAATCACGGCCACCACTAGGGCTGATGACCGCTTGAGCCTGAGCAGAAACCTCGCTATCAAAGGGGTCGGAGGGAAGATATACCCGAGGTGGAAGTCCCAGGGGTGGTGGAGACAGTCTGTCCCCTCCGCTGAGGGGAAGGGGACTCGAGACAGGAATCTCTGACACTTGGTATTGTCCGGGGTCGCTGCCAGGTCTATATCCGGGGGGCCCCAGGTTTTGGAGATCAGGGCGAAGGCCCGGGGACTCAGGGACCACTCGTTGTTGGAGAGAAATCTCCTGCTGCCCAATCCTTCCCTCTTACCTATCACGATGGTGGTGATCTGCTGGGGCAGTGGCCTCCATAGGGATAGTAAAGGCAGCCTAGTAGAAAGGAATAGGCATTTAGAGGGGAAGGAAGGTAAGGGGGGAAATGGAGCAAGAAGCAGATGCAGAAATGCACAAATAGAAACAAAACAAAATAGGCACTTACCTATTGGGGAGTGTGCTGAGATAGTCCTGGAATCTGTTGCAGGTGGTTTTCTGCTGAAAAACATCCAGGGAAAGGAAAGGGAATCTTTCCTCTTTTGAATTTGGCGCCGGGAGCGCCGTGACGCTTCGCGCATGCGCAGTAGCGCCGCGCGGCCGTCGGCGCCATCTTGGATACTGGCAATAGCCTCAGTTCCCTACACAGGACGCCCGTAGAGCCGCAGTGCGCATGCGCGGGGGCGCCGGAACGCTGAGCGCTGCTGGGGGGAACAGAGGACACACAGGAGGGACTACAAGGCCCAGCAGGGGCCGGAAGGCAAAGTGACATCAAAGGAGGAAGACCACTGCAAGGTACAAAGCCTATTTAAGGCTTTTAAATGTAAAGAGGGATCACATACCTTTAAGCCTGTTTAAGGCTTGCTTCCCAAGGCAGCGGTGGCAGTGCTTTTAAACCTGGTTAAGGCTTATTACAGCAGGCAGGTGCAGTAGTAGTACCCCTGAGATCACCAGAGTGGGGTTCCTTCCATTTAGCTTCGTTTAGAGGCTGTACAGGCAAGGACTTCCAAACCAGGAGAGGCTAGAACCTGGCTGGGGCGATAGCGGTAAGAGGGTGAAGCGTGCGGTCCCAACAGGTGAGGAAAAATTAGAGAATACCGGGGCGGGGGCCGTATCTTCATCTTATAGTTATGTGGTCCTATCAGGTTGTGGAGGCGGAGTCACAACCCAGAGTGTATGCTGCCATGATGCGACAGGAAAGTCCTGCTGTGTGTATGCAATACAAGTTCAGGGCCGACGCCCTTTGTACAAAAATCCACGGGAATGTTTTTACAAAGTCCTATCGTGTGTATGAGGCTTAAGAAATACATTAGCCTCATACACAAGATCAGACTTTGTACAACATGAACGTAGTGACGTTTCAACGTACTGACGACACTTCAGAAGAGGACTTTCAAATACTCCAGCGCCACCTTTGGTCAACTTTTATATTGTTGTCTGATCTTTTGCATTGGTTCTGAGCATGCGTGTTTGTGCTTTGTACAAAAGTCCGATGGTTCTGTGTACACACGGTCGGACTTTGCTCCATCGGATTTTGTTGGCAGAAAGTTTGTCCGTTCGCACAGCCAACAAAAGTCAGATGAAAACTGAAAAAGTTTGTCCGATGGAGCGTACACACGGTCGGATGTTGGTCCAAAACAGCTAATTTGCATGTTTGTTGTCAAAAAGTCTGATCGTGTAGGGCAGGGGTCTCAAACTGGTGGCCCTCCAGCTGTTGCAAAACTACAAGTCCCATCATGCCTCTGCCTGTGGGAGTCATGCTTGTAACTGTCAGCCTTGCAATGCATCATGGGACTTGTAGTCTCGCAACATCTGGAGGGCCGCCAGTTTGAGACCCCTGGTGTAGGGGAACAAATGTATTTCTTTGGTTGGACTCCAGTCTACTAGGCAGTATAAGCTACAACCATTTTTTACAAGGAAGCTATTGGAGGTAGGAATCTTTGAATGCTACTACATAGAGGGGCCACAATCAAATAGGTTATTTACGTCCTTCTAGAAATGGATATTATTTTATATATATGTGAATAATTTTATGACGCTAGAGTGGCAACAAATCTACAAAATGCTGAGCAGAAACAAGCTTACTTGCGGCCATTGGATTGCTCTCATTTAGCTCTAGAACAACTCATTGCTCAAGCACTAAATCCTTCTATCACAAATGGTTAACAAAAAAAAAAAAAAATACTTCAATAACAAACTCACTTGTCACAGTCCACATCACAACCTATTCATTTAACAAAAATTACTTTTATCTGTATGTAAAAATAGATACAGTATATCAAATAGGAGATGGTCATACTGACGAATCGCATCCAAATTTGGTCCAACCATCTGTAACTACTATAATTTCTGAATTTTGCACTAATAAATAATAAACAAATGTTTAAATTACTCATGTGTCTTTTGAAGTCTGTGACATCAAATGTCAATGTCTGCAACAGTACGGGTTTTCATAATTGTAATATAGATGATGTGCAGTTACTTGCAGAAGCTAATCATCAGTATAGGATAAGGTGCGTGATCCATACGGAAAGAAACACAAAGGAAGGGTCATAGGGGGAAGCTGGGAAAAAAAGCTGCACTGTGCTTTCTAAAGCCTCATACACACGATCGGACTTTGTACAAACTTTCCCGTGGATTTTTGCACAAAGGGCGTTGGCCCCAAGTTTGTATTGCATACACACGATCTGACTTTTTAGGCAACAAACATGAACGTAGTGACGTTTCAACGTACTGACGACACTTCAAAAGAGGACGTTCAAATACTCCAGCGCCACCTTTGGTCAACTTCGGTATTGTTGTCTGATCTTTTGCATTGGTTCTGAGCATGCGTGTTTGTACTTTGTACAAAAGTCCGATGGTTTTGTGTACACACGGTCGGACTTTGCTCCATCGGACTTTTGTTGACAGAAAGTTGGTCCGTTCGCACAGCCAACAAAAGTCCGATGAAAACTGAAAAAGTTGGTCCGATGGAGCGTACACACGGTGGGATGTTGGTCCAAACCAGCTAATTTGCCTGTTTGTTGTCAAAAAGTCAGATCGTGTGTATGGTCCTTTAGTATGTCTTGGCTGGCTGGTAATAAAGGAAGGATCACAGTGAAATACTCATAGCAAAGCATAAAATAACTTCAGCAGTTTTTCAATTTAAAAGTGCATTTAGACTAAGCCCCCGTACACATGGTCGGAAATTCCGACCACAAAATCCGTCAGATTTTTTCCCACGGATTTTGTCCGGCACTGGTGTTGCATACACATGGTCGGGCAAAGTTGTCGGAAAATCCGATCATTTCGACCGTGGTGACGTTTGTTGCGTACGACGGAACTACGTAGAGGCTAGTAGCCAATAGCTTTGGTCTCAGCAATTTGATCTGGGCATGCGTGGCACTTTGTCTGTCGGAATTCTCGACACACGATCGGAAAAAGTCCGATTGGATTTTGTTGTCGGAAAATTTGAGATCCTGCTCTCATATTTTTTCCTCTAGTGGGTAAAAATTGGTGGTTGGAAATTCAGACAGAAAAAGCCCGCTAGAGCCCACACACGATCGGATTTTCCGACAACATAATCCGATCAGACTTTTTTCCATTGGAATATCCGACCGTGTGTACGGGGCATTATTGGAGTTTTTCACTACTTTAGTGCAGTATTAAACCCAAAAACAAAAATGTGTTATATTGCAGTTTACCAATCCTTAGCTGTGGTGGCTGCAATTCATTCTATTTTTAGGCTTTTTAATTTAACCTGCTGATCCAGCCAGTAAGACAGGCCATACATGGGTCGAATTTCGAAATATTTTCTTTCTAAAATGTTATCTTTTGCCCCGTACACACGATCGCAAATTCCGCCAGCAACAGTCCGATGAGAGCTTTTGGTCGGAAATTCCGACTGTGTGTATGCTCCATCGGACTTTTGCTGGTGAATTCCCACCAGCAAAAGATTGAGAGCATGTTCTCTATTTTTCGGTTGGAAAAAGTTCCGATACGAAATTGCGATCGTCTGTACAAATTCCTAAGCACAAATTCCTACACATGCTCGGAAACAATTTGACGCATGCTCGGAAGCATTGAACTTAATTTTCTCAGCTGGTCGTAGTGTTGTACGTCACCGTGTTCTTGGCTGTCGAAAGTTCATAGAACTTTTGTGTGATCGTGTGTATGCAAGCTAAGCTTGAGCGGAATTCCGTTGGAAAAAACATCCAAGTTTTTTCCGCCGGAAAATGCGCTCGTGAGTACGGGGCATAAGAATTTCCGTTCGTATTTCGCACCATTAGTGGGCTGCAGCAACAGCCGATTTTCGTGCGGCAATCAAATTTGTGCGGCAAAGAGTAATCGGACATGTTGGAAATTTTTTGAAAAACAAACGATTTTCTAATGAATGATGGGAGAATCATGCGAGAAATATAATCGAAAAAAAATGGGCATGTGCAAGAAAAGAAAATTCCCGGAAAGAAAAGATTCCTAGCCACGAAAATTATTTTCTGTAGCAACATGAGGTGAAATTGAAGGCTTGGTTGGCCGAATTTTCGAAATCAATGGTGGCACCATCGGATCACAAAACGCACAAATTTTCTGATTTTCAAAAGAAAATTATTTTCGAAATTCGACCATGTATGGCCAGCCTTAGTCTTTTATTTTTCAACTTCCTTTAACACCAACAAACATGGTAGATACCGGGTTGGAACAAACACTTAACGCTTACAGGGGTGCTTACAATGATAAGCCTGTATTCATTTATGTAAAACCTTTATCCCTAAGGCCCTTTTCACACTTATACGACTTGTCTCACGATTTGGGACTGCAAAGTAGCATGACAAGTCGTTCCCCATGATTTCCAATGACAGCCATTCATATTAGTACGACTTCAAGTCGTTCCGACTTTAAAGTAGTCCCTGCACTACTTTGGTCTGATTTTGAAGCCACTTACACAGGCATTCCTTGAAATCGCGGCAGAATCGCGGCAAAAATCACGGGACAAGTCGTATAAGTGTGAAAGGAGCCTTTAGCTGGAGTTTGACTTTAATTTGTTAGTCTAGCCCAATCTGCTAGTCCACCTAATGCCGCGTACACACGAAGGGACTATCCCGCGGGATTGTCCGCTGGACTCAAGTCCACCGGACAATCCCCTCGTGTGTGGGCGCCGGCGGACTTTTTGGCGCCAAAAGTCCGGCGGACTAGGTTTTAAGTTTTGTTTTAAAATTGTCCGCTGGACTTGGCAGTCCGGCGGACAATCCCGCCGTTAGTAGGCTAGTCCGCCGGACTTTTGAAATGAACGGACTTGCCGCTCATCGGAAAGTCAGTTCATTCCCGCTGACTTTTTCCAGCGGATTGTCCGCCGGAGAAGTCCGGGCGTGTGTGGGCAAGTCACACGCTCGGAAGTCCGGGCGTGTGTGAAGAAGTCCCGCCGGACTAGGTCCGGCGGACAAAGTCCGAACGTGTGTACGCGGCATAACACTACCCTCTTCCTAGATTGACAATGCTGCTGCCCAAAGGTGGTTCAGTTGCATCTCCATCCAGAGTGGAGACACTCTAAAGCTGGGTACACACTACAGTTTTTTTATTCGTGCAACCCAGCGGGTTGAGAGCGCTGATCAGGGGTCGGTCTACAGCTGGTTTTCCAGCTTGCAGGTCCAACAGAAGCCGGCTGCACGTACCGACATGCACACAGCAGGGTTGCCAACTGCCAGTAAATTTACTGTGATTTTTTACAACTGCCAGTAAATATCAGGGGCTGATCATTTCATGCTGTGTTGACTTTTTAAGTGTAAATCAAGCAAATGACTTTGTTATAGGTATTGTCAGTGTTTCCATATCATGTTTATACTGTTGAAATATTCACTGTTTGTTTTCAATAGCAGTTCTGTAATTTCTCAGGTTGCCAGTAAAAAATGTGCTCCGCCAGTAAATGTTCCATGTTTTATCAGCAAAAAATGCTGCGGGAGGTTGGCAACCCTGGCACACAGGCCCGTGTGTATGGGGCTTAAGGCAGGAATTGTAATACTGGACAGACAACCAGGTGAAAATAAACGGAAAAATACTAAAAAAGAAAAACAAACAAAATGCCGTTACCACATTTAAGGATTGGTTTTGGGTTTGGGATTGTTTGGGTTTGGGATTGTTTTTGGGTTTAATGCCACTTTAACCACTTAGTGACAGCTCGCTTGCATTGTGCTGCCGCTGTAGGCAAAGCGACATACTGGTATGTTGCTGCCCACTTCTGGGTTTAGGGTGCGTGCATGCGCGCCCCCCTGGC
The DNA here is from genome assembly GCA_028564925.1 of Lithobates sylvaticus. Taxonomy (NCBI): domain Eukaryota; kingdom Metazoa; phylum Chordata; class Amphibia; order Anura; family Ranidae; genus Lithobates; species Lithobates sylvaticus. The sequence goes on from CM053028.1 coordinate 86,656,861, forward strand.
CGGCTCCCACTGTAATTGTACACAAAGGGAACCTGTCAGCAAGTCCAGGCAAATCATTCACGGCTGGGACGTGCTGATTGGCTGTGTGCATTTACCGCCAAGAGCTCTGTGTTGACGTTTAACATAGAGCCCTGTACACAGGGAACGATCTCTGTGTCTCTCATCCCTGCAAAGCAGGGATAAGAAACTTAGAGATCAACTAGTAAAAGCAGCACACATTGCACATAGTTTAACCACTAGAGGACAAGCCGCCGCAGTTATACTGCGGCAGGTTGGCTCTCCTGGGCAAATCGCCATAGCTGTACGTCAGACGCTTTAAGACCACTGGGAGGGTGCATGCGTGCCGGCCGCGATGTCTGCCAGGCACCCGTGATCGCTCCTGAGAGAGATAGGATGGAGATCTGTCAATGTAAAAAGACAGATCTCTGTTCTGTCAGGGGAGAGGAGACAGATCTGTTGTTCATACTAAGTATGAACAGCGATCGGACCATCGGCTGTTAGTTAATAGATCCTGTGTATTCCTCTCTGTACACCTTGGAACCCACTCCTATTGCCCTTTACACATGATCGGATTTTTCGACAACAAAACCGTGGATTTTTTCTTTAAAGGTTGTCGACTCAAATTTGTCTTGCATACACACGGTCACACAAATGTTGGCCAACAATTACAAACGTAGTGACGTACAAGACGTACGCCAAGCTGATAAAAAGGAAGTTGAATAGTAATGCGCCACCCTTTGGGCTCCTTCTGCTAATGTTGTGTTTGGTGAGCATTGATTCCGAGCATGCGACGGACTTGTGTACACACGATAGGAAAATCCGATAACAAAATTTGTTGGCGGAAAATTTGAAAACCTGCTAGCCAACATTTGTTGGCGGAAAGTCCGACAACAAATGTACGATGGAGCATACACACGGTTGGACTTTCTGCCAACAGGCTCACATCCAACATTTGTTGTCGGAAAATCCGATCTCGTGTACGGGGCATCACGGTTAGATGCTCAAAGCAAACAAAAAAGCATCATCCCGCAAGATTGTAAAAACGATGCTTGTTTGTTTAACCACTTCAACAACGCTCACTGTCATATGACGCCCACAAGGTGGATCTCCCATCCTGGATGGGCGTCATATGACGTCCTCGGATTCCCGGCCGCTCGGGACCCGGTGCGAGTGCCGGGCACCCGCGATTGCCCGTTCAAACAACGGGACCGTGCGGGACCGTGGAGCTGTGTGTGTAAACACACAGCTCCACGTCCTGTCACCGGAGAGGAGACCGATCATGTGATCCCAGTACGGAGGAACACATGATCGGTCTTCTCCCCTTGAGTCCCCTCCCCCCACAGTTAGAATCACTCCTATAGGGACACACATTAACCCCTACAGCGCCCCCTAGTGTTAACCCCTTCCCTGCCAGTCACATTTACACAGTAATCAATGCAATTTTATAGCAACGATCGCTGTGTAAATGTGAATGGTTCCAAAAATGTGTCAAAAGTGTCCGAAGTGTCCGCCGCAATGTCGCAGTCACGAAAAAAAATCGCAGATCGCCGCCATTACTAGTAAAAAAAAAAAAAAAAAAAATTCAATAAATCTATCCCCTATTTTGTAGACGCTATAACAAACCGATCAATATACGCTTATTGCGATTTTTTTTTACCAAAAATATGTAGAAGAATACGTATCGGCCTAAACTGAGGAAAAAAAATGGGATATTTATTATAGCAAAAAGTAAAAAATATTGTGTTTTTTTTTCAAAATTGTCGCTCTTCTTTTGTTTATAGCGCAAAAAATAAAAACTGCAGAGGTGATCAAATACCACCAAAAGAAAGCTCTATTTGTGGGAAAAAAAGGACGTCAATTTTGTTTGGGTGTAACGTCGCACGACCGCGCAATTGTTAGTTAAAGCGACGCAGTGCCGAATCGCAAAAAGTGCTCTGGTAAGGAAGGGTAAAAAATGGCCCGGTGCTGAAGCGGTTAAAGCGTAATTTGACCCAAGGGGGTCTATTGATGAGGTGAGCAGGCATTGCACTCAGAGGTGGCGGTAATAACCTTCTTTTCAAATCACACACTTATAATATTAATGAGTGGCACGGATCCAGGAGAATTTACGTTTTTATCACAGAAGAATTTGCACAATCATTTTGGATTGCATGTGAACTATATATATATATATATATATATATATTGCAAATTTTTTCAGCATTAGTCTTAAAACATTTTTGGCCATATTTGGTGTCTTTTTTGTATATGTGGTACCATTATTTGCATAATTACCACATGCGGTTTTAATTGATTCCCTATTTATAAGGATTAGCGCACGATTATTCTTTTTACATAATTACTATTGGTGTCAGATCACTATTGAATAGTTGCAGCTGCTCTACATTTATCACAATTAGTTTTTCTTACACTTTCTTTCACTTCTGTTTTAAAGGGGTTGTAAACCTTCTGTAGTGCTGCAGCCCCCCCGAGCCCACGTTTTACTTACCTGACCCTGATCTTTCTCCGGCCAGGAACAAGCACACCAGCTCTACCTGGTGTCTCGTGTCCTGATTGGATAGATTGATAGCAGCGCAGCCATTGGCTCCCGCTGCTGTTAATCAAATTCACATATGCGGTTCCGGAGGGCAGGGCCGAGTCCTGCATTCTGTTTGAATGGACACAGATCCACCGAGGAGAGCACTTCTCCAACGTGGACACTCGATGGGGGGGGGGGGGGTGGAGGAGCCACCAGCACCGCCACCAGCACCGCTGAGGGACCCCAGAAGAGGTAGATCGGGGCCACTCTGTGCAAAACGAACTGCACAGTAGAGGTACGTATGACATGTGTGTTTTTTTAAACAAGGGTTTACAACCCCTTTAAGTGATAAAGGTAAACAGAACAAGTAGGATGAGTAATAAAATATTTTTTTTTTACCTTTAGTTATATTTTAAGTAGCCTTGTGTAAATACTAGTATACTACAGCTGTATTATAACTGAATACTGCTGACAGAGGGTAGATAACACTGAACACTTAATTTTTGTCTTCAGTCCATGAGCATTATCAGCTAAGAACAAACATTTCCTGTTTTTTCACGCTGCCTGCACCCACTGATAAACTGTTATATAGTTGCTCGGTATAATCCTAATAAAGAAAATTAAGTTAGATTTTAAGCAGTGCAAATATACATTTTTACTGTTTCCATGTAAATGTAATTATTTATCATACAGATTTAACCTCAGTTCTTTCTTAGGATTCACCCTAGGTTTCATCACTGTATTCTCCTGAAATATAATATAATTTCAGGGCTGCTGCGATACAATAATAGCACTCTACTATTCACCTAAACCACAACTGAACCCTTTTTATTTATGCATTATTGTAATGCAGTCTGGCTGCATTTAGATATCTTTTCAAAATATATCTTTATAGAATTTTAAGTTTTTAAGAAGAAAAGAAAAAAGAAAAAAAAAAAGGGGGGGGGGGGGGGGGGGTGGTTGAACAGACTCCAATTGAGAGAACTCACGATGGGAGGTCACTTGTAAAAATAATCCATACATCCTTGCAACAACACAGTTGTTCATGTACCAGTCTACAGCACCTTTGGTTAAAGCAACTGAACTGGGGGAGTGCAGGTAGCCTCGTAAAAATCATAAGCAATCATCAAGGGACCTTTTCACAGCAGAAGATGGATCGTCCATCCAACTTGCCCATACCTTGTTGAATTTTTTCTTAGTATCCCCATTTTCATAAGTACCATGGTATAGAGGAAGATTCCATTTAACCAAACATTTCCAGAAGATAAGTGGAGGAGAAGAGGTCTTCTTCCAATTCGTGCTGATAGCAAAAAAGAGTAACAGACCCCAGAGTATCTGTTCAGCCACAGTGGGGGCCAATTCTTTCACCAGGCCCAACAGACATATTCTTGGCCTTGGAGTAAGCCGAGCTTGGGTGAACTTATTTATCATATCAAGAACCTCCAACCAGAACTAAGAGATAAGTGGACATGTCCAAAAGATGTGGAAAGTCTCCGTCCCGGTGACTACATCTCCAGCAGGCTGATGACAGGGTTGGCTGTAGCTTGTGGAGCCTGTAGGGGGTAATGTATGTCCTGTGGAGACTTTTGAGTTGGATCAACTTGTTCTGGACAGAAATCAGTTGGCGGAAAGGTGCTTTCCAAAATATTGCAATGGCTCTCTATTACTTTTATTTATCAGCTTTTAGAAAATGTGAGCTGCCAGCATATAGGAATGTCAGACACACCAGACCAAAGATCCCACACACCCAGCTCTTCTGGAGTCCAACACGTCCCACTGAACAGTGCTTTAATCTGCACTGCTCTTACTCCCTGAAAATGTTGTTGATTAGGCAACTTTGAGGGATGCATAAGGGAGAGCAGGGCTGCTTCTTGGGTGTGAGGCTCAAATAAAACTGGCAATGTTACATTTTCAAATGAACACTTATGACGGGTCAAGATTGGACAGTGGCTCATGCCAAACTGTCCTAGGTCCCACCTCATTTCTTCTTCAGATGGAATTGTCACTTACCTGCCTTTAGGGAGGGACTCTGTGATCTTGTGTCACCCACTTGTAGACAGGTAGCGTCTGAACTCCCCACGGTAGGTGGCCCTTGAGTGAAGCGGCAATGCAGCAGGAGAAGTAAGTCACAATTTCCTGCAGTCACCAGGGGAACAACTTACCGAGTGGATGCTGGTGCCCCTTATGATCTCAGCAGACATCTTGGGTCAGGGCAGTGTCTATTTAAGACACTGGCTCCCGGTTTGGCGCACAGTTTGTGAGTGGTTAGTGTTAGGCACAGGTTCCCCATCTGGCAGGGAGAGTTTTCAGAGCTAGGGAAAGATTCCAGAGGAGTTGGGGCAGTGCAAAGGCTACATCTTTCCTTGGTTCATGAAGCCTCCCCATTTGGGAGTGGACTGGCCAGGGCACAAGCTGTCGGCATAATTTTAAGCTATGCTCCACTACTACAATTTTGTAAGTGGTTCAGGTCGACTGTGCCTACCTGCCGGGCCTAATTATGCATTGTTGGACTTTTTAAATATACTATTCGCATTCACCTCAGCGTGTGTGTTCACTGTTTGCCGATGCACCACACTGCACCCTGCCCACACACTCTCCTAGCCTAAGGCCCATCTCCATACATATTCCCATATTGTTTGTCTTTATATTGAGGCCTGTTACCGGGAATAAAGAATGTCCAGTTCAAAATCATTTTTTAATTACTGCATCAACTCAAGTCCAAACAGCAACACATCTCCATCATGATACAAAGTCACAGTGAAGAACACATGGTAAAGTACACAGTACCATTGCAACCAGCCAAATGTTACCAGTGAATTCTTATGGGGGTTCTTTAAACTCAGACCTTGGGGCTATCCTGAACTGAGCCACAGGATCTGCTAAGCGAAGGTCAGGGTTGGCAAGATTCCTCCATCTTTCTCCATGTGCCCATTTCTGGTCCTCCTGGCAGTTCAACCCTATGAAATGCACTCTCAGTCTCTTCACATGATACTGACAACATATTTATGGTCAGGGGTGTCTTCTTCCCATAACCCAAACTGCCAGGCCCCACCTACAGCTGGTATTAAAAAGGGCATAGACTCCATCTACTACATCACCAAAGGAAGGGCTGCAAATAAAGGGGCACTACACTTGCCAACATGCTCATACAAAAAAATCTCAGTACATTCTGTAGCACTACCCCACAGTGGGAGCCACTGGGTTTAACAGGTTCTTTCCCAATACAGTGCAGAGGCAGAGGCAGACAGGCACACAGCACCAGTCCATTCGCTCATTGATTAGTCTAGAGCAGTGGTCTCCAAACTGCAGCTATTGACACCAACAATTGGGCATATGTCCTTCCAATGACACCAATGAATAGGCACAATTCCTCCAAATAACACCAACAATGGGGCACAATTCTTACCACTAACACCAACGATGGGGCACTATTCCTTCCACTGACACCAACAATTTGGCATATGCCCTCCTACTGACACCAATTAAGGGGCACAATTCCTCCTAATGACACCAAAGATTGGGCACTATTCCTACCACTGACACCAATAGATGAAAACAAACGACCACCGCTCCAAGGCTCTCCCTACAAGCGAATGCTCCTGCTCCTGTGTGGGAGCCCCAGGTGCTGGCTAATAGCACAACGATTAGAAATCAAAAGGAAGAACTCCGGACAACCGCACACCGGGAAAATAAAATCCAAAGAGTTTATTTAAAAGCAAAAAGACACCACAATTCAAACACGGCAAAAAGGGGGGTACAGAGCTGATGAGTAAGCACTGAAATACAGTGCGAAACGCGTCAGCTCTGTACCCCCCTTTTTGCCGTGTTTGGATTGTGGTGTCTTTTTGCTTTTAAATAAACCCTTTGGATTTTATTTTCCCGGTGTGCGGCTGTCCGGAGTTCTTCCTTTTGATTTCTAATCACTGACACCAATAATGAGGCATTGTTTACTTCCACTGACACCAGGACATTTTATTCTCCCACTGGCCTCAGTCCATCTCCCACAAAGTCCGTAGGACAGTATACTGGCCCTTTGTTTAGAAAGTTTGAAGACCCCTGGTCTAGAGGGGTCATCCATCCCTCTCTACAATGTATCCTCAGCCACGCCCAGCATCATCTATTACTCTCCACAATGTATCCCCATCCACGCCCAGCATCATTCATCCCTCTCCACAATGTATCCCCATCCACACCCAGCATCATCCATCCCTCTTCACAATGTATCCCCATCCACGCCTAGCATCATCCATCCCTCTCCACAATGTATCCCCATCCATGCCCAGAATCCTGGAGAGGAATGGATGATGTTGGGCGTGTATGGGGATACATTGTGGCGAGAGATGGGTGACTCTGGGTGGGGATGAGCATTACATAGTAAAGAGGCTCTTCACAATGTAACTCTCATCCCCACCCAGAGTCATCCTCATCCATTTTCACAATGCAACTCCATCATGCCAGCTTGTCCGCCTCAGGTGTTCCATCCAAGGAGATTAAATAAAGTGAGTCCAAATCTACAGCACATGGGCACAGGGGCACAGCAGCACAAACTAACTCTCTGTGACCTATCCTTCACCCTGCTCTCTCGTATTCTGCATGCACCTGAGAGGGCTGGGTCCACCTTCACCACTGACGAACTGACCACACCCCCTACCAGAGTCCCAGACAATCAGATTGCAAACTAACCAAGCAGCAGCCAGTAGGCTCTGCCTCAGCAGGGAAGGAAACAGAGCAAGTGCAGGCCTCGATCACCGGGTGGGGGGGGGGGGGGCGTTGATGTGAAAGGCGGCAGAGCCTCAGGCTTGTATGCTTCTTCTCTATTGCGGGCGCCGCGCGGGCCAGTGGCTGCCTGCAGATAACAGTTTAATTTCATGTGCTGCTGTAGGGGGAGCGGGCCCGGGCAGCTGGGCCCCTTGGGATGCTCAGGCCCCTTACAAGAGTATTGCCTGTAGCCCCCAGATGGTGGCCCTGGGAGGAGGAGCCTAGGAGGTAGGACATGTGTGTGGACATAGCCACACTGATATGAGGTCTGTGAATGTAGAGAGGGGAGATATACAAGGGGGGGTGCGGGTTACATTAGGGAGATTGCACAGGGGGGGTTTACATTAGGGGGATTGCACGGGGGAGTTACATTAGGGGGATTGCACAGGGGGGATTAAATTAGGGGGATTTCACAGGGGGGGGTGGGTTACATTAGTGGGATTGCACAGGGGGGGGTTACATTAGGGGGATTGCACAGGGGGGTTACATTAGTGGGATTGCACAGGGCAAGGGGAAGTTACATTAGGGGGATTACACAGGGGGGTTACATTAGGGGGATTGCTCAGGGGGGGTTACATTAGGGGGCTTACAGGTGGGGGAGGGTTACATAAAGGGGTTACACGGGGGAGGGTTACATTAGGGGGATTACACAGAGGTGGTTACATTAGGGGGAAAAGCTGTGCTGATGCACTAGCCTGCTCGGATTGCTCAGTGACACGGGGGGGTGACACCACATGTTATCACCGCCCAGAGCACTGTGCGGCATTACAGGCCTCCTGAGACCACCGTCCAGAGCACTGTGCATTACAGGCCCCCTGAGACCACTATCCAGAGCACTATGCAGCAATACAGGCCTCCTCATGCCACTGTCCAGAGCACTGTGCATTACAGGCCTCCTCAGACTACTGTTCAGAGCACTATGCATTACAGGCCTCCTCAGACTACTATTCAGAGCACTGTGCATTACAGGCCTCCTCAGACAACCATTCAGAGCACTGTGCTTTATGGGCCTCCTCAGACCATCCAGAGATGTTAAATCTGCATCTGTGAGTTTTTTCAAACCTTAATACCATAAATAAGAACATTAACATTTTTTACTTCAGTAGTATATAATAAGTTTGGAAATTCTAGAGAAATGCTTAACTAACGTATTACAATTTAACTAAACCCATTCGATTTTAGTAGACTAAAATGATTTTAGTCGACTAAAATATAGGACATTTTAGTACACTAAAATGTACTGCTGATTTAGTCGTCTAAATACGACTAAAACAATTGCAGATGACTAAAATGAGACTAAAACTTAAATTAAAATGGCATTTTAGTCAAAGGACTAAGACTAAAACAAAATAAAAATTTGCTGCCAAAATTACCACTGGTAAAATAAATACTGTGTCCATCTGGCCTTGTGGAAATGTCTATCCCCCCTGCACTTCTGCAGCTAACAACCATATTAGCAGTTACTGCTGTGCTATGAATGTGCATCATACATCCAAAATGTGGGCAAAATGAAGAAAAGTAAATAAGTGCAATTCTAAGCAACAATAAAACCACTTTACTAATGCTTATCCAGCACATACTATAACAATGCTAAATCAGAAGGTTTACTCAAAGTAGCTTAGTCTGAGTTTTGTGTTATTCGCTGTAGCCATAATTCAGAGAGCACCTAACAGGGTCACTGGGAGTACACTTCCTGGAGGCTGTGCTTCTTCTTTCTCTGCTTTCTGTATCACCAATCACAGTCAAACTTCTGGAACTGTGAGCTTCATGGTACCACTGGCAGTTTTTTTTCAAGTTTTCTGTATTCAAAACAGGGGATTCTGCCATTAAAGACAGATTGCCAGCAGCAGGGTCACTAAAGAGGCTGTCTGTCTGTCCCTATGGAATTGTTCCCTCTGTAGCTGGATGCAGCAAGATATCACTCTATCGCTGATTGCTATTGATGGGAGGGACATCTCAAACAGGTAGCCTCTTGCAAACGCTAGCAATTTTGACATCAAGCAGCAGGATCGCTATCGGCAGAGTTGCCCGTCTGAACATGAAATGCCAGACTCACACACCTTACCAATCATTTGGTATCTGTTACCTCAGCTTCCCCGAACGCATTTTCTCCTGGCAGGATAAAAGCTGCTCAAAAAATGCTCCTAAAGCCATGTTTTTAACACACATTTAAGCGCATCAAGCATTTGAGCATTTATGGATTCCATTGGCCACAATATTCATTTATTCTGGCCATTGGTATGAATGAATGCTCAAGTGATATATGCGCCTAGCGTTTAGGCGCATTTAGGATCATAACATTTTTTCCTGCTGAAAAGCTCCTCTCCTGAATGCTGGTGATGGGGTTTTTCTGCCTGTAAACATGTGCATAGAAGTGTCAAATTAAGTGTATAATTAAGGTTCTAGTAGAAGGTACATGTGTACAAACTGTTGAAATTATACATTATACATTGTAATTACAGACAAAAGACATATGAAACATGTTAAAAAATTAGAACATGGAGTCATTAAGGTATTAAAGCATTAAAACATTTTAACACGGAATTAATGGGTTACGGTTTTAATGGTTCACTGCTCTAATACCTTTTGAGTATGTTTTAGTAACACTTTTAAAACAATTGTAATATTGGGGGTTCTTTAGCGTCAGTGTAGAGCACACCAGTGAGCAGAGTCCACGCCAGTCATGCCGTTTAAGGGCTTGTTGGCCCACTTTTATTAAAAGAAAGAAAAAGAAAACAAAGTTCCATAAATGAAAACAAAGGTGGTTTCCCTCGCAGGGGGTTTTCAACGCCAGCAATAAATAAAGAGATATTCAGCCTCCTGGCTTACACATGCAGCATTGCAAAAATACCAAGCCACCTGGCTCTCTTCGGCAGCAGATGCATCACTGCTCAGGCTCCCACATGGAGCGCTCCTGACTACTGTCAGCAACCTCAGACCCAGGTCTCTTACTATTTCCGTGCACACCTGCACTCTCTGGGTTCTCCCTTGCAAGCCTGGACTCCTCGGGAGGGTGGAGCCCAGAACCATGGTCAGGTGTCTACAAATAGCCCAGCACACACCTGACCAGTCAGTGTGCTGGTGGATCTCAAAAAACCCGGATCCAGGACTGGGGATTTCATCCCACCCGGATCGCTACGAAATCCCCAGGCTCCAGGTCCCAAAGTGGATTTTAATAAACATGGAGGAAACTGAAAAGCCAGTTTCCTTCCAAATAAGCAAACACCCTGGAGCCCCTCAACCCGCCTGGTTGAGAATCGTACATCATTTTGCTGGTGGGGTACCACACTACCACACAATAATAATCATTTTCAACTCCTAATGGTTTTTTAATAATAATTTTTGAATGGTTTCCAATGGCTTTCAATGCCCTAATGTTTTAATGCTTCATATGAGATCCAGGTGCAGTGTGGTTTCATGCCGGACCGCAGTAAAAGTAGTGCATGCACTTTACAAAACAACAGCAACCGGATCTAATTGTACTTCTGTACCTTGTGATCCGGTGCAGGCAAGCACACTGTACACTTAGTGCAGGTTAGAAAATGTAAGAATGCAAGATCCAATAAATGTTGCATACTTTTGAAAGACGAGTTATAATGTAGTATTGCATCTATTGTGTTTCAGTTGAAAAAGAACCAAGTCATTGGGCAGTCTATGCCTCCTAAAGTGGAACTTCACCCAAAAGGGGAAGTTCTGCTTGTTTGCCCCCCTCCTCCCTCCTCTTTACCATTTGGCACTTAGTTTAAAAAAAAAAAAACTAAATATATCCATGCTAGATAGAAATGTAAGCCCCCTCCATGCTTATGTGCAAATGCGAACGCATACGTAAGTCACACACATATGTAAATGGTGGTCGCACCAGACTTGTGATGTATCTTCGCAAATGTCAGAGCAAGAGCAATCATTTTAGCGTCAGACCTCTTGTGTAATTCTAAACTGGTAACCTGAAAAGCTGTTTAAAGCGTCGCCTATGGGTGTACACAATTTACAATCTACGTGGCATCATCCTTTAAATTTTAACAATACATTACATATTATATAGTGTTTGTGTGCAATAAAACACTTTAAAACACTTTAACCACTTGCTAAACCCATTCCTGCCCAGATCAGTTTTCAGCTTTTAGCGCTGTCACTCTTTGAATGACAATTGCGCGGTCATACAAAACTGTACCCAAATTACATTTTTATAATTTTTCCCCACAAATAGGGCTTTCTTTTAGTGGTATTTGATCACCTCTGGGTTTTTTTATTTTTAGATAAAAAAATTAAAAAAGACCGAATAAAAAAAAAAAAAAATATACAAAACCATTTAATTTTTCTCCTTCATTGATGTACGCTGATGAGGCTACACCGATGGGCACTGATAGGCTGCACTGATGGGCACCGATAGGCTGCATTGATGGGCACTGATAAGGCGACACTGATGGACACTGATAAGGCGGCACTGGTGGGCACTGATGAGGTGACTCTGGTGGCACTGATAGCTGGCACTGATGGGTGGCAGTGATGGGCACTGATTGGCACTGGTAGGTGACACTGATAGGCAGCACTGCTAGGTGGCACTGATTGGCACCACTGGTGGGCATTGATAGGTGGCACTGATTGCTGGCACTTATGGCAGGCGGTACTGGTGGGCACATATGAGGCGGCTTCGCCTCTTCCTCTTCGGGACCGATGTCCCTTCAACAGAAGCCGGTGATTGGCTTTTTTTTTCTTAATTGCTGTCAGCGTGAGAAGAAAAAAAAACGATTACTAATCTTCTGTTTACATTACATGATCAGCTATCATTGGCTGACAGCTGATCACGTGGTAAGGGTCGGGATCGACCCCTTACTCTGATCTGTGATCGAGGAGGACGTCTACGCAGGACGTCCCGGCAAAGCAGATGCACGCTGTAGCCGTCATTCGGCTATATCGCGGATCTGAAGGGGTTAAATCATTGAAGTGTAAGAATATCAGTATAGTACATATAATAACCAATAAAGTGAAGAGTGATTCATAAAAGAGAGTCTCTGAAAAATGGCAAATAAAACAAGTTTCTATGACGGTAGAGATCCAGAAAGATGGAAAAGATTCTTAGAGATTCCACCACCACCAAGGGAAAGAGATGGAGCTCTCCGTATGGCAATCACCCAAAGGAATGGAGACTCTTACCGGAAGGAGTGGACCTCCTGTTGTAGCGAGGTCACACATGCCTGCAGATATAGCCCTCTGCGGGGTCTGAGATGGGTCTTGGCTCTAATGTGTGTAGGTAGACTCGGGGCGTCCTCCTCAATATATGGCCACCATCCATCCTTCTTCCTCGAAAGCGCCTTCTACCAAGTAAGCATGGAGCATTTAGAAGAACAAAGGCTCCAACAGTGCGTTATCGTTTTTTTTTTAAACTGATTTATAGTATAAAATAATTTTTTTTTTTTTTTCTTTTAAACGGTAAATTTCTACCGTCAAAGAACTTTTTTTACTTGCCATTTTTCAGAGACTCTATTTTATGACTCACTCTTCACTTTATTGGTTATTATATGTACTATACTGATATTCTTACACTTCAGTGATTTATAGTGTGTTAAGTTTTTCAGTTTTACATTTTGTTCACTAGTTTTGAATAGCATGACTATTTTTGTTTATTAGCTTTTTCTACATGATTATATTGCATGTTTGTGTCGCTGCTTTTTTTCTCACAGGATTTTTTCACAGGTTTCTTCACAGTTATTAGTATTATTAGCACGGTACACCACTTTGATAACTTTTAGACACAGAAAATGGATAGGCTGGAGTTGTACTTTAAATTACCTCAAATTCCAGTGTTCTCTAGCCTTGTTGTTTAGACTCATTATAGTCCAACTTTGTGGACTAGGTGCCTATCACCCCAACCCGAAAGATCCGCTTCCCAAGCATTTTAATTTTAATTACCCTTTCTAGTATCTTCAGGTTGGTCATGTGACCCTTTAGGCTTTCTTCGATCTTCCGATTGTGGTGGATGGCCCTGGATGATGCAGAGATGCTCTGGTGAATCCATGAAGGCCCTCTATGAGTGATACTGGGTGTTATCCAACCCAGAAGACTAAGGACATCTTGTGGCAAAAAAGAGATATTGCAGGAGCAATACTCCGGTCATTGTAGTGGATAACTTGACTGAGTTGAGGGATAAATTATTTTATTTAAAATACTTCTGCTTACTGACTGCCCTCTCTCTTTAACATTACATGAATTACTGGGCAGACAGCAGTAGTGGGAATATATCTGGGGGATAGCAGAATACACAGATTCATTTCAAGGTTAGTGGCAGGTGGAAATGAAGTCATGGCTGCAGTTCTCACATATTGCAGTTCAATATACATGAGAATGGATTTGATGATTAAGCAGAATGTCGACCTGATGAAATACAAATTTACTTTAATTTATTTGCAGGTCACTGCATGGTGGAGACTTCTGAGGCTTCATTGTGCCACAGCCAAGGGATAGAAATTTACAAGTTATTCCAAATGCTCTGCCTCAACACAAATCTGCTGTTTGATATTAAAGGAGAGCGCCGGGCGTGGTACTAGATAAAAGGTTTAGGCCCCTTTCACACATGCGGACCGTTCAGGTCAGTTTCTTAGGCGGACCTAAACAGATGCTCCATGCAGGTCTATGGAGCGATGGATGTCAGTGGTAACATGTCCGCTGACATCCGATCCACTGAATCCTAACGGATGGAAACCCTATTTTCCAGCCGTCTGGCGGATTGGATGAAAACAGACAGGCGGATTCGTTTTCATCCGATTCCCCCATAGAGGAGAGAATAGCTCTGACAGGTCCGTCCCTGCACAGTGAGCAGAGACGGACCTGTCATCTGTAAGACCCCTTTCACACTGAGGTGGTTTTTAGGCATTTTAGCGCTAGAAATAGCACCTGTAAAGCGCCCGAACACAGCCCCCCATTAATTTCAGTGTGATATTTCACACTCGGACTGTGTGTTTGCGGGACATTAGGAAAAGTCCTGCAAGCAGCATCTTTGGGGCGGTTTGGAAGGGCTGTATTTAGCGCTCCCAAAACGCCTTGCCCATTGAAATGAATGGGCAGTGCTTCCAAAGCCCCTGAAAAGCGATTTGGAAGTGCCACAACACGGGCGTTTTTAACCCCTCCTTTGGGGTTAAAAGCGCCCCACTAGTGGCCGAACAGCGCTAAAGCGCCGCTAAAACGAGTGGCGCTTTAGTACTAGCACGGCCCCCGTGTGAAAGGGGTCTTAAAGTGTTGCTAAACCCAGGACCCTGCATTCACTATATCTGGTCTTCCACAGTACACAGAACATGTAAATGCCAAATACCTTTTCTCATCAGCCGTATATATCAGTGTCTGGTTAAAGCTTGTAGGAGGAGTTTTTATTCTATTCTGTCCTAAAAGGCTGCATGACCCCTGGCCCTCTGTTTAGACAGTGCTGATTGGCCCTGTACCGATCACATGCACCCTCCATAGAAAAAAATTAAAAACTCTCTAGCACTACACACCAAACTGAGCATGTGCAGAGTGCCCTCAAGGCTTTGTACTATTAGAAGATAAATTGGGGACAATGGAAGAAGGGGATGATCAGAGAAGACAGGATCGAGCAGACTTTTTACACACTGCAGAGGGTTAACCCCTTAGGTTCCACAGTGAGTATAACAAGCATGCTTTACTGCATATACACACTGATTTTTCTGTTGTGGGTTTAGTGACACTTTAACATTGCTTTGGAGAGATTTCCTTTAATTTCCTGTTGGGTCTATTAGATGAAAATCTCCTGAATGGGACACAGATAGGTTTTAACTCAACAGATTTTTTTTTGCCATCTGTGCCCTATAAGGGAGATTTTCCTTCACCTCCTGCTCTACAGCTAAAAAAGGAAGTGAGAAAAAAAATCCCTCCAAAGTGAGGGAATCCTCAGGGGTCACCAAGATCACAAGAACTAGTGCCCCCTATTGGAAGAGTTCCTCTCTATTAGAGTTCTGATGTCAACCCAAAATTAAGAATATTTTTTAAATGAGTTACTCGGAATACGTGTACACACATTACATCTGAACGCAGGAGGAAGTGATCAGGGAAGTATATTTAAAAAAAATACAGGAGGGCAATGTGAATTAATCCTTAGCTATACTTCAAATAAGGCCTCAATCACACAGGCACTCTGGTCAATACATCTGTGCAAAGGGCCAGCTTTACCTCCCAGAAGGCACAAGTGGTTTGTGTAGCCGCGTATAGCCAGCTTGTATAAATGAATGACAAACGCATGGCACAGATCTTTATGGATCTTCGCACACATCCCTGAGGGTACATCCCTGTGGGGCTAGTGCACGACTCCAAACCCAGTCTTTCTGCATTCTGAGCCATGCCTCAGCCCTGCACAGGTGTACAAGCAGAGATGCTTGCGAACATCTGTGCAGCCGTCCACCTGTCATTGATTTGAAAAGGCTGAATACACACGGATGCATGGACCACATGTGCTCCCGGGTAGGTAGACAGCCCTTTGCACGGATGGACTGTACCTATCAATATTGAGTTGGCCCACCCTTTGCTGCTATAACAACTTCAACTCTTCTGGGAAGGCTGTCCACAAGCATCATAAGTGTATCTATGGGAATTTTTGACCATTCTTCCAGAAACACATTTGTTAGGTCATGCAGTGATGTTGGAGAGAAGGTCTTTTTGACCCCAGATCTCATATTTAAGAGGTCCTGTCATGCTTTTTTTCTATTACAAGGGATGTTTACATAATAGTGACACAATTTTATATATTATTTTATATAAATTTATATAATTATTTATATTTTATATAAATAGGATTTTTATAACAGCTTACCTGTAAAATCCTTTTCTATGAAGTACATCAAGGGACATAGAGCCATAGTAGTTACTATGTGGGTTATAGGCCACCTTCAGGTGATGACACTGGCACACCCTAAGACAGGAAGTCCACTCCCTATATAACCCCTCCCACTACTGGGAGTACCTCAGTTTTTCTAGCAAAGCAATACACGTGTGTACCAGAAAGAAAGGAGGGACCTCTGTGTCCCATGATGTACTTTTTTTTACAGGTAAGCTGTTATAAAAATCCTATTTTATTATCGTACATCACGGGACACAGAGCCATAGTAGTTACTATGTGGGATGTCCCATAGCAATGCCAACTGAAGGGAGGAAGACACAACAAAAGTACGGCACCATGAGACCAGAGGACTTATATTGCTGCCTGCAGCAAACTGAGCCCATAGGCGATATCCTCATGATCTTTTACATATACTTGATAGAATCTGGTAAATGTATGGACTGAAGACCAAGTTGCGGCCTTGCAGATTTGAGCCATGGAGGCTTGGTGATGCACTGCCCAGGAAGTACTAACAGTCCTGGTGGAGTGCACTTTAATATGAAAAGGTGGAACTTTCTTCTTTAAACCATAAGCTTGAACAATCACTTGTCGAATCCATTTACAAATAGTAGATTTCAATGCTGCCTGTCCTCTTTTAGGACCTTCAGGCAACACAAACAAAACATCCATTTTTCAAATCTGAGCAGTCGTCCTTAAATAGATTTTGACTGCTCTCACCACATCAAGAGAATGTAGTGATTTTTCTTCTGCAGAACGGGGTTCTGGGAAAAATTAAGGTAGAACAATATCCTGGTTTGAATGAAAACCTGACACTACCTTTGGTAGAAAATTAGGAGAATAATTAAATTTAGCTCTTTACAAGAAAGAGCAGCCAACTCGCATACCCTTCTTGCAGAAGATATGGCTACCAGAAAAACTAGTTTCCTTGTCAAGGGACCAAGGGAATATGTCTTATCGGCTCAAAAGGCTGTTTCTGTAAATTCAAAGTCCCAAGGGTTCAGGTGTGACTTAACCGGAGGATTAAGCCACGTTACCCCCTGAATAAAGCTACGAACCAAAGAGTGTGAAGCAAGTGGTCACTGAAATAATACCGATAAGGCCGAAACCTGGCCCTTGATAGAACTCAAGACCAGCTTTATTTCTAATCCCATCTGTAGAAAGTCAAGGATTCTATCTATGATATACTTCCTGGAGTGCCAACCCCTGGATTCACACCAGGAGACATATGCCTTCCAGACTCTATAATATATGACTCTGGAGGCCGGGTTCCTTGCATTGACCAGAGTAGACTCCACTGAACCTGACAGCCCACGATTCCACCCCTGTGCCTGGATTTCAGAGACCATGCACCTCTATCTATTGTTAGGTTCAATGAATACCCTAGTTCCATGACTAATGTTACATTGGTATCCTTTAGGACAAAGAAACAAACTCTCCTACGTCCCAAATAATACACCAGTATGGTCACCACATTCAACTACCTGGAATACCTAGGTTGGATTCTCAACCTAGAAGAAATCTTTAAAACCATGAAGAAGGCTCAAATACTTGGGTCTGATCATAGAAACACACAGAAAAGGGTATTCTTGCCCCAGGCAAAGATCAGCGTTATAAAGGAACTGATTCAGGTGGTCGAAGCAAGATTAATTTTTCTATTCAGCTTTGCATGAGGTTGTTGGGAAATATGGTGGCTTCATTCGAGGCCGTTCCTTATGCTCAGTTTCATTCGAGACTGCTGCAATACAGTATCCTATCGGCTTGGAACGAAAGGGTTCAAGCTCTAGATTTCCCAATGTGTCTGACTCCAAAGGTGTGCCGGAGCCTCAGTTTATGGTTAATAATGCTAACATTTTTTGGGCTGGGGAGCAGTCCTGGAAGAGGCAACTGTTCAAGAGAAGTGGCCCAGATCAGAAATGGCCTTGTCCATTAACATTCTAGAAATTCAGGCAGAGCACTTGGTCCTGAGGGCCTGAACGTTCAGTTTACAGAATCGCCCTGCCAGAATTCAATCAAACAATGCCACAGCAGTGGCCTATATTAATCGCCAAGGGGGCACAAGACGTTGTGCGGCCCAGAGAGAGGTGAATCATATCCTATCTTGGGCAGAAAACAATGTACCTTGCCTATCGGCAGTCTTCATTCTAGGAATAGAAAATTGGCAGGCAGACTACTTGAGTCGCCAGCAGTTGTTCTCAGGAGAATGGTTCCTTCACCCCGATATCTTCCTGTCAATATATCAAAGATGGGGGATCCCAGATGTAGATCTGTTTGCGTCCAGGTTCAACAAAGAAATCGACAACTTTGTGTCAAGAACAAAGGATCTGCTAGCATGCGGAACAGATGCCTTGCTATTCCTGTGGAATCGGTTCTCACCAATTTATGTATTCCCTCCTATTCTGCCTACATCCATGACTTCTTTGCAGGATAAAGCAGGAAGGGAAGTTGGTGATTCTTGTGGCCCCCAGTGTGGCCCAGGAGATCTTGGTATGCAGAGATCATAAAGATGGGGACCCATGGACCCTACCGCCACGGCCAGACCTTCTCTCGCAAGGTCTGGTATTCCATCCTACTTTACAAATGCTAAATTTAACGGTTTGGCTATTGAGACCCACATTCTGAAGAAGCACAGTATGGTGCCATGGAAGCTGTCGCTGAAGAATGGTGGTGGTGTGACACTCAGGGGCAAAGTGGCACATGTTGGGAAGCACAACACATTGAGACAGTTATGGACTGTTCCATAGGAGCTGTTCCTGAATAAGGGTGATATGCGCCCTTCAGGCGCAAAGTGGCTTATGTTAAAAGGCAACATTGTTTAATATCATATTTCTGGAGTTTTACTTCCTGGTTGATACAGCCAGGTGGCCTAAGTTGGAAGTTGCAAGTTGACCCAGCAGGGTGTGGATTCGTGCCACCTGGCAGGGGAGTAGAGCTTGGCTCCAGACCACCTGGTGTAATAAATATTAAAGCGCCTGATTAACATGTCTGCAAACAAAGCTTAAAAAAAAAAAACACTGCTGCCAAGATGACTGATGGGCTGAGTTACAGGAGATCAAAGAACAGCTATATTTGTGCAAATTCCAGATGAGGTCTTACTAATGATTTGAACAGGGGCAAAATTATATCTCTCTCTCTGGAGTCCATACCTCTCTTAATACAAGAAAGGACTTTGCTTGCTTTGGAAACCGCAGCTTGACATTGCATGCTATTATTGAGCTTATTATCTACCAAAACCCCCAGATCCTTCTCCACTACGGATTCCCCAGTTGTACCCCCCCCCTAGCATGTATGATGCAAATACTTCCTTTACATTCAAAACATCTAAATTAGCTTTGAAAAAAAAAGGTATATATATATATATATATATATATATATATACATACGCACACTATAGACAGCGCATCCAGAAAGTATTCACATCGCTTCACTTTTTCCACATTTTGAAAATGTATTAAATTAATTATTTTCCTCAAAATTCTACAAACAATAACCCATAAAGACAACGTGAAAAGTTTGTTTGAAATCTTTGCAAATTTATTAAAAATTAAAAAAATTTAATAAATTGCATGTACATAAGTATTCACAGCCTTTGCCATGACACTAAAAATTGGTGCATCCTGTTTCCACTGATCATCCTTGAGATGTTTCTACAACTTGATTGGACGTCCACCTGTGGTAAATTTAGTTGATAGGACATGATTTTTTAAAGGCACACGCCTGTTTATATAAGGTCCCACAATTAACAGTGCATGTCAGAGCACAAACCAAGCCATAAAGTCCAAGGAATTATCTGTAGACCTCTGAGACAGGATTGTATCGAAGCACAGATCTGGGGAAGGGTACATAAAAATGTCTGCAGCATTGAAAGTCCCAATGAGCACAGGGGCCTCCATCATCCATAAATGAAAGAAGTTTGGAACCACCTCTTCCTAAAGCTAAGCCAAACTGAGTGATGGGGGAAGGGCCTTAGTCGGGGAGGTGACCAAGAACCCTGTGATCACTCTGACAGAGCTCCAGCGTTTCTCTGTTCTGTGGAGAGAGAAGAACCTACCAGAAGGACAACCATCTCTGCAGCACTCCACCAAACAGGCCTGTATGGTAGAGTGGCCAGGTGGAAGCTACTCCTCAGTAAAAGGCACATGACCTATAGTTTGCCAAAAGGTACCTGAAGGACTCCCAGACCATGAGAAATAAAATTCTCTGGTCTTATGAAACAAAGATTGAACTCTTTGGTGGGAACAGACCCATGAATAGGTCACTCTTTGACGAAACGGACGTCGAGAGGGAGGCGTGCTGACGCCATCGCTGTCTAGGACGGGTGTCTACAAGCCGGCCGGCTTACTTCATTTTACACACATGCGTTTTTAAAGATTTTCAATGTAAGTGCATTATTTTTTGTATAATAAATTGTTTCCTGAAATTGAGTTACACCACTGACACCACTGTCGAGCATGTCCCATGGTTGCTTCCTTCGGTCCCCTATTTGGTTTTTAGGAGGGGTGTCTCCCACCTCAACCCCGGGTGAGACAGCCTATCCAAGAATACCATCCATTCCCTATAGATGGCCCCAGCCTTTTGGCTGCCTTGTAAGTAACTGAGAAGCATTTTGGCTATATGATGGTTCTCTCTTTAACTGACAATTGCGCGGTCGTGCGACGTGGCTCCCAAACAAAATTGACGTCCTTTTTTTTCCCACAAATAGATATTTCTTTTGGTGGTATTTGATCGCCCCTGCGGTTTTTATTTTTTGTGCTATAAACAAAAAAAGAGCGAAATTTTGAAAAAAAAAAACGCATTCTTTTTTATTTTTTGCTATAATAAATATCCCCCATATATAAAAAAAATTTTTTTTTCCAAAGTTAAGGCCGATACGTATTCTACATATGTTGGTAAAAAAAAATCACAATAAGCGATTATTGATTGGTTTGCACAGAAGTTATAGCGTTTACAAGATAGGGGATAGTTTTATAGCATTTTTATTAATATTTTTTTTTATTAGTAATGGCTGCGATCAGCAATTTTTATTGTGACTGCGACATAATGGCGGACACATCAGACATTTTTGACACATTTTTGTCATTTATACAGCAATCAATGGCTATTTAAATGCATTGATTCCTGTATTTTTGACACTGGCAGTGAAGGGGTTTACCACATGTTTTTTTTTTCTTAAAGTGGGGGGGCGTGGCTGTCAGCTAGTGAATGCTGATCTTTGCTCCAATCACAGGGAGCAGAGATCGGCGTCACTAGTTGCTAGGCAGAACGGGGAGATGCTGTTTATTTCCGCATCTCCCCATTCAGCCTTCCCGTGAGAGGATTGCGGGTGTCCCCTTGGCGATCGAGTCCGCGGGACCCGTGACCGGCCTCACGGGGGTCCTGACCGGCGCGGGAGCGCGCCGCTCCCGACGGCATCAAGGAGGGACTTATATATACGCCCTATGCCTGTCCGTGCCATTTTGCCGACGTATATCGTCATGCGCCGGTCGGGAAGTGCCCAGTAAGCAAGTGGTTAAACAAAAATCGTATGATCTAGTATTGTACGAGGAAAATTTACATGCTTGTGCTATCGGATGAACTGTCAAGATCGGCTATCGAAAGCTCTGTACTAAAGTTCAGAGTATCGTACGATCGTTTAGAAAGCTGTCTTTTTCCTTAGATTTTCGGATCATGTGTCTGGAACTATTATAGCCGGACAGCATCTGTATATATACTCTATTCCTCAGGCATTCCTAGTTGGCACATTCCTCTATTCATCCGATCTCTCCCTGTATATCGAACATAATGATCCGATCTCTCCCTGTATATAGAACAGAACGATACGATCTCTCCCTGTATATAGAACAGAACGATCCGATCTCTCCCTGTATATAGAACATAATAATCTGATCTCTCCCTGTATATAGAACATATCGATCTCCCTGTATATAGAACATAACGATCTCCCTGTATATCAAACATAATGATCCGATCTCTCCCTGTGTATAGAACAGAACGATCCGATCTCTCCCTTTAAATAGAACAGAACGATCCGATCTCTCCCTGTATATAGAACAGAACAATCCGATCTCTCCCTGTATATAGAACAGAACGGTCCGATCTCTCCCTGTATATAGAACAGAACGATCCGATCTCTCCCTGTATATAGAACAGAACGATCCGATCTCTCCCTGTATATAGAAAAGAACGATCCGATCTCTCCCTGTATATAGAACAGAACGATCCGATCTCTCCCTGTATATAAAACAGAACGATCCGATCTCTCCCTGTATATAGAACAGAACGATCCGATCTCTCCCTGTATATAGAACAGAACGATCCGATCTCTCCCTGTATATAAAACAGAACGATCCGATCTCTCCCTGTATATAGAACGATCCGATCTCTCCCTGTATATAGAACAGAACGATCCGATCTCTCCCTGTATATAGAACAGAACGATCCGATCTCTCCCTGTATATAGAACAGAACGATCCAATCTCTCCCTGTATATAGAACAGAACGATCCGATCTCTCCCTGTATATAGAATGATCCGATCTCTCCCTGTATATAGAACAGAACGATCCGATCTCTCCCTGTATATAGAACAGAACGGTCCGATCTCTCCCTGTATATAGAACAGAACGGTCCGATCTCTCCCTGTATATAGAACAGAACGATCCGATCTCTCCCTGTATATAGAACAGAATGATCCGATCTCTCCCTGTATATAGAACAGAGCGGTCCGATCTCTCCCTGTATATAGAACCAGACGGTCCAACCCCTCCCTGTATATAAAACCAGACGGTCCGATCTCTCCATGTATATAGAACATAATGATCCGATCTCTCCCTGTATATAGAATCAGACAGTCCGATCTCTCCATGTATATAGAACATAATGATCCGATCTCTCCCTGTATATAGAACAGAAAGATCCGACTGAAAAAAAAGCCTGTCTGTATATATAGAGAAGTACACACGACCCTCCCCTCCATGTGCTCTCCTCAGCAGCAGTTTACAAAATGACTCCTTTCCTCCTCCCTTCCCCTTCCCAGCTCTCCCCGCACGGCCCCCCTCATCCCCGTACACTAGAGGCCAAACACCAGCTTAAGTCCTCGGACTGCATCCGCCATTTTGCAGTGGACATACAGATCACTGACACTGCTGGGAGTGACGGGCCCTGGTTACATGACGTTTGTTTACTTTGGGGAGATTCTCCTGGCCTGTGATTGGAGGACGGACTGTCAGGTGACACACCAGGAAGTCCTGGCTGCCGAGAGTACAGTGCGAGGGAGAATTCAGTGTTGTGGTGACAGGCAGTCTGTGCCATGGAGGGCTATCAGCTGGAGGAGACCGAGAGCAAAGCTAAATACTCCATACCACAGGGGGAGACCATGATAGGAAGAGGAGCCTTCCTGGGGGTGAGTGTCCCCCACCTATCTACTCATCTATAAACATCATATCCTTACTGTACTCATCTGTATACATCATATCCATACTGGACTCATCTGTATACATCATATCCCTACTGTACTCATCTGTATACATCATATCCATACTGGACTCATCTATATACATCATATCCATACTGCACTCACCTGTATACATCATATCCATACTGCACTCATCTGTATGCATCATATCCATACTGCACTCACCTGTATACATCATATCCTTACTGTACTCATCTGTATACATCATATCCTTACTGTACTCATCTGTATACATCATATCCTTACTGTACTCATCTGTATACATCATATCCTTACTGTACTCACCTGTATACATCATATCCATACTGCACTCACCTGTATACATCATATCCTTACTGTACTCATCTGTATACATCATATCCTTACTGTACTCATCTGTATACATCATATCCCTACTGTACTCATCTGTATACATCATATCCATACTGCACTCATCTGTATACATCATATCCTTACTGTACTCATCTGTATACATCATATCCTTACTGTACTCATCTGTATACATCATATCCTTACTGTACTCATCTGTATACATCATATCCCTACTGTACTCATCTGTATACATCATATCCCTACTGGACTCATCTATATACATCATATCCTTACTGCACTCATCTGTATGCATCATATCCATACTGGACTCATCTATATACATCATATCCTTACTGTACTCATCTGTATACATCATATCCATACTGTACTCATCTGTATACATCATATCCTTACTGTACTCATCTGTATACATCATATCCTTACTGTACTCATCTGTATACATCATATCCATACTGCACTCATCTGTATGCATCATATCCCTACTGTACTCATCTGTATACATCATATCCCTACTGTACTCATCTGTATACATCATATCCCTACTATACTCATCTGTATACATCATATCCTTACTGTACTCATCTGTATACATCATATCCCTACTGTACTCATCTGTATACATCATATCCCTACTGTACTCATCTGTATACATCATATCCCTACTGTACTCATCTGTATACATCATATACTGTACACCATATACCTACTGTACTCATCTATATACATCATATCCCTACTGGACTCATCTATATACATCATATCCCTACTGTACTCATCTGTATACATCATATCCTTACTGTACTCATCTGTATACATCATATCCCTACTGTACTCATCTGTATACATCATATCCCTACTGTACTCATCTATATACATCATATCCCTACTGTACTCATCTGTATACATCATATCCATACTGCACTCATCTGTATACATCATATTCCTACTGCACTCATCTGTATACATCATATCCTTACTGTACTCATCTATATACATCATATCCCTACTGTACTTATCTGTATACATCATATACCTACTGTACTCATCTATATACATCATATCCCTACTGTACTTATCTGTATACATCATATCCCTACTGGACTCCTCTGTATACATCATATCCATACTGGACTCATCTATATACATCATATCCCTACTGGACTCATCTATATACATCATATCCATACTGGACTCATCTGTATACATCATATCCCTACTGTTCTCATCTATATACATCATATTCCCTACTGGACTCATCTATATACATCATATCCCTACTGTACTTATCTGTATACATCATATCCTTACTGGACTTATCTATATACATCATATCCCTACTGGACTCATCTATATACATCATATCCCTACTGTACTCATCTATATACATCATATCCCTACTGGACTCATCTATATACATCATATCCCTACTGTACTTATCTGTATACACCATATACCTACTGGACTCATCTGTATACATCATATCCCTACTGGACTCATCTGTATACAGAATATCCCTACTGTACTCATCTATATACATCATATCCCTACTGTACTCATCTATATACATCATATCCATACTGGACTTATCTATATACATCATATCCCTACTGGACTCATCTGTATACATCATATCGCTACTGTACTCACCTGTATACATCATATCTCTACTGTACTCACCTGTATACATCATATCCCTACTGTACTCACCTGTATACATCATATCCCTACTGTACTCATCTGTATACATCATATCCCTACTGTACTCATCTGTATACATCATAATTCTTACTGTACTCATCTGTATACATCATATCGCTACTGTACTCACCTGTATACATCATATCTCTACTGTACTCACCTGTATACATCATATCCCAACTGTACTCACCTGTATACATCATATCCCTACTGTACTCATCTGTATATACCTATTAATATACACCTCATCATAATCCATACTGAACAAATTAATGGGGTGGGCAACTACATGGTAAATGAGGTTTAATGTAGAAAAAAAATGTAAAATAATGCATTTGGGTGGCAAAAACATGAGTGCAATCTATACACTGAGGGAGAACCTCTGGGGGAGTCTAGGACGGAAAAGCTCCTGGGGGTCCTAGTAGATGATAGGCTCAGCAATGGCATGCAATGCCAAGCTGTTGCAAGCAAAGCCAATGGAATATTGGCATGCATTAAAAGGGGATTAACTCCAGAGATAAAATGATAATTCTCCCGCTCTGGTCTGGCCGCACCTAGAGTATGCTGTCCAGTTCTGGGCACCAGTCCTCAGGAAGGATGTGCTGGAACTGGAGAGAGCCCAGAGAAGGGCAACAAAGCTTGTAAAGGGACTGGAGGATATTAGTTATGAGGAAAGATTACAAGCATTGAACGTGTTCTCTCTAGAGAAGAGACACTTGAGAGGGGATATGATATAAATTTACAAATACTGTACTGGTGACCCCATAATAGGGATAAAACTTTTCCGCGATAGGGCATTTAAAAAGACTTGCGCCCATTCATTAAAATTAGAAGAAAAGCGGTTTAACCCGGAAACTGCGTAGAGGCTTCTTTACTGTAAGAGCAGTAAGGATGTGGAATTTTCTTTTACAAGCAGTGGTTTCAGGGGGGAGCATCGATAATTAAGAAAAAAATATTAGATAGGCACCTAAACATCCTCAACATACAGGGATATACAATGTAATACTGACATAAAATCACACACATAGGTTGGACTTGTGTCTTTTTTCAACCTTACCAACTATGTAACTGATCTGTATACACCTCATCATATTCCCTACTGTATTGATCTGTATATACCTTCTACTACATACCTCATCATATACCCTACTGCGCTGACCTGTGTATGTTATTATTATACAGGTTTTATATGAAGTCAGTTTGTAAAATGTGAAGTACCCCTGCAGTTCTAAAAAAAAATCCTAAGTACTCCTGTCTCAAGAAAGGCACTGATGAGGCTGCACTGATAGGGGGCACTGATGAGGCTGCACTGATAGGGGGCACTGATGGCCACTGACGAGGCTGCACTGATAGGAGGCAATGATGGGCACTAATGAGACTGCACTGATAGGAGGCAATGATGGGCACTAATGAGGCTGCACTGATAGGAGGCAATGATGGGCACTGATGAGGCTGCACTGATAGGAGGCAATGGTGGGCACTGATGAGGCGGCACTGATAGGAGACAATGATGGGAACTGATGAGGCTGCACTAATAGGAGGCAATTATGGGCACTAATGAGGCTGCACTGATAGGAGGCAATGATGGGCACTGATAGGAAGCAATAATGGGCACTAATGAGGCTGCACTGATAGGAGGCAATGATGGGCACTGATAGGAAGCAATGATGGGCACTAATGAGGCTGCACTGATAGGAGGGAATGATGGGCACTGATAGGAGGCAATGATGGGCACTGATGAGCCGGCACTGATGGGAGCAACATGGCTACAGCAAGCCGCCGGGGACTGTATCTGTGTGGGAGGCGGGACTAGGGGAGACAGAGCCCTGCGTGTAGCCCCTGCCCTTGGTGCCACGGGTTGAGAAACCCTGTTCTATACTGCTAGTACTGTGTGCTTATTTTATACAGATAGTAATTTGCGTGTATTCTATATTAACCTGTATTTAGATTATACAGCTGGTAATGTGCATTTTTTACTCCTTCTGGTAATGTGTGTTTTATATAACTTGCAATGTTTTTGTTGTACTACTACAATGTGTATTATATTATTATTATTCAGGATTTACATAAAGCCAACAGTTTGCGTATTGCAAAAATTGTATACTATCAGTAATGTGTGTATTCTTTACTACCAGTACTGGATGTATGTATTTTATTCAGATGGTAATGTGTGGGTATTTAGGGCTCCATTGACACTTATGCAAGTACAAAGGAGCATGTGCGTTTTTGCACAACTTCACGCGCCATGTTCAGGGCAGCCAATTCATTTCAATGGGCTGCCCTATGCACAAGAAATGCATAAAAGAAGAAGTGCATGATCCTTTAATAAACGCATAGTTGTTTGTACAAACGCATGAAAGCAAGGTGTGTGGGAGTGTCATTAAGGATTAATTAAGGCACTGCCGTGTGTTTGCGAAAGGAAAAAAAAAGAAAATATGTGGGCCCTTGGGTGGTTTAAGCCGTAATGTGTTAGTATGCACTGCATACTAACACATTATGACAAACTTACCTTGAAACTAAGCCCTCCAGCAGTACAATGTCATCTCTGTTGGTGCTTCCATCTTCATCCGGTCTTCCTTCCAGGTTCACGGGCTCTGGCCGGGCTGCAATAATGTCACTCCCGCGCATGCACACATACACACTGGATTGACGGCACAGTTGTGCTGTGAATTCAGAGCACAGTGCGCATGCGCCATGATGTCACTGGCTGCTTTTAGGCTTGAAGTGATTGTAAAGGCTCGTTTTTATAACAAACATGTTATGTTTACCTCCTCTGTGCAGTTGGTTTTGCACAGAGAAGCCCAGATCCTCCTCTTCTCGGGTCCCTATTTGCTGCTCTTAGTCCCTCCCTCTTTTGAGTGCCTCTCAGCCAGCAGCTTGCTACAGGGGTCACCCAAGCCGAGTCAGAGCTCCGTGTATCCATTCAGACACAGAGCCCCGACCTGGCTCTGCCCCTTCTCTCCCCCGATTGGCTGACTGACTTTGACTGCTGCGGGAGCCAATAGTGCCGCTACTCTGTCTCAGCCAATCAGGTGGAGTGTACTGGATGGCTGAGGGAATCGTGGACATCACTGGATTGAGAAGGAGCTCAGGTAGGTAATTAGGGGTTGCTGGGGAGGCTGCTACACACAGAAGTTTTTTTTTATCTTAATGCATAGAATGCATTAAGATAAAAAACATTCTGCCTTTACAACTCCTTTAAATATCTTCTAAACGCCTCAAGTTTCAGAGATATTCACTGTACCTACAGGTAAGCTTTATTATGGATTTACATGTAGGTACAAGTTAAAGCAGCGTTTACTACCACATTAAACAGAAAAAGTACAACAACCAAGGATCTTATGAGTAAGTCAATTTAGTTTGAAAAATGTTAAAGTAGAACTATAGGCAAAACTTTTATTTTCATTTTGGGTTAAGTGAGGGTTATAACCCCTGTCAGATTCTTTTTTTCACCATCTGTGCCCCATTGAGAAGATGTCCCTTCACTTCCTGTCCCATAGCCAAACAGGAAGTGAGGGGAAATTCCTGCAAATTAAGGACATTTCTTGGGGCCCCCCAGGTCACTAGAACTAGTGTCCCCTTTAGAAGATTTCCCCTCCTATTACTTTTCTGGGGACAACACAAAATTTGTGATTTTTCTTTTACTTTCCCTTTCAATGATAATGGTAAATGGGACAATAGGGGGTGAATATCCCTAACGGGCCATAGACAGCAATAAAAACTGACTGGTGTTCTTATCCCTCTCCACTCTATCCAAAACTTAAAAAAAAGTTGTGGCTTTAGAGATACTTAACGGTGTAATGGTTTGCATAGAGCAGCCCCACTCCCAACTTGCTGGCTATGATTGACAGCAGCGAGAGTAGGGGGTGTTGAAAATAATCGATGCATCGCAATGCAGCCTTGATCAGTTCTGCATCGATGCAGAGATCAGCTGAATCACGATTGCGCTGACGTCATCCCGGCTCCTTCCCCTTGTCCCATTCATCACAATGGCTTAGCAGACAGTCAAACCAAGTCACCTATGTGTTGCCACCTTCCACCAATCCGCTTCCCTCTCTAGTCCCTCATCAGCCAATAGAAAGTAGACCCTGGTATTATGGCGGCGCTGGCACGAGTCCGTGACGAGCCTGTTTAAGCTGACCAATACCCCCCTCACCACCATCTGTCAATTTCTCATCTCTCCCCTGTCACCAGCTACTGAATGTTGTCCCCCATTCCCTCTGCCAACCTGTCACCATATAATACTGTTCCAGCTGCCACCCTTGCTCATTACCCTAGCGCTTCCCTGCCCAATGTCACTACGGACCGCACCTCTACACAGCGAGCATGCCGATATGACAGCATGTTCCCCAGCTTGCTGTCAAACTGCCTCATGTCCTCTGCAGCCCATTCCTCCCTTTGCAGGCCCCACTGTCTCTCGCCTTACCCCGCCCCCCTTTTTTATGTCTTAAACTGCTCCTGGTTACTAACCCCAGATCACCCAAACTCCACATCAGACGGACGCGGCTCCCAGCCCATTTCACTTCCACCTCCCCATTCAAACCAATAGCCACCACCCTCACCCACCACACCTGCATTCACAGTCTCCAGTCCCCACCCCATGTAACCCGAGGTCCCATCCATTCTTATCTCCGGACCCATCCACCCTTCAGTTCCTATCCCCCTAGACTCCCCCATCGAATAATATTCCTGCACTCTTCCAGCCTTTCATTCCTATCCCCGGATTCTTCCATCCTTCCTTTCTTATTTATGGATTCCTCCTTCCCTATCACCGGACTCCTCCATTCTCTATCCTTGGATTCCACCATCTTTCAATTCTTATCCCTTGATCCCTCCACCCTTCAATTCTTTCCCCGGATTCTTCCATTATTTAGTTCCTGTCTTCCCCAGACTCCTCCTTCCCTCCATTCCTATTCATGAATTCCTCTTTCCCTATCCCCAGACTCCTCCATCCTTCCCTTCCTATTCATGGATTCCCCCTTCCCTATCCCCAGACTCCTCCATCCTTCCTTTCCTATTCATAGATTCCTCCTTCCCTATTCCCAGACTCCTCCATCCTTCCTTTCCTATTCATAGATTCCGCCTTCCCTATTCCCAGACTCCTCCATCCTTCCTTTCCTATTCATAGATTCCTCCTTCCCTATCCCCAGACTCCTCCATCCTTCCTTTCCTATTTATGGATTCCTCCTTCCTTTCCTATTCATATATTCCTCCTTCCCTATTCCCAGACTCCTCCTTCCTTCCTTTCCTATTCATGGATTCCTCCTTCCCTATCCCTAGACTCCTCCGTTCTTCCTTTCATATTCATGGATTCCCTTTCCCTATCCCCAGACTCCTCCATCCTTCCTTTCCTATTCATGAATTCCTCCTTCCCTATCCCTAGACTCCTCCGTTCTTCCTTTCATATTCATGGATTCCCTTTCCCTATCCCCAGACTCCTCCATTCTTCCTTTCCTATTCATAGATTCCTCCTTCCCTATCCCTAGACTCCTCCATCCTTCCTTTCATATTCATGGATTCCCTTTCCCTATCCCCAGACTCCTCCGTTCTTCCTTTCCTATTCATGAATTCCTCCTTCTCTATCCCTAGACTTCTCCATCCTTTCTTTCATATCCATGGATTCCTCCTTCCTTATCCCTAGATTCCTCCATCCTGGAAGCTTCCCTGTTCATGGATTTCTGCTTCCCTATGCCCAGACTCCTCCATTCTTCCTTTGATTCTTCCTTTCTTCAGTTCTTCTGACTGCTGGAATTTGTTGATGAAAACCATGAATAGTAATCGTGATGCATTGCGGAATCAAACCAAATCGTTGACCGGATAATTGTAATCAAATCGAATTGTGAGACCACTGAATATGCGCACCTCTAAGCGAGAGCAAATGGCTCCTACTGCTGCATCTCAGCCAATGAGGAGGGAGAGACCTGGGACAGCCTGGGCTCTCATGCACATCACTGGATCGGGCCTGGGTAAGTATTAGGGGAAGCTGCACACAGCTGCATGAAGGTAAAAATCCTTCAGCTTTTACAACCACTTTAACACACACCAGAGCTCACACTTTTTACCATGTAGGTAGGTGTGAATGAGCCCTAACTGTTCACAGGATTCATTTGAATGCAACATATTAGAGTCTAATTGTCTCTATTCTAGGATAAAGCCGAACTGACTTTTCCCCATAACTTTTATTTTAATGTTCATCAGATACAGTAGAAGAAATTTTCTGTTATAGCAGGTGATGTAATAAAACTTTTTTTTTTTTTTTTTTTAAATGAATCATTAGAAACATGGGTATTTGAAAACAGCTGTTTTAGGCCTCATGTACACTGCTGCTGGTAAACAGAAGTTTAATAGTAGTTGGGCATTTTTTTCAGCAGCCCCTGAACTCTCCTCTATGTTATCTTATCAGTACAAGTACGCAGGGTCGTTTACAGACGTTTCTAGGTAGTTAAAGCGGAGTTCCACCCTAAAGTGGAACTTCCGCTCATCGGAACCCTACCGGAACCCGACCCTCCGGTGTCACATTTGGCACCTTTCAGTGGGGAGTGGTGTGCAGATACCTGTCTAAGACAGGTATTTGCACCCACTTCCGGGCATAGACTCCCACGGGAGTTTATGCCTCTTCCTGTCCCGCCGCGCTGTCTGCTGGGACACACACAGGTCCCAGAGACAGCGCCGAGCATTCCCATTGCGCTGCGGGACTCGCGCATGCACAGTAGGGAACCGGGAAGTGAAGCCGCAATGCTTCACTTCCTGATTCCCTCAACGAGAATGGCGGCGGCAGCAGCCGAGAACCGAGCGACTTCTCGGCTTCGGCTGCCGACATCGCTGGACCCTGGAAGAGGTAAGTGTCCATTTATTAAAAGTCAGCATCTGCAGTATCTGTAGCTGCTGGCTTTTAATATTTTTTTTTTTTTTTTGCTGCAATCCCTCTTTAAGTTCAGAAGCATTTTTTGGAAATAAATATATATATATATATTAGGGCTGGGGAAAAAAAATCTATTTGAATCGAGTTGAGAGGTCAAATCGATTCAAAATTTCAGCAAATCGTTTTTTGTTTTTTTTTTTCCACCAGGACTGGCGCCGGGCCTGAGGTGCTGCGGGCAGGAGTTTTTAGGCGAGGCCGTGGCTTCGGCCTAGTCCGTGAGGCCGGATGCCGCGGACTAGGCCAAAGCCACGGCCTCCCCTAAAAACTCCTGCCCGCAGCTCCTCAGGACCGGCGTGGTGTCCATAAAAAAAGAAAAAAACTTGATTCGAATCATGAATCTAATTTCTTTTTAAAAATCGCAGATCGCTCTCCCTCCCTCCCTCCTCTCTCTCTATCTCTCTCCCTCCCTCTCTCTCTCTCTATCTCTATCTCCCCCTCTCTCTCTCTCTCCCCCCCTTCCTCTCTCTCTCTGCCCCCTCTGTCTCTCTCTCAGTCTCTCTCTCTATCTCTCTCTCTCTCTCTATACAGATATATATATAGAATATAATATATAATATATATATATATATATATAATCATATACAGCTTCAAGTCATATTGTAATTAAGATACAAGTCAGATTTCAGGCATCCCCTGCAACAAAAATTATATTTTTGGTAAAATACTCTTATGCCTCTTTCACACGATCAGATTATCGGATGATAAAAATCGGATTGATCGTTCGATAATCTGATCATTAGTACACAGCTTTCGACAGCCGATCATGACAGTCCGTCCAACAAAATCATCTGAAAAGACAAACACGAAACTTTGCTCGGACGATAGCCCACCGTACAAAAATCGTTTAGTACAGTATGCGTCTGCTAAAAATCGATAGATGGACACCACGCATGATCGGAACCACAAAAATAACCCGGAAGGAGACGGGAGAATGTAAACAATGTTCATACCGCGAAAATGCCCCAACATACGAACAGAAACTCGCCTGTAGCCAATCACAATATTCCTCATCAATCCATGAACAGATAATATTATTGTAGTTAATTATTTATCAGCATGTTCCATGGAAATATGATATAATTACATTACCGTAATTATATAATGTTTTGATTGCACTTTAATAAATTCTGCTGTATGTCATAAAATCCAATTATGTAATTGTTACCAAGAAAAAAAGAAGAAAGACAATAATAAAGATCATGTTTTTTAAGCGTTTCACATAAAAGTGAAAAAAAGAAAACTCAGGGCTTCTACATTATTATTATTATTATTATTATTATACACGATTTTTATAGCGCCAACAGTTTACGCAGCGCTTTACAATGTATAGGGGGACAACACAATTACAGTACAGTTCAATACAAAAGGTACAGGAGGGCCCTGCTTGTAGAGCTTACATTCTAAAGGGACGGGGTGGTGGTACAAAAGGTAATAGCTGCAGAGAATGATTTGATGGGGGTGGCCATACATGGACCCAATATAAAAAAATAGCAATACACGAATATGCCTGTACACTACGAAAGGATAGCCAAAAGGCGTGGCAGACACAGGGGTCACACGTATTTGACATCATTTCTGATATGTACTGTAGCTACGCACACCGGAAGATTTTTCCAAAATCGTGCGACAAAAATCGTACTTTTCGTAGAGCACATTTTGCACTGTTGTATTGAATATTATTTTTCTGCAACAAAATGCGAATGATACGTCGTACGATAATCTGATCGTTTGTACGAAGCATAAAGGGATACAAACCCTGCAACTTCCCCTTATTAGAGCCCTGCAGCTGCAGCAGCTGGCTGATATTTATGAAACCACTCAGTACAGAGGCACAGACAAACACACAGGGATTTCTTCAGAATAACAAAAGGTAGGAATCTGCAACAAAGTTTGTTAAAATCCTTGTAATGTACAAAGATCACCCAGAGGGAAATGTTTTTTTCTCAACAAAAGTGGAGTTACGCTTTAAAAATAAACGTTATGCGCACATATGACAACAATGTAGCTGGATATTTATACATCTATATATTCGTATATAATCTGCTTCTTCATCATATATATTCTCATATTTGTCCATGATTCATAACTCTGTTACATAAAGTTACACATTATGACGATGGTTGCGCTGTGTTGTGAGCAGCTGTCCTCTCCAAGTAATATCCAATTACTGTACCAATATTATCGTTTTTGTTAGTCATTCAGAAGTAATCCACTAGATGGCATTAGTGTTCAGTTTCATTAGTGAACATTTTTTTGTTCTGTTAAGCCATTCATTGATCTTATGATAAGCATTTATATATTTGCCAACAATTTACACAGCGCTTTACTTACTGTACATTCAGATCCTTCCCTGCCCTCAATCTAAGGTCCCCTCATCCCGCATGCGCACACACATACTAGGGCCAATTTAGACAGCAGCCAATTAACCACTTAACCCCCGGACCATTTGGCTGGCCAAAGACCAGAGCACTTTTTGTAATTCGGCACTGCATCGCTTTAACTGACAATTGCGCGGTCCTGCGACGTGGCTCCAAAACAAAATTGACGTCCTTTTTTTTTTCACACAAATAGAGCTTTCTTTTAGTGGTATTTGATCACCTCTGCGGTTTTTATTTTTTGCGCTATAAACAAAAAGAAGCGACAATTTTGAAAAAAAAACAATTATTTTTACTTTTTGCTATAATAAATATCCCCAAAAAATATATATAAAAAAACGTTTTTTTCCCTTAGTTTAGACCGATACGTATTCTTCTACATATTTTTGGTAAAAAAAATCGCAATAAGCATTTATTGATTGGTTGGCTATTCACAATCGCAGATTTTGGCGATCTGAAAAAAGTGCAAAGGAGGGATTTGTGGTCTTTTAGACCCCGATCCCTCCATAAAGAGTACCTGTCAATGCCCATTACTGTCACAAGGGATGTTTACATTTCTTGTGACAGCAATAAAAGTGATCAGATTTTTTATTTTTTTTTAAATGGACAATGTAAAATAATAATAAAAAAAAAGTTTAAAGTGCCCCCATCCCTGCGTGCTCAAACAGGGAAGAAAACGGATACCTACGTCGCGCCCGCAAATGTAAACGGTGTTCAAATTAAACATGTGAGGTGTTGCCGCGATCGTTGGAGTGAGAGAAATAATTTTAGCAAAAGACCTCTTCTGTAACTCTAACCTGGTAACCGTTAATTTTTTTTTAAAGCGTTGCCTATGGAGATTTTTAGGTACCGTAGTTTGTCGCCATTCCAGTGTGCACAATTTCAAAGCATGACATGTTGGGTAGCTATTTACTCAGTGTAACATCATCTTTCACATTATAGAAAAAAATTGGGCTAACTTTACTGTTTTTATTTATTTTTTTATTCATGTGTATTTTCTCTGAAAAAAATAAGTTTGAAAGACCGCTGCGCAATATTGCAACGATCACCATTTTATTCTCTAGGGTCTCTGCTAAAAAAATATATATAATGTTTGAGGGTTCTAAGTAATTTTCTAGAAAGAAATACAGATTTTAACTTGTAAGCAACAAATGTCAGAAATAGGCTTATGCCGCGTACACACGATCGGAATTTGTCCGCCGGACTTTGCAGCGGAGGTCCGCCGGACTTTCCAAACAAGCGGACTTGCGCACACACGAACTGACTTTCTGGCAGACTTGGTCCGGCGGACAATCCGCCGGACTTTCGGCGGAGGTCCGACGGACTTTCCAAATGAACGGACTTGCCCACACACTGACTAAAGTCTGTTCATTTTGAATGTGACTCCAGGTATGATGGGACTTGAGAAGGAAGTCAATCTCACCGCTTTCATCGGCGAGATTGACACCTTGCGAGCCCCGTCGCCTGGTATGGATTTTGAGGGTAACCCCCTATGCCAAAAAAACGGTGCGGGGGTCCCCCCAAAGTCCATACCAGACCCTTATCCGAGCATGCAGCCCGGCTGGTCAGGAAAGAGGGTGGGGACGAGCGAGCGCCCCCCCCTCCTGAGCCGCATGCCCTAAACATGGGGGGCAGGTGCTTTGGGGAAGGGGGGCGCCCTGCGGCCCCCCCACCCCAAAGCACCTTGTCCCCATGTTGATGAGGACAAGGGCCTCTTCCCGACAACCCTCGCGGTTGGTTTTCAGGGTCTGCGGTCAGGGGGGCTTATCGGAATCCGGGACCCCCTTTAATAAGGGGGCTCCCAGATCCCAGCCCCTCACCCTATGTGAATGAGTATGGGGTACATGGTACCCCTACCCATTTACCTAGGGGAAAAAAAGTTAATAAAAATACACACTAGACAGGTTTTTAAAGTAGTTTATTAGGCAGCTCCGGGGTCTTCTTCCGACTTCGGGGGTCTCTTTTTAGCCTTCATAAAAAGCTTTTTTTTTCCCCCTGTGTGTATTGCCATTACAGAGTTTGCTTTACTTCCTGTCTGATAAAAGGTTGTCCCCAAAACAGGGTGAGGGTAAATCTTCCAAACAGAGCCTTGGATAGTAGGTAGTAAGTTTCAATTCCTTTCGCCACTCTTTCCCCAACAAAGAAAAAAAACCTTTTGGCTATTCATACACTTTAAAGCATCATGGAGGTTTTTACAGCTACTCCTAGGGGCTTTTATTTTCCTGCCTCGAAACTCCAAAACACCAAACTCTGCTCAATTGGTTTAAAAACAGGCAGCTTAGGTGAGTTTTTAGCTCATGTCAGAAGATGCAGCGTTTTACAATAAACCCCCAGGAGGCAATCAGATTTTCCCTGGATCAAATTTACCTATAAATGTCAGTACCCAGTTATATTATGTACATTTAGGAAAGAATCCAGGCCCTTTTTAAAGCAATCTACTGAGCTGAACAGAACCACCTCCGAAGGGAGTCTATTGCACATTATCACAGCTCTTACTGTGAAACCTTTCCGTAGGAGATGAAATCTTTTTTCCTCTAGACGTAAAGAGTGACCCCTTGTCCTCTGTGATGACCCTTAATTGAATAACTCAACACCAAGTTCACTATATGGACCACTTATGTATTTGTACATGTTGATTATATTCCCCCATTAATCTCCTCTTCTCAAGAGTGAATAAATTCAGTTTCTCTAATCTTTCCTCATAGCTGAGCTCCTCCATGCCTCCTATCAGTTTGGTTGCCCTTCTCTTCACTTTCTCCAGTTCCCTGATATCCTTTTTGAGAACTGGTGTCCAAAACTCAACTGCATATTTCAGATGAGGTCTTACTAATGATTTGTACAGGGGCAAAATGATATCTCTCTCTCTGGAGTCCATTCCTCTCTTAATACAAGAAAGGACTTTGCTCGCTTTGGAAACCACAGCTTGGCATTGCATGCTATTATTGAGATTATGATCTACCAAAACCCCCAGATCCTTCTCCATTATTGATTCCCCCAGTTGTACTTCCCCTAGTATGTATGATGCATGCATATTCTTATGCCGCGTACACACGAGCGGAATTTCCGTTCGAAAAATCTTGGATGGTTTTTCCGACGGAATTCCGCTCAAGCTTGGCTTGTATACACACGGTCACACAAAAGTTCTCTGAACTTTCGACTGTCAAGAACGTGGTGACGTACAACACTACGACGAGCCGAGAAAATTAAGTTCAATGCTTCCGAGCATGCGTCGAATTGTTTCCGAGCATGCACGATTTTTTGCGCGTCCGAATTGCATACAGACGATTGCATTTTCGGATAGGAACTTTTCCCGACCGAAAAATAGAGAACCTCTCAATCTTTTGCTGGCTGGAATTCCGCCAGCAAAAGACCGATGGAGCATACACACGGTCGCATTTTCCGACCAAAAGCTCACATCAGTCTTTTGCTGGCGGCATTTCCGATCGTGTGTAGGCGGCATTAGCCCCCAAGTCCATAACTTTACATTTATCAACATTAAACCTCATTTGCCACTTAGTTGCCCGATTAGACAGTGCTTTGAGGTTGGATTGTAATTCGGAGATATCCTGCAAGGAAGTTTTTCCACTGCATAGTTTAGTGTCATCTGCAGAAATGTTGCTTTTAATTCCAGACCCAATATCATTTATAAAGATATTAAAAAGTAAGAGTCCCAACACTGAACCTTGGGGTACACCGCTGATAACCTTAGACCATTCAGAGTAATGCTGCGTACACACGGTCAGAATTCTCGTCGGAAAAAGCTCTGATGGTTTTCCCGTCGGAATTCCAACGGAATTTCGCTCAAACTGTCTTGCCTACACACGGTCACACCGAATTCCGACGGTCAGTAACACAGCGGCATAAAACACGTTCGACAGCACTATAGAAGGGAAGTTTAATGCTTCCGAGCATGCGTCAAATTATTTCCGAGCATGCGTCGGAATTTTGCGTGTCGGAATTGCATACACACGATCGGAAAATCCAATAGAAAGGTTTTCCGTCGGAAAAATTGAGAACAGGTTCTCAATCCAAAGTCCGTCGGAAATTCCGACAGAAAAAGACCGACAGAAGTCCGACAGAAATTCCGACTGTTTCCATCGGAAATTCCGACCGTGTGTACGCCGCATTAGAATCATTAACCACTACTCTCTGAATTCTGTCTTTTTTAGCCATTTTTCTATCCATTTAGAAACTGATCTTTCCAAGCCTGTAGACTTTACCTTACACATTGAATGAATGAATGAATGAATGAATAATTTGTATAGCGCTACAATGCGAACTGAATCAAGGCGCTGTATTCGTGCTTTGTTGTCAAGCTTCTTAGAAGAGGTAGGTCTTGGTGGGTTGAAGGTAGGCCTTCAAATAGGACCACAACCACCTATCCCGCCAAAACGCATCCGCATATAGTTCAGTGCTTCTACATCAAAGATTGCATGTAGCCAGTCATGACTGACACAGGGGATCCCGTGACCAAACTAGAGTGCCCTGAAAAATGGTAAGTATATGCATCTTTCTATCTACTAACTACAATCTGGTTAGTATAGATGTTAGAAGGGGAGTTGGAGCAGTTTTAAGATATTAGGTAGTTTTAGGCCAGAATTATACTCTAAGGCCCCTTCCACATGTGGCAGGCTCCATTGGCGGGCAGATTCCCAGCTGAGCAGGCAGATGGCTGGTCTGTGTCCACTCTGCTTATGCAGAATGGACACAGACCCAGCCCGGTCTCCTCTATGGGTTATCGGATGTAAATGGACCGGCAGTCCGTTTACACCCGACTGCCATCTGATCTGCCAGTCGGATGGGGAACGGATCCCATCAGTCTGCTTTTAGTGGACAGGATCGGATGTTGAAGGTTGTCAATGGACACATATCCGTTTACAGCCGCTGCTCCGTAGAGGAGACTGGAGGGTCCAACCGGGTCTGGCTGAAAAACTGACAGGCAGATTTGATCGGTGCGCCTGTGTGAAAGGGCCCTAAGGAGAATGCTGAGAAATGTGGAAGTTTCCCACAAAATTCGGGTGTTCCCTTCCATGAGGCCGACACTCGTAGAGTTGGCTACTTCCATCACCTGGAGACATTAGACGGAGCACTAAATGCTAATCCTGTTCTAATTGCTTGCAACATGATTGGGCCATTTTAAAGCTGAACTTCAGTATGCTTCCCCCCACTATTATGGCGTATGCACTGATGTACCCAAGGACTGTGCCCGGCCTTGGGGTCCTGGCAGAGCCCTTTGCCATATCTGCGCACGTGCAGTTGATTTTCCATGCAAGTGCAAAGACGAGGAAGGTTTCCGACTTCCCTGCTAGCACATGCCACACCCTGCACATGCACAGATGTGTCACAAGGAGAACTTCTTGCCTAGATGATAAACGCGGAAGTGCTGCCTAGCAGCACAAATAAAGTACTTTGCTAAAATAAAAAAAAATGTAAGGAAGGGAGGGGAGGGGAAAACAGCATCGCCTTTAAATGTTTATGCCGATATTTCATACATAATACTAGACCTATATTCCAGATTGCTTTATATTCTTTTTTTTTTAAATGTTACTCTCACAGGAAGAACTGCAGGAAGGTGTAGAGATTTCTATAAGGATATAGTGATCGATATTGTATTAATAAATAAGAATGTTATGTTCTCTAGAGCCATTGAATAATTTTCCTTGTAATTGGGAGAGTTAATGGAACCAATAAGTTAATAATTTAATACATCTTTCAATTATTAAATAGATTATATAGAAGCGATTACGTTATGCCTTTCACATTTCCAAACTTGCTGTCTTGTATATGTAGCACCCTCTAGTTAGGTAGGTGCTAGAGTGAGGCTTTTCCGTCGGAAAAATCTTGGGTGTTTTTTCCGACAGAATTCCGCTGGTGCATACACACGGTCACACAAAAGTTTGCTGAACTTTTGACCGCAAGAGCGGATTTTCCGTCGGAAAAATCTTTCCGAGCATGCGTCAAATTGTTTCCGAGCATGCGTCGGAATTTTGCGTGTCTGAACTTTTGACCGCCAAGAACGCGGTTATGTACAACACTATGACGAGCCGAGAAAATTAAGTTCAATGCTTCCGGTCACAGCTGGGAGGGCTAATGAGTGAGCACAGTTGGGAGGACTGGGGAGGCAAGCCTGAGAGAACTGGGAGATTGCAGTTTGAGAGATGGGTGCAGAACCAGAAGAGAGGACTGTGGGAAGGGCAGTGGAAAGAGGTCTTTTTTGCAGCCAGGCTGGTTGGCAGGACCTGAAGAAAGCTACCTGGGAGTGGTAGCTGAATAGAGGACAGCTGGCACCTGAACTATTTCTACACCACATGGGCCCGAGGTCCCTGCCCGCTATGCTAGCTAGTTCGGAGGAGTAACAGTGTGCAACAAGTGACGTGCTGGAG
Source organism: Lithobates sylvaticus (assembly GCA_028564925.1). NCBI lineage: Eukaryota > Metazoa > Chordata > Amphibia > Anura > Ranidae > Lithobates > Lithobates sylvaticus. The sequence goes on from CM053028.1 coordinate 86,698,159, forward strand.
GAGAAACGATATGCAGCAAGTGTTTGTTCTGGAGAGAAGACTGGAGTGTATATACAGTGGTGTGAAAAAGTGTTTGCCCCCTTCCTCATTTCCTGTTCTTTTGCATGTTTGTCACACTTAAGTGTTTCGGAACATCAAACCAATTTAAACAATAGTCAAGGACAACACAAGTTCGTTTCAGCTTGAGTACACAACAGATGGTCGGACATTCTCCTTCAGGACAGCAGAATTCATAGTTCCTTTTATCACGGCAAATCTTCCAGGTCCTGAAGCAGCAAAACAGCCCCAGACCATCACACTACCACCACCATATTTTACTGTTGGTATAATGTTCTTTTTCTGAAATGCAGTGTTCCTTCTACGCCAGATATACTTGGACACACACCTTCCAAAGAGTTCCACTTTTGTCTCATCGGTCCACAGAATGTTGTCCCAAAAGTCTTGGGGATCATCAAGATGTGTTGTTGAGACGAGCTTTGATGTTCTTTTTGCTCAGCAGTGGTTTTCTCCTTGGAACTCTGCCATGCAGGCCATTTTTGCCCAGTCTTTTCCTGATGGTGGAGGCATAAACGCTGACCTTAACTGAGGCAAGTGAGGCCTGCAGTTCCTTGGACGTGTTGTGGGGTCTTTTGTGACCTCTTGGATGAGTCGTCGCTGCGCTCTTGGGGTAATTTTGGGCGGCCGGCCACTCCTGGGAAGGTTCACCACTGTTCCATGTCTTCGCCATTTGTGATAATGGCTCTCACTGTGGTTCGCTGGATTCCCAAAGCTTTGGAAATGGCTTTATAACCCTTTCCAGACTGATAGCTCTCAATTACTTTCTTTCTCAATTGTTCCGGAATTTCTTTGGGTCTCGGCATGATGTGTAGCTTTTAAGGATCTTCTGGTGGACCTTACTGTGTCAAGCAGCTCCTATTTAAGTGATGCTTGATTGTGAACAGGTGTGGCAATAATCAGGCCTGGGTGTGGCTAGAGAAATTGAACTCAGGTGTGGACAACCACAGTTATAGTATGTTTTAACAAGGGGGGCAATCACTTTTTCACACAGGGCCATGATGGTTTGGATTTTTTTTCACCTTTAATAATAAACACCTTCATTTACAAATTGCATTTTGTGTTTACTTGTGTTGTCCTTGACTATTGTTTAAATTGGTTTGATGTTCCGAAACACTTAAGTGTGACAAACATGCAAAGGAACAGGAAATGAGGAAGGGGGCAAACACTTTTTCACACCACTGTAGAAGTCCCAAGCAAGTTTGCACTGAATATTCCTGGGCATCCCATAATTCCCAATTTCCCATCCAAGTTTAATTCTCTCAAATAAAAAACAAAACAAAGCTATGGACTTTTCTGTGTCTCTGAGTGACTGAGAGATGGATGTCTGGCTGGGCAGGGTGACAGGTGAACCACTACCTTCAGCAATAAGGATGAGGTCCGGTGTGTTCGCACACCCCACGTGTAGAGCCCGCCAGGAAGTCGGCACTGCGCTAATCACAGGAAGTGAGACATTTCCCAATCTCTTGCTTGTGATTAGCTCATCTTTATTCAGCAACCCCTACGGGGGCATCGCTATATATATTTGTTAGTGTCCTATTTAATTCTCAAGTGCAACCAATAAGATATCGATCACATGGGGAGTGCATTGGTTTTAAAGAGCAGGGCAGCTTCTAGTCTTGTATTATGAGTAGCGGCTTGGAAGCAAAACTATTGTATAGCAGTGGCCGCGGGACTCGATCACCGCCGGTTGGAAGAACGGGGAGAGGTAAGTGTAAACAAACCTCTCCCCGTGCTTCCTAGTGAGGCTGTCACTGATCGTCTGTTCCCTGTCATTGGGAAAGACGATCAGTGATGTCACCTGCCAAGCCACGCCCCCAGACAGTTAGAAACACGCCCCTAGGAACACTTAACCCCTACACTGCCCCCTAGTGGTTGACCCATTCACTGCCAGTGTCATTTACACAGGAATAATTGCATTTAAATAGCACTGATTGCTGTAAAAATTGGTCCCAAAAATGTGTCCATAATGTCGCAGTCACAATAAAAATCGCTGATCGCCGCCATTACTAGTAAAAAAAAAAAATGATTAATAAAAATGCTATAAAACTATCCCTATTTTGTAAACGCTATAACTTTTGCGCAAACCAATCAATAATGCTTATTGCGATTTTTTTTTTTTTTACCAAAAATATGTAGAAGAATACGTATCGGCCTAAACCGGAGAAAAAACAAGTTTTTTTTATACATTTTTTGGGGATATTTATTATAGCAAAAAGTAAAAAATATTGCATTTTTTTCAAATTTGTCGCTCTATTTTTGTTTATAGCGCAAAAAATAAAAACCGCAGAGGTGATCAAATACCACCAAAAGAAAGCTCTATTTGTGGAGCCACGTCGCACGACTGCGCAATTGTCAGTTAAAGCGACGCAGTGCCGAAAAGGGGCCTGGTCCTTTAGCTGCAAATTGGTCCGGGGCTTAAGTGGTTAAAGAATATTTGTTGGTGGAGCAAAACACGAGACACCCAAAGGGCCACTCCCGCCAGCAGTCTGTATTTCCGCACGGTGTGCATTGTATAGGAGCAGTGCAATGTGTTGTAGACTAAAGTAATGGGACACAATGCAGATTTCTTTGTCTGTGGCAAGGCTGCCCAGTGCATATGGTGTGGATTGGCCCTTAAACAGGGAAATATGGGACAGCAGTAGTCGAATGGGATAGAATAGGTGACAGTAAGCCTAGGTTCACACTGAATGCGGATTTGAAATCTGAACTCGCACGATTTCAAACCGGCATTTCAGTCCAACTTCGGGGGCGATTTGAGAGACATCTGTGGGGGTTAATGCACAGATGTCTATTGACTGCAGGAACTACTTTTGGGAATCAGTGTGGCGCCCCACCGATTCGAACTGTGCCGTCGCCGGCAATAGGCTCCGATTTGGCATGCGATTTGACATGTCGAATCGCAAGGTCCACTATTTTACTGAACTGTAAATTCGGACAGGAATCGGATCACATGGGTCTGAACATCCAAGTGATCTGATTCCAGTGCGGGAAAAAAAAGGTTACAGTGTAAATGCATTCACCTGATCATCCGTTGGATTTTTTCCGACGGATTTTGTCCGAAACTGGTGTTGCATACACACAGTCGGACAAAGTTGTCGGAAAATCCGATCGTTCGGAACGTGATGACGTTCGTTACGACGGGACTACGTTCAGGCTAGTAGCCAATAGCTTTGGTCTCGTAATTTGATCTGAGCATGCGTGGCTCTTTGTCCGTTCGGAATTCTCTACAAACGATCAGATTTTGTTGTCGGAAAATTTGCTGCTCTCAAATTTTTTCCGTCTGAATTTCTGACCGAAAAAGTCAGACAGAGCCCACACACGATCTGATTTTCCGACAATATAATCCGATCGGACCTTTTCCGTCAGATTTTCCGACCGTGTGTACAGGGCATAAGAGGAAAGAAAATGTGTATCATTCTCGTCTTTCCTTCGACTTTTATGTGCAGTGGGTGGTGTTGTCCTCTTGCTTAGGTCTAGGGAATGGTGAGCACTCCAAAGTGTACAAGAAGTTACTGAAATGCACTGTAATATATACCAGTCAGCCATAACTTTTTGACCACCCACCTAATATTGAGTAGGTCCCCCTATTGTTGCCAAAACAGCATTAACCCATCGAGGTATGGATGCCACTAGACCTCTGAAGCTGGGTTCACACTGGTATGTATGTAGAGAACATTGCATGTGATTCACAGAGGAATCACACTGCATTTCTGTGCACATCACATGCAATGTCCGTGTGGTGCGATTTGAGTCATACATTCTGTATGTCTCAAATCGCATCCGCACCGAAATGCGCAGGACCCATTTTTTTTCCCGCACCTAAATTGCATTGCATGGGTGTTCACACCCATGCGATGGATTCTACCAATCGCACTGTTTTGCAATCTGTTTTCTGGTGTCGTTAATCTAACAATGACACCCACAGCAGATCCGACACTGTGCGATTGCTATGCAGTGCAATGCGGGGAAACGCAATGAATCTTGTGCGTTTCCTGCATCACATCAGTGTGAACCAGGGCTGAAGGTATGCTGTGGTATCTGGCACCAAGCCAGGTAACGATATTCAGTCTACGTACATCAATGTGAAATCGCCTTCACCTTTAACTGAAAAGCAGCTTATGGGGATATAAGGGTCCTTTCACACAGGCAAATACACATGCTGCGATTTCTAGCGACAAGAATCTACGGATACTTGTGACTAGACAGGTGTAGAAGCTGGTGAAAGGCTGACGGCAGCTGCAACCATTTGTGACTGTTCACACAGCCAGTGATTACCATGCGGTGATCGTGGCAGGATGCACACAAATCGCAGCGCGTGGAAATCGCAGCGTGTGGAAATCGCTTATGACCTCAGGGGTAGAGGAGGTCCGTATGCGTTTATCTTTTACTGGGTGTCTCTCTCAGGTGTTGGTCCATAAGACGGCTGCAGAAGTAATCTCTATTCCCCGTATTGGACTCTGCTAACAGTTGCTCATCTTTTGCTGTGCTTCTTTTATTTCTACGCGTTCTGCCGCCTCCCTTCCTCTGTGCATTACAGCTGTTTATTTTTGTCTTTGTGCTGAGTTGTGTCCATGCATTCATAAGGCTCAATTTACTCCTTTTTTTTGCAAGCTAACTTGGGTTTATGTGGTTTGCTTGATATTTGACTTTGTACATTTGTCATGTTTGGCTCAGATTCTTGGTAGTACTGTATGTTGTTTTTCAGTTTGTGGAAATTGGTCTTCTTGTTTTCAGTGGTTTAGCACCAGAAGTTTCAAAACAAATACATTGGGGTTGATTTACTAAAGGCAAATCCACTTTGCAGTACAAGTGCACTTGGAAGTTCAGTCGCTGTAGAAGATCTGAAATGAGGGGAAGCTCTGCTGATTTTATCATCCAATCATATGGAAGCTAAAATGCAATTTTTTATTTTCCTTGCATGTCCCCCTCAGATCTACAGCGACTGCACCTTCAAGTGCACTTGTAGTGCAAAGTGGATCTGCCTTTAGTAAATAACCCCCACTGTTACCAAAAGTATTGGGACACCTGTCTTTACACGCACATGAACTTTAATGGGCATCCAGTCTTATGCCCCATACACACGGTCGGATTTCCCGACGGAAAATGTCCTATCGGACCATGTTGTCAGAAATTCCGACCGTGTGTGGGCTCCATCTGACTTTTTCCGTCTGAATTTCCGACGGAAAAAGTTTGAGATCCTGCTCTAAAATTTTCCGACAACAAAGTCCTATCGGACTTTTTCCGATCGCGTGTACCAAATTCCGACGGACAAAGTGCCACGCATGCTCAGATCACATTACAAGACCAAAGCTATTGGCTACTAGCCTCTACGTAGTTCCGTCGTACGCAACGAACGTCACCACGTTCAGAATGATCGGATTTTCTGACAACTTTGTCCGACCGTGTGTATGCAACACCAGTGTCGGACAAAATCCGTCTGAAAAAATCCGACGGATTTTGTGGTCGGAATTTCCGACCGTGTGTACGGGGCATTAGTCCGTAGGGTTCAATATTGAGTTGGCCCACCCTTTGCCGCATTAACAGCTTCAACTCTTCTGGGAAGGCTTTCCACAAGGTTTAGCAGTGTGTCTATGGGAATGTTTGACCATTCTTCCAGAAGCACATTTGTGATGGGGTTCCTAGCACCAAGTGGCCCTGAGATACGGGGCACCAAAGTCGGTTCGGAAAATGACATTCTCTGCTACAGAAAAGTGCTTGACATTTTCCGAACCGACTTGCATATGTTATAGTGCTAGTTCCACTGGGTTTGCACACCAAATTTGCGGTTCCTAGCACCAAGTGGCCCTGAGGTACGGGGCCCCAAAGTCAGTCAACTGTGTCCATCTGCAGCAATGTTATTTCGGGACCCTTTGGGTCCAGAGACTCCAAATTTTGGCAGCAGCTAGGGGGCATCTAGGAACCCTTAACTACCAAGTTTGAAGTTCGGGGGACCTATGGCTGCAAATGGGCACAGTGAGGCTGCAAATGGGCATTGTTGACCCTCTTTTCCACTTACAGTATCTGCGCATTTCTCACCCTAGGCTTATACTTGAGTCAATACGTTTTCCCAGTTTTTTAAAATTAGGTGCCTCGGCTTATATTCGGGTCTGTTTATACTCGAGTATATATGGTACCTGATCCCTCTCCCCCTGGCAGCCATTGTTTTCTTCTCTGTCATGCTCTGGCCTGTGGGCTTGTCCCTCTCTGTCTTCATGTAGGCCTATTAGCACTGCATTGTATTTGAGTAGTGCCTACAACTGCCAGCGCACCTACAGGAGTGAGGTATTAGGTAAGTAACAGACCTTTTTGTTGGTATGCTGGGCATAAAACAGGCATTTAACACTTGCAATGTGGGAAAAACCCCACTGCAAGGGAAACTTTTGCTTTAAATCTTCTACCCTAAATCCAATTCTTAAACCTAATCCTTAAAGTGGTTGTAAAGGAAGAAGGTTTTTTTTATCTTAATGCATTCTGTCTCTATCCAGCGATATCTACAAGTGCCTCGGCCGTCCATAACTCTCCCTCCTGATTGGCTGAGGCACAGCAGCGGTGCCATTGGCTCCTTCTGCTGTCAATCAAAGTCAGTTAGCCAATTAGGAGAGAGGGGCGGGGCCAAACTGGGGCTCTATGTCAATGGCCACATGGAGCTGCATTTCGGCTCGGGTTCCCCTATAGCAAGCTACCTGCTGTGGGGGAACACAACATGAGGGAGGGGCCTGGAGACCCGAAGGCGGACCCCAGAAGAGGAGGATCTGGGCTGCTCTGTGCAAAATCACTGCACAGAGCAGGTAAGTATAACATGTTTATTATTTTTAGAGGAAAAAAAAAAACAAGACTTTACAATCACTACAATCAAAATACAATCACTAAGTAACAACACAACAAAAAAAAAACTGACTGAGGTTCTAACCTCGCTCCACTCTGTGCAGACACAGAAAAATGGATTGGCTGAAGTTCTACTTTAAATGACCTCAAATGCCAGTGTTTCTCTATTCTTGCTTTTTAGACTTATTATAGTCCAACTTTGTGGACTAGGCACCTATCCCCCCAACCCCCGAGGACCCGCTTCCCCAAGCAATTTCATTTTAATTACTCTTTCTAGTATCTTCAGGTCGGTCATGTGACCCTTTAGGCTTTCTTCGATCTTCTGATTGTGGTGGATGGCCCCGGATGATGCAGAGATGCTCTGGAGAATACATGATGGCCCTGTATATGGGTTGAATGATACTCGGTGTCATCCAACCCAGAAGACTAAGGACATCTTGTGGCAAATAAGAGGTATTGCAAGAGCAATACTCCGGTCATTGTAGTGCAGGGATATGCAATTAGCGGACCTCCAGCAGTTGCAGAACTACAAGTCCCATAAGACATAGTAAGACTGGCAGCTACAAGCATGACACCCAGAGGCAGAGGCATGATGGGACTTGTAGTTTTACAACAGCTGGAGGTCCGCTAATTGCATATTCCTGTTGTAGTGGATAACTTGACTGAGAGTTGAGGGATAAATGATTTTATTTAAAATATTTCTGCTTACTGCCAGCTCTCTCTATAACATTACATGAATTACTGGGCAGACAACAGTAGTGGGAATATATCCGGGGGATAGCAGAATACACAGATTCATTTCAAGGTTACTGGCAGGTGTAAATGAAGACTTGGCTGCAGTTCTCACACATTGCAGTCCAATACACTTGAGAATGGATTTGAGGATTAAGCAGAATGTCAACCTGATGGAATACAAATTTACCATTTGCAGGTCATGGCATGGTGGAGACTTCTGAGGCTTCATTGTGCTACAGCCAAGGGATAGAAATTTACAAGTTATTCCAAATGCTCTGCCTCAACACAAATCTGTTGTTTGATATTAAAGGAGAGCACCGGCCGTGGTACTAGATAAAAGGATTATGCCCAAAGGCAAATCTACTTACTTCAAATAAGTCTAACAGACATTTTCTTTTGCTTTGGATAGCAGAGAAAATTTGATCAATTATTGTTCGGTTTTTGAGCCCAGTACAAGTAATGGGGGGTTCGGTTGTGATTGGTGCAGAAAAGCGCATACACGTAAAGCTTTATCAGTTCTACGTCTTTCTCACTACTGTCACTACTGCATCCAGGGCTGACCATATATAGGACATTTCTACATGACTGATTGACATGCGATTGGCCACAAATAGCTGCGGGAGCTGTCAGTCTCCTATTGCTTTCAGTCAGGTTTCCAGTTTGCAGCTAATTACAGGGAACATTTGCTGGGTCGTCAGCAGCTAATTGCAAGTGTGAGTGGGGCCTTATAAAGCAGTACATTTAAAACATTAAGCAAACATTAAGTGGTCATTTAAAGCCAAACTTTGGCCGCAACCAAGTGGTCCAGGTGGCACATTTCTGATACTCCCTCACCCAGAGGATCCAGCGTTGTCCCGCTTGAATTCTGCAACCTGTCAGTCTCCTGGGATATGAGTGAATGAATAAATGATTTGTATAGCGCTACAAATGCGAACTGAATCGCCTCAAGGCGCTTGGTCTGTCCTGTGTTGTCCTGCTTATTAGAAGAGGTGGGTCTTGAGTTTTTTTCTGAAGGCCCGATGGTTTTCTTCCATGCGGGGTAGAGCGTTCCATAGCCGAGGTCCTTGGACTGCGAATCTTCGTTCTCCCTTAGATTTGTAGCGGGCTTTAGGGATGAGAAGGCGGTTTTGGTTTGTTGATCGAAGGCTGCGATTAGGTATGTATTGTTTTATTTTCTCACATAGGTGTTGAGGAGCGTTTCCTTGTGTACATTTGTGGGTGAGGCAGAGGGTCTTGAATGTGATCCTATCTTTTACCGTTAGCCAATGGAGGGTCCTCAGGGATGGGGAGATGGATTCCCAGGGTTTCTTTCCCGTGACTAGTCTTGCTGCTGTGTTTTGGACGACTTGTAGGCGTGCAATCTGGTAATCGAGTAGTCCTATGTAGAGGTAATTTGTGTAGTCGAGTCACGAATTGATAATTGTTCCAACTACTACTGCTTTCTCCTTTTCTGGAATGAAGGGGATGAGTCTGCGTAGCAGGCGGAGAAGATGATGATATCCACTGACTACTGATCCTATTTGTGCATCCATAGTCATCTCTGAATCAAAGATGACTCTGAGGCTTTTGGCTTTGGTGCTTGGAAGGATGGTCTGTCCAAGGATGGTTGGTGGTGTCCATGGGGTTTTAGTTTTTTATTTCGGTTTGCGTTGAGGAGCAGAAGTTCTGTTTTCGATCCTTTGAGTTTGAGGGAGCTAGTGGTCATCCAGTCATCTATCAATGTGAGACATTTTTCTAGTTCCTGGTATTGGTCTTTTTGTCTGGTGATTCGGAAGTACAGTTGAGTGTCGTCAGCGTATGAGTGGAAGCATAGATCCGATTTGAATGCATTAAGATAATAAACCTTCTGCCTTTACAACCCCTTTAACCGCTTCCCGACCGCCTCCTGTAGATATACGTCAACAGAATGGCACGGGCAGGCAAAAGCACGTACCTGTACGTCCCCTTTAATTTGCCTGCCGGGGGGCGCGCGCGCGACCCGGTCGGGAGCTCCGTGACCACGGCCGCGGGACCAGCGGACCCGATCGCCGCTGGTATCCCGCGATCAGGTTACGGAGCTGAAGAACGGGGAGAGGTCTATGCAAACAAACCTCTCCCCGCGCTTCCTACACTGACTGTCAGTGATCGGCGGTTCCCTGTCATCGGGAACGCCGATCAATGACGTCAGACGTACAGCCACGCCCCCCTGCAGTAAAAAAAAACACAACACGTCACACTGACTCCTCCCCGCCCCCTAGTGGTTAACCCCCTAACTACAACTGTCATTTACATAGGAATCAGTGCTATTTAAATAGCAGTGATTGCTGTATAAATGACAAATGTCCCAAAAATGTGTCAAAAATGTCCGATGTGTCCGCCAAAATGTCGCAGTCACAATAAAAATCGCTGATCGCCGCCATTACTAATAAAAAAAAAATATTAATAAAAATGCTATAAAACTATCCCCTATTTTGTAAACGCTATAACTTTTGCGCAAACTAATCAATAATCGCTAATTGCGATTTTTTTTTACCAAAAATATGTAGAAGAATACGTATCGGCCTAAACTGAGGAAAAAAAATGTTTTTTTATATATTTTTTGGGGATATTTATTATAGCAAAAAGTAAAAAATATAGCATTTTTTTCAAAATTGTCGCTCTATTTTTGTTTATAGCGCAAAAAATAAAAACCGCAGGGGCGATCAAATACCACCAAAAGAAAGCTCTATTTGTGGGAAAAAAAGGACGCCAATTTTGTTTTGGAGCCACGTCGCATGACCGCGCAATTGTTAGTTAAAGCGACGCAGTGCCGAATTGCAAAAAGGGGCCTGGTCCTTTGGCTGCCAATTGGTCCGGGGCTGAAGTGGTTAATATAATAAAAACTATTGATATTTTTAAACCAAAAAGGGTCCTAAAAATGAATGGGCTTATATGACCACTATCAATGGTCATAAAGTGTGGTGTATAATTTAGTTAATATGTAAAAATTAAAATAAAAGGCAATTTCTTCTTAAATATCTCTGCATTTGGTAAACATAAATAACCAACTATATGGTTAGGGAGCAAAATCTTCAATCCACTCTGAAAAAAACAGACAGAAGAGATTACTGTATATACTCGAGTATAAGCTGAGTTTTTCAGCACATTTTTTTGTGCTGAAAGTGCCCCCCCTCGGCTTATACTCGTGTCAAGCACTTTTCTGCAGCAGAGAATGAAATTTTCCAACCCGACTTCGGGGCCCCGTATCTCGGGGGCCACTTGGTGCTAGGAACCCCAGCGTGCAAACCCAGTGGAATCAACACTACAACATATCCAAAGATGGGGTTCCTAGCACCAAGTGGCCACGAGATACAGGGCCCCAAAGTCGGTCAACTGTGTCCATCTGCTGCAATGTCATTTCAGGACCCTTTGGGTCCAGAGACTTTGGCTGCAGCTAGGGGGCATCTAGGAACCCTTAACTACCAAGTTTGAAGTTCAGGGTGTCTATGGCTGCAAATGGGCACAATAAGGCTGCAAATGGGCACAGTGAGGCTGCAAATGGGCATTGTTGACCCTCTTTTCCACTTACAGTAGCTGCGCATTTCTCACCCTAGGCTTATACTCGAGTCAATACGTTTTCCCAGTTTTTTGTGGTAAAATTAGGTGCCTCGGCTTATATTCGGGTCGGCCTATACTCGAGTATATACGGTATATACTATTAGAGGTTGAATTTGGTAAATATCATCAGAGACTCAGAGATCAAATTTTTTATTTAAAGAAAGACAATTTTCTTATTGTGATGACAACCTTATAACATCATATCTCCCCATTTCCTTTTATCTTAGGTTGCAGATAAGAGAGTGTCAAGAAATCATGCTGTACTAGAGGTGGTGGATGACAAGCTCCGCATTAAACCGGTAATTACTGATGCCATTGAGTATTATGAAGATATAAAAGAACTATGCTGATTCACACTTTCTCATAGCATTTCTGTAGTGTTGTTATGGTGGGGAAATACAACCCGGTGTAATAGCAGATTTATATTACACTTTACTTGTTTGTGTAGATGGATTATTTCTTTTTGCAATGGATTGTTCTTGGTATGTGTCTGCCCCAGTAGTACAGAGAGGTACAGTGCCTTGCAAAAGTATTCACCCCCTTTGGCATTTTTCGTGTTTTGTTGCCTCACAACCTGGAATTAACATGGATTGTTTGAGGATTTGCATCATTTAATTTACAGAACGTGCCCACAACTTTTGAAGATGTTTTTTTTTTTTTTAATTGTGAAGCAAACAACAAATAGGACAAAATAACAGAAAAAGTCAATGTGCATAACTATTCACCCCCCTGAAGTCAATACTTTGTAGAGCCACCTTTTGCGGCTATCGTAGCTCAAAGTCGCTTTGGATAAGTCTCTATGAGCTTGCCACATCTTACCACTGGGATTCTTGCCCATTCCTCCTTGCAAAACTGCTCCAGCTACTTCAAGTTGGATGGTTTGCTCTTGTGAACAGCAACCTTTAAGTCTGACCACAGATTTTCTATTGGATTGAGGTCTGGGCTTTTAATAGGCCATTCCAACACATTTACATTTACATGTTTTTTTTTTGTTTACAAAAGTTTTATTTGGAAGTACAAATGTATACAAACATTTCCAAACAATGTAAAATAAACTGAACAAGGGAATAAAGTGATTTTAACTTATTATGACAATACAATATGCAGTATATGAATAAGTCCATGTGACATTTAGGAAGAAGGTTATATCTTTGTATACTCGTTGTAAGATATTTTAATATCTAAAGGAGTAGAGTTAAGGGTCAGGTAAGTTCCAGTATGACCATTTTTGGTAATAAACATTCATTGAGTCATGTAAAGTGTGGTATATTCTTTCAGATAGTCTAACATTCTCCATTCTGGATATCACTTGAGACCATGGGAGATTGTCTGATTTCCAGTTAAAGGCAATCATCCATTGGATCGAGCTACAAAGGGAGTGAAAGAGTCTCATACATGGGGGGGGGGGGGGGATATCTGGTATGTTTGAATATAAAAGACAATTTTGGGGTGTAGGAGTAATTTTTTGTTTAGAGGAGTTTTCTATTCTGTCTATTGCTTTGGTCCAGATATTCTCTAAGTGTTGGCAGCTCCAGAATATGTGGAGGACGGTACCTGGTGTTTGACATCCCCTAAAACAATTCGGAGAAATTGAGGGGAAAAATGTGTTGAGTTTTGCGGGGGTCAGGTACCATCTTGAGAAGATTTTGGTGGGGGTTTCTCTAAAGGCTATAGCTTTGTTGCTTTTACGTAGATTGTTTGTCATTTCCAGCCAGACTTCCGTGGTAAAAGTGCAGGCAAGATCTGATTCCCAGTGGAGCATAGGTCCAGATTTGTCTGGTATGTCTAGGTTATTTAGATAATTATATAATTTGGATATGAGTCCTCTTTCATCTGCAAGGGAAATACAAATTTTCTCAAATACTGTAGCGCGGGGATAAGGGGGTGAGGGGAAATATTCTGAGAAGTATTTTTGGATATGTAGGTAGTTTTGTGATTCAGACGAAGGGATATCCCATCTTGCACGAAGTAATATAAATGGGGTAAAATCTCCGTCAGTCAGCAGGGAGTGTAGAGATGTTAGACCTCTAGAGGTCCAATGTGAGAACTGTGCTATGTTATCATGAGCTAACGAGAACCTAGGGTCCCCTAAGAACGGTGTGAGGATGGAGAAGTCTGGGGATAGTTTGAAAGGGTTTCTAATCTTGAGCCATAGTTGGTAAAGATGAGCTATCATGGTGTTGGATTTTGTGAGTTTATTGTATATATTGGTTTTGCTCCATAGAATACTGTGAATGTCTAGTGGGGCAATTGAGAGAGTTTCAAAGTTCTTCCAGGGGATGTTTGGCATGGTAGAGAACCATTGGGAGATGTACATTAATCTAGCGGAGAGGAAGTATAGCCAGATGTTGGGGAGGCCAAGTCCCCCTAGTGTTTGAGATCTGTGCATATGGGTGTAGCTGCATCTAGGTTTTTTTCCTGCCCATATAAATTTGTTCATTTCTCTCTGAAGAGAGGTGAGTTTGGATTTAGAGATGTTTATTGGGAGTGCTCGAAAATAGTATAAGAGTTTGGGGAGGATGGTCATTTTGAAGGCGCATATCCTACCTAGGAATGAAATGTGGAAGTTGGACCATGAGCTCAGTAGAGTGGAGATATGGGAGAAGAGTGGGATGTAGTTAGTTTTGTAAAGTGTTTTGTATGAGGGTGTTATCAAGATTCCTAAATATTTCAGTGAGTTAGAGCTCCATATAAATGGGAAATTCCCTTTGAGTTGGTCTTGTTCTTGTTGGAGATAATTGATCAGTAAGGCAGAACACTTATTTAAGTTAATATATTCCATGACATCTCCGGTCTAAAAATTAAGTACTTTAAGAAGTGAGGGGATGGAAATCAAGGGGTTTGTGAGAAAAATGAGGGCATCATCAGCATATAAACTGACTTTAAATTCTTCATCAGATTTAGTGTAACCTTGAATGTTTGTGTTGTTTCTAATTCTATGTGCCAGGGGTTCAATTGCTAGAGCAAATAACAGGGGGGATAAAGGGCAGCCCTGTCTTGTTCCTCTGCTAAGGGGGAAGAATTCTGAGTTGTGGCCTGGGATTCTAATTCTGGTCTGTGGTGAGTGGTATAATGCATTAAATCCGTGTAGAAAGTTACCATTGGGAAGGTTCTGTCCCAGCTGTACTGTCGGCCCCCCTCTCTAAAGGTGGACCTACCATTTCCTGTCTCCGGGGTACCCCCTCCAATTCACCCCCTTCCCCTAATGTCCTCTGGGGGGATTGTGTAGGTGTTTGTATAGGCGGTTGGGACTGCCCCTGGCTTTTCCTTCCCACTGCAGCCCCTGTCGCTCCTCCTGACCGGGTGGGCTGGGACTGTTGGTTTTGTGACAGGGTTTTTTGGGGGGTCTGTCCCGATACTTGACCTGGAGTGTGGGCATATTTCTCCAATTTGGCTGCTGCTTGGCGGAGGAGGTATTAGAGGCCATTAACTCCTGCAGAGCCTCCCTTAACGATATGAACGATCAATTGAAATCAATACGGGAGGAACTTGGTCTCGTGAGGAATGAGGTACAGAAGGTCCAGCTTGGTGGAAGATGACTTGGCACCGTTAAAACGTGAAGTGAGCGACATTAAGAACCTTCTTAATAAACAAATCAACAAAATGGACGAGATTGAGAACAGGATGAGAAGGAAAAATATCCGCATAGTAGGCCTGCCAGAATACTCTGAGGGCCCAGACCCCGTCGCTTTCTTAGAAAAGTGGCTGATCGAAACCTTTGGTCAGGACTCGTTCTCTTCACTTCTCGCAGTTGAAAGAGCCCACAGGGTCCCCTCTAGACCCATACAACCTGGGGCCCCTCCTAGACCCTTCCTAGCAAAATTGCTATCTTTCAAGGACAAAGTAACAATCATACGGAAGGCAAGGGAGCTAGGAAATATTTTTCACAATGGTAAGAGGGTGTCTATCTACCCCGACTATTCGCCAGACCTTCAAAAAAGGAGATCCCAATTCGGGGAAATAAAACGTAACCTCCGTCAAGCTAATTTAACTTATGCCCTGCTTTACCCAGCCAAACTGAGAGTAATGGCTCCCGGTGGAACTCTACTTTTTGACTCCCCTAAAGGGGCTGAAGAATGGCTAACTAAATATAAGGACTGACTCTAGATAACCAGGATCAATCTAATGTGCTGACTGGACTTCTTGGGGGGGGGGGGCCGGGTTGTTACGGTATTCATTGGAGCGGGGGGGTGGGTGGCGATACACAGCGATATATTTTTTTCTGTTTTCTTTTTTTTCTTTTCTTTTTATCTAAAGCTGTTTTTTGCGCCCCGGGGGGGGGGGGGGGGGGAGGAACGGGGGGGGTAGGCACGGTGGGAAGAGGTTAAATGGTGGCGCACTCCAATGGTTTCGGGGTGCGGCAGGTTGATTCTAGGGGGAGGGTTTTGCTAAAAGGGAGGGTGGGGGATGGATGGTTAGGGACGAGTAAGGGGAGGGTTAGGAATGGGGCAGATTCACTGGCACTAATACTAAGAATGTTTCAAACGAGGGGTGTATGGGTAGGTCACATTAGAAGGCCCTCGGCCAAACCTAGGTTGGTAATGAATGTTGTATGTAATCAGAATGTCAGAATTGTTGGATGTGATTATATGGATGTGGGGGAGTGGCATAGTAGGTATGCAAGAGTATGGTTGAGGGAGAAAAAAGGTCATGTTAAAATACACATTCACATGGAAAGATTGTTTGGCACTATTTCACAAGTACTCACTAGATATCCACGTTTTGATGCTATGACCGTCCAAAAGGATCTCACAAATCTCAAATACACTTATAATTATAGAGCATGGGAGTATGAATCAATGTTTACTGTTGAAATTATAGAGATTTAGAACCACTAATGAGCTACGATACACAGGTTAATAGGAAACAAGTCACTATTTGCTCCTGGAATATTAGGGGATTAGGCGACTCGGGAAAAAAAGCTGCAGCACGGTCCATGATTAGATCCTACGGGGTTTCTATTCTCTGTCTCCAGGAGACCCACTTTACTAAAGCCTCTATACCCAGGTTAGGGTGGAGAGAGTTTGCCTTACAATATCACTCGGTCTATTCGTCCTTTTCAAGAGGAGTTAGTATATTGGTGAACTCAGGGATTACATTCAACTGTATCCGAAGTAGAATTGACGACGGGGGAAGGTATATCTTTTTGCATTGTAAAGTTGAAAACAAAGCCCTCCTCCTGGCCAACGTGTATATCCCGCCTCCCTTTGACACTAGGGTTCTGCTCGACCTGGTCGAGTTTGTGCTGGATAGTCCGGGTCTCCCGGTTATGATCCTTGGAGATTTCAATATGGTACTAGATCCTGTACTTGACAGGCTCCCCCCTGGGAGTCAGAGGGGTGGGCTAGTGGATAGCCGCCTCCCTCGTCTCCTAGAGGAATTGGGCCTGAAAGATATCTGGAGATTGAGGAACCCCGGGATTAGGGGTTACTCTTGCTTCTCCAGCACACACTCCACTCTGTCGAGGATAGACATGTTGCTCTGCAACGATGAATCGATGTCCCTGTTAGACAATATCCGGTATAGGCCAAGAAGTCTCTCCGACCACTCCCCGTTGACAGTTTCAATGGAGGTGGGGGTGAGAATTACGTATCGGGAATGGAGAATCAACCCCTCCTGGCTGGAATTAATGGGCGACCCACAAGAGGTTATACATGCTCTGAGAGAAAGCTTCGATATGAATGCCCAATCGACTTCCCAGGGGGTAATTTGGGATACAGTAAAGGCTATTCTCCGGGGTTTGCTGATACAGCAAATCTCTAGAATAAAAAAACAGGCAAGGGAGAGGGAGGAGAACGCAGCTAGAAAAGTATCCCTTGCAGAAGCGAAATACATAAAAAACTCATTATTGGTAAATTTTAATGAATGGGTAGAGGCACAAAAGGAATATCGCTCTGTCCTGCTGATTAAAGCAGAACAAAAATATATCTTCCAGAAGCAAGCAGCTTTTGGGGAGGGGGAAGGAATAAGTAGAATGCTTGCCCATCTGGTCAGGACCAACTCTCCATCGTCGATGGTTCCGATGATAGATATTGGTGCTGGCAAGACATCCTCATACACGCCAGTGATAGTGGATACCTTCAGAGCATACTATGAGAACTTATACTACTCCAGTCAGGAGGATAAAAGCGAAGAGTGGGACAAATTTTTCGATCAAACGGCGGTCCCCTGTCTCTCCTGGGAGGACAGGGCTGTCCTTGACGGCCCTGTCACCCTGGAGGAGATACAGCGGACCGTTCGGGAAATGGCAGGTCAGAAGTCCCCGGGACCAGATGGCCTTCCCATTGAAATATATCGTCGCTACGGGGAGGTGCTTCTCCCCGAGCTCCTGAAGGTATTTAACTAGTCGATGGAGGAGGGCGTACTCCCCCTGTCGATGATGGAGTCAACAATAATTGTGATTCCTAAGGAGAATAAGAACCCACTCTCTCCCACCTCATATAGGCCTATCTCGCTCCTGAATTCGGACATGAAAGTCTTAGCAAAGGTCTTGGCAGCTAGACTTAAGAAAGTTATTTGTAAGCTGGTACATCCGGACCAATCGGGGTTTATCCCAGGAAGGTCCGCCAGTTTAAATATTAGACGGCTCTTCTTGAACCTTCAAATCCCAACGGAGGATCATGGAAATAGGGCCATGCTATCTCTTGACGCTGCCAAGGCCTTTGATACCCTGGAGTGGAACTACCTGTGGAGAATATTGACACAATACCAGTTTGGGCCAAACTTTGTTAACTGGGTGAGATTACTATATAGTGCGCCTGGGGCAAGAGTAAAAGTGAACAACGAATACTCTACCAGGTTTCGATTGCTGAGGGGGACAAGGCAGGGGTGCCCGTTGTCCCCCCTCCTTTTCGCCCTCGCAATCGAACCCTTGGCTCTTTCCCTTAGACAGTCCCCAGAAATTAAAGGTTTTAAAAGGGGTGATATAGAAGAAAAAGTGATACTATACGCAGATGATCTAATAATCTTGCTCAACGATACACAGGGTTCACTACGGGAGACCATGTGTAGAATTGAAAACTTCGGATTCCTGTCGGGTCTTAGGATTAACTGGGATAAATCTAATCTATTCCCAATTGACCCACTAGATATCCCCCTCCCCCAAGAGGCAGCTCAGCTACAAGTAGTCCATCAGATAAAGTACTTGGGGATAAATATTTCGAGAGATCCCAAACAATTTATTCTGGATAATATTGTCCCACTCTTGAAAAAATTTAAAGGTAAAATCCAAACCTGGAAAAAACTCCCCCTGTCAGTAGCAGGCCGCTGCAATCTAATCAAAATGGTACTTATGCCACAGCTACTATATCTACTCCACAATTCCCCAATATGGATTTATAAAAAATGGTTTAGGAAGATAGATACCTTATTCAGAGATTTAATATGGAAGGGGGGTACACCACGTATTCGTCTTAGCACGCTGCAACTTCCAAATGACGCTGGTGGAGTAGCTCTCCCGCACCCTCTGAGTTATTTCTTGGCCTCTCAGCTCCAACATATTGGGGGATGTGAGGCCACGAGAGAAGGACAAGAGTGGAAGACCATCCTCTACAAATCAACTCATAAATCCCTTATGGAAGTCTTAGAGGCAGGGTCTTTCCTAAAGGGGCCACCAACTCAGGACTTGCTAGCAAGAGTTTGGGGACTTGCTAAAAAAATATTGGGGTATAGAGGTTTTACAGATTACTCGCCCTTGTGGGAAAATAACAACCTGTGCGAGTTAAAAAAAATGGGGACCATTAGAGAATGGGAGAGAGTGGGCTTGAATTTCATCACCCAGCTCTATCAGGAGGGTCAGCTAAGAAACTTTCAGGACATAAGAGACCAATATAGGCTCCCCAAGAGGTCCTTCTTCAGATACCTGCAGGTAAGGCATGCCCTTACCGAACAGTTTAAAGGGACAGCTTTTGAATGGACCAAAATCCCGGTATTACAGAGTATAGCTGAGTCGGACACTCGAAAAGGGATGATATCTAAACTATATATTCATATGCATAAGGGGAACCGGGAAGTTGCCCAAACAGGAATCCATAAATCCTCGTGGGAAGGGGACGTGGGTAGTATGTCTATATCACAGTGGGAAAGGATCCTCGCTCTTGCTCCACGGGTCTCTCTCTCTCACCCCCAGAAGATGTCACACCTTTTCTTACTGCATCGGGCTTACTTTACCCCAGCTAAGCTGTTTAGGTTTGGCTGTAGACAAGACGATACATGTCCCAGATGCAGGAGGCCGGGTGGAGACCTTATCCATATGTTTTGGAGATGTCCAAAACTATATCGATACTGGAAAGAGGTGGTAGATAGGATTGCTCGGGTATTTAATACCAATCTTGACCTGGACCCTACCCTGTGTGTACTGGGGGGGCTTGAGCGAGAGGATAGGTCATATGAGGTCCAGCTGGCTATTATTAGATGCCTTTTTCAGGCTAGAAAATTGATTGCCCAAAAGTGGCAATCTTCAACTCCACCATCCATCCACGAATGGGAACAGAATATGGAGAGAGTGATTCTCATGGAGAGAACAACATACATCAAACAGGGAAACCTTACTAAATTTCAGTTGATATGGAAACTATGGCTGGAGAAAAATTCCATGTAGCAAAAGGAGGTGTATGATGTCGAGTACTATAGGAGGTTTGAATGATAGGTGGCGGATGGAGGGGAAGGTGGGTGAGAGAAAGTTGGTGACGAATGGGTAGCGAGAGGGGAACATGTTTTGTAAAATACCTTTTGTAGTCTCTTTATACAGTTTAATGTAGGTATGATGTTTGTGAATGTATATAAATTGTAATGAAGGTGTACCAGAATGTTTATTTTTGTTATATGAGAAAAAGCCAATAAAGATATAAAGTTTAAAAAAAAAAAAAGAAAGTTACCATTTATGCCATACTTTGGTAGAAGCTGGTTTAGGTAGTTCCAGCCAACACTATCGAAGGCCTTATGAATGTCGAGACTTTACTAGACATAACTTTCGAGAGTGTAAATTGGCGTCTTGTATTATATTGGTAACCAATCTAATATTGTCTACTATTTGACGGCCTGGGATGAAACCAGATTGATCTATGTGAATTAAATCCGTGATCACTGAGGCCAATCTGTCCGCAAGCAGTCTGCCAAAGATTTTGAGGTCATTATTTAGTACAGAAATTGGGCGGAAATTTTGTGGGAGTGAGTGGTCTTTACCTGGTTTGGGTATTAAAGATAAGTTAGCTAGTAACATCTCATCTGGGAAGTGATTACCTTTGAGGATATTGTTAAAAAGTTTCTTCAAATGTGGGACAAGAAGAGGGGCATACTTTTTGTAATAAGTTGAAGAGAAGCCATCTGGTCCTGGGGCTGTGGTGGATTTAAGGGATTTGATGATTTTAAGAATTTCCGTATCTGTGCAGGGGATATTAAGGGATTTGGATTGATTTGGGTCAAGGGATGGTAGTATTGTTTCGTTCAACCAGTCTATAGAGGATAGCTTTGGCAGGGATTGGGGACTTGAAAGAAGGTCCTTATAGAAGTCCGAGAATTTTTTCAGAACCTCTACAGGGTGTGTGACAAGGTTGCCTGTTTGATTTCTAATTTTATATGTGTGAGGTGGTTTATGATCTTGATTTAATTTTTTGGCGAACATAGCCGAGGGGGAATTGCCCTGAAGCAGAAATTTAGCCTTTGAGAATCTGAGTGATTTTTCAGTGTTTGCTGATAAGATATGATTTAGCTCCTGGCGCTTCTTTTGGATTAGGGTAGTAATCTCTTGGGAAGGATTGTGCTGTAGTTTGTTGAGAAGGGCATTTAATTCTTTAGTCAACCTGTTTATGTCAACTATTTTTTCTTTATTTCTTTTGGAGGCTAGACTAATAAAGTGGCCGCTAATGACTGCTTTGTGGGCGACCCACAGTGTTGTTGGGGGAGTGTCTTCATTTACATTTTCCTTAAAGTAGTTTTCAATATGTGTAGAGATTGCTTGGAAGATAGTGGGGTCAGATAGTAATGAGTCATTTAGTCTCCAGTTAAAGGGGGAAGATGTGAGACCTATATGTGTGGTCTCGAATGTAGTGATTTCATGATCTGACCAGGGACATGGGTGTATGTCTGCTTTTGTCGAGTTTGCGACCAGAATGGGAGTACAGAAGATGTAATCCAATCTGGTGTAGACATCATGTGGATGTGAATAATGTGTGTAGGCTTTTATGCCTACATTGTGTGCCCTCCAGGTGTCTATTAGCTGGAGTTTGTTGAGGTAGCGGTTCAAGTTTTTTGGGAAGGCTTTGGCAGATGGTACAACTTTACTTCTGGATGTGCAGTTAGGTTAAAGTCTCCACCCAGGATTATATGTGGGGAAATATATTTATCTAGGGTTTCAAAGAATTTGGTGAAAAATGTAGATTGAGCATCATTTGGAGCATAAACAGAGGCTATAGTGACTTCCCGTCTGTTAATTACACATTTAACAAGCAAGAAGCGACTTTCGGGGTCTCTGTAGATATTCTGGACTTCTAGTACAATGGAGTTACGAACAAATATCGCAACTCCACGGGATTTGTTATCAAAAGTGGTGAAATAGGATTGATTATAAGTTCTATTAAAATATTTAGGATGGTTGGAAGAGGAAAAATGTGTCTCTTGCATCAGGACTATGTCCGCTCCAATTCTCTTGTAGGATTGAAAAGCTGTTTTTCTTTTGTGGGGGGAGTTGAAACCTTGCACATTGTGCGAGATTATTTTAAGACCCATTTGTGTCTAGCCCCCCGAAGGGGGAGATTCTATCTGATTGACCTGGGTCCGTGGAGTGACGTGTGTCTCGCTACAGGGAGTTTGAGGAGATGCCTGGTGTTTTTTCCCCGTCCAACCATTTGAATAGGATAGTTTGTGTCACATGTAGCGGTAAGAGAAAAAGTGCATCATATAGGTTAGACATTGTATATTGAGTTACAATTCCAAAATCACTAATAACATTGTATATTTGTATTTGGTGTATTTTACTTCCGTATTTTTTCAAAAATATAACTAGAGCCAAAAAGGCAACTTTGGTGTGCATTAAAAGTGCATAATACTTGGTCATTGGGACAGAAAAAAGACTGTCAAAAAAAGAAGCTAGGAACTCTATAGGACTTCTGAGTCCTATTCCTATATATATGGCCAGGTGCAGCGCCCAAACAGTGTCTGGGGATGCGGTTGGCCACATATACAGGATGGGGGTCAATCTAGCGACGGCGGATTTGGCAGGTAAAAAATTCTTATAAAAGTATTTTAGGTAGTATGAACGTGCGTGGTATTCTTGGGAGTGGGAATATAAACTTCCTGCTATAAAATTATACTGATAGAACATTGTTAATATATTTATAGGGACCAACAGTCCGCTCTTATTGAGGAACTTATGATATCAACAATTCTGAGGGAGCAAAAAGGAAAACAGCAATAGTCCATCAGAAACATTTAGTAACTGTGTCAGAGTTCCTCTAAATACGATGTTTTGATCCCAGTCCAACAGTCCCCCTGGGAAGAGTGGACTGTCGGAGGGGGTCAATATCCCAGAGGGATAAAATAATAGTGCAAAAGTAAGTGTGTAGTGCAATATGCAATTAGATACCTGTTACCAATATTGATCATTTTTGATATAAACAGTTATTACATTAGTAATATTTCTATGATTTGGCAATAGGTATTTAAAAAAGAAAATGAGTTCTATTCAAGCAAAAACCCCACAAATAATAAAAGAAAAACAAAACCCCCCCCCCCCCCAAAAAAAAGGGGGGAGGGGGGTTATTAAGTACTGAGAGGGGGAGTTTCTTATCTCTTTTCTTCCTGATTCTGAAGAAGCTCTACTTTAACTACTTGCTTACCGGGCCTATTTTGGCCTATTTTCCTTCATGTGAACATCATCATTTTTTTGCTAGAAAATTACTCAGAACCCCCAAACATTGAGTACGTTTTTTTTAGCAGACACCCTAGGGAATAAAATGGCGGTCATTGCAACTTTTTATCTCACACGGTATTTGCGCAATCATTTTTCAAACGCCTTTTTTTTTAAAAAAAAACGGTTTCATGAATTAAAAAATAACAAAACAGTAAAGTTAGCCCAATTTTTTTATATAATATGAAAGATGATGTTACGCCGAGTAAATAGATAATTTTTTTTTTTTTTATTTTACTTAATTTTTTTTATTTTTACACTTTTTAAAAAAAAAAATCACTTTTATTCCTATTACAAGGAATGTAAACATCCCTTGTAATAGGAATGTATGTGACAGGTCCTCTTTATGGAGAGATGTGGGGTCAATAAGACCCCACATCTCTCCTCCAGGCTGGAAAGCATGAGATCGGTAAAAATTTTTTTACCGATCTCATGCTGACAGCCGCGATCGCGGCTTTGTTTACTTCCGGGTACCGGGCGTGACATCATAACGTCGCGTCCGGGCCTCCGACGGTCATAGAGATGACTGGTGACCATCTGGTCACCGGAAATCTCTATGCTCGTCATCCGGCGGCGAGCGATTCTTTCTCCGGGCCCCCGATGGCACGGGAGAGGGGGGGACGTCCCCTCCCGCTGCCTATAAGAACGATCAGGCGGCGGAACTGCCGCTATGATCGTTCTTATGGTGCACAGAATCGCCGGCCGGAAAGAATGATATCTGAATGATGCCAATAGCTGCACGCATCATTCAGATATCACCACTCAAAGTCAAGGACGTCATATGACGTGCTTGGTCGGCAAGTGGTTAAAGTCAATTTGCAGAGGTGTCTCTGTTCTTCTTCCCTTGTCTTCCTCTTTCTTTATGTTAAACATCTGCCTTCCACTTATTTATGCTTCAGTAGGTCAAAACGTGGAATATATAGCAAATGAGTGAGTGTAGGAGTGGTAAGGATTATTCCCTGGGTAGCAGGAGTCTTAGAGGAGATATTGGGATGATGGGTGGTCATGAAATAAGATCTTGGAAAGCCTGTCTTAGGCGCCTCTGGTTGCTGTTGTTGCGGCGAGTAGAGGGTGTGGACCAGATTGGAGAAGGTCTAGGGGTGGCTGGAAGACGGACAGGGGGTTCAGGGTCTAGCGGACCCAGTTTGACCAGTAGTTCTTTTCCTTCAATCACATTATATACAGTGTATGTTGAGCCATTGTGAGGGACTGTGAGCTTAAAGGGGAATCCCCATCGATATCTGATTCTTGCACTCTGGAGGATGGTAGTTACTTCTTTCATTCTGCGTCTCCTGTCCAGGGTAGCTGGGGAGATGTCTGGGAAAATCTGCAATCTCTTTCCTTCATATTCAATGCTGTGCGTGTTTCTTGAGGCCCTCATGATTTCTTCCTTAACCAGGAAATCCCTCATGCACATGATGATGTCCCTGGGGGGTTTATCTGGAGTGGGTTTGGGGCAAAGAGCCCTGTGAATTCTTTCACACATAAATGCAGACAGGGGTTTGTCAGGGAGGAGGTCATGGAAAATTTTACTGATAGCTGGCATTAATTCTGTGACTGTCTCTGGGACCCCGCGCACTGTGATATTATGGCGGTGATTTCTGTTGTCGAGGTCTTCGACTTGTGCCTGCATAAATGCAAAGCTGTCTGCTAAATTTTCATAGTCTTTTCTCAGGTCATTATGAGCCAGTGATAGTTCGTCATGTTTTGTTTCTAATACATCCGTGCGCCCTCCAATATTTGCGATTTCCTGTGATAGGGCTATGGTGGATTTGTGAACTTCATGTTCTATCTTCTCCACTAGCTTCTCAAACATATTGGTCAGGCTAGCATCTAGGTCCGCTTTAGATAAGGGAGACATGTACTCACTGCGGTCCTGGGGAGAGTTAAAGTTCTGTGTGGGTTTCCCGGCCTCCACGTGGGGCCCGGGTCCGGCGCCATTTTGAGACATCCTGTGTTGCCTGTCCCTGCTGTTCAGAAGAAAGTTTGTTAAGTTGTGGTGCTGGCGGCTGGAGCACCAATTTTTGCTCCCAGGCATGCACTAGATGTTCCCCCAGGGGTGGTGGGTGTTTTCGGCCGTTGATGGGTGTGTTGGCCATAGGGATCTTGCCTGCCTTCACCGGGTCTGACGGAGCTGCAGTCACTCACGTCCGTCCCGCATCGCGCCGCGCATGCGCCCCCTACATTTACATGTTTCCCCTTAAACCACTCAAGTGATGCTTTAGCAGTGTGTTTGGGGTCATTGTCCTGCTGGAAGGTGAACCTTCGTCTTAGCCTCAAATCACACACAGAGTGGTACAGGTTTTGCTCAAGAATATCCCTGTATTTTGCACCATCCAACTTTCCCTCAACTCCAGTTTCCCAGTCCCAACTGCTGAAAAACATCCCCACAGCATGATGCTGCCACCACCATGATGGTGTTCTTTGGGTGATGTGATGTGTTGAGTTTGCGCCAGACATAGCGTTTTTTTGATGACCAAAAAGTTAAATTTTAATCTCATCAGACCAGAGCACTTTCCTCTATACATTTTGGGAGTCTCCCACATGCCTTTTCGCAAACTCAAAATGTGCCATTTTGTTTTTTGCTGAAAGTAATGGCTTTCTTCTGGCCACTCTGCCATAAAGCCCAACTCTATGGAGCGCACGGCTTATTGTCGTCCTATGTATAGATACTCCAGTCACTGCTGTGGAACTCTGCAGCTCCTCCAGGGTTACCTTAGGTCTCTGTGCTGCCTCTCTGATTAATGCCCTCCTTGCCCGGTCCGTGAGTATTGGTGTGCGGCCGTCTCTTGGCAGGTTTGCTGTTGTGCCATGTTCTTTCCATTTGGTTATGATAGATTTGATGGTGCTCCTAGGAATCATCAAAGATTTGGCCATTTTTTTATAACCTAACCCTGACTTGTACTTCTCAACAACATTGTCCCTTCCTTGTTTGGAGAGTTCATTGGTCTTCATGGCAGTGTTTGGTTAGTGGTGCCTCTTGCTTAGGTGTTGCAGCCTCTGGGGCCTTTCAAAAAGGTGTGTATATGTAATGACAGATCATGTGACACTTAGATTGCACACAGGTGGACATCATTTCACTAATTATGTGACTTCGGAAGGTAATTGGTTGCTACAGAGCTTTTTATGGGCTTCATAACAAAGGGGGGTGAATACATACGCACATGCCAATTATAATTTTTTTATTTCTGAAAAATAGTTTTATGTATATATTTTTCTAATTTTATTTCACCCACTGAGAATATTGTGTTCTGATCCATCACATATAATTGAGATTAAAAAAACATTGAACTAAAGGCTGTATAACAAAATAGGTAAAAAGCCCAGGGGGTGAATACTTTTGCAATGCACTGTAGTGGCAGTATATTAGGAGGGCTCTTAGAACTAAGCTGTGTGGGTAGGTATAACTTACAGGTATGCAGTACATACAATGAGAATATCGGAAGAACGAACGTCCATTTTTTATTTTATTTTGCATGCTAATCTCATTTCGAAAACAAATAGAATACTAAAGTTACAAAAATTCTCGTACAACAGAACACAACTTCGGAAGTGATATAATGATTTGCATTGTATTGTAATGTTTTCTTTCATTTACGAGCATGCATGGACTTGGTCACACCTTTTTTTTTTTTGTACAACTACTATACTAATTACACAAAAATTGTTCGTTCTGTTATCATACAAGAACATTTTTTGTGTTTGTCCCTTCGTATAATTTTGCACCAACTGTCATGATTGGCTCTTGAAAGCTGTTTACTAACTATTAGATTATCAGACGATTGCTCTGAAAGCAGATTGTGTATATGGGATTTTATGATATATTTTTTTTTTTATTGGTGGAACTAGATGGACTTGTGTCTTTTTTCAACCTGACTAACTATGTATCTCACTGACACTTACGCCGCGTACACACGGTCGGATTTTCCGATGGATTCTGTCCTATCGGACAAAATTCCGAAAAAACTCTGACGGTTTTTCCGACGGAATTCCGCTCAAGATGTGTTGCCTACACACGATCACACCAAATTCCGACGGTCAATAACACAGCGGCATAAAACACGTTCGACAGCACTATAAAAGGGAAGTTTAATGCTTCTGAGCATGCGTCGGAATTTTGCGTGTCGGAATTGCATACACACGATCGGAAAATCCGATGAAAAGCTCCCATCGGACTGTTTCCATCGAAAATTCCGACCGTGTGTACGCCGCATTAGCCTGTTAAAATGCAGGCTCAGCGTCGCCACGCAGGTTTCCTGCTCGGCCACTGACATGTAGTTGAGCTGGGAATTTTCTCTGGTTTTGTGTTTCAACTTTCTTCTCTCAGCCAGAACACTGAAGATGGGTCATGGATGGGTCTTTCAGCATGACAATGACCCAAAGCATACTGCTAAGGCAACAAAGTTGTGGCTCAAGAAGTAGCACATTAAGGCCATGGAGTGGCCTAGCCAGTCTCCAGACCTTAATCCTATAAAAAATTTATGGAGGAAGCTAAAGCTTCAACTTGCCAAGAGACAGCCATGAAACCTTAAGGATTCAGAAAAGATCTGTAAAGAAGAGTGGACCAAAATCCCTTCTGAGATGTGAGCAAACCTGGTCACCAACTACAAGAAACGTCTGACCTCTGTGTTTGCCAACAAGGGTTTCTCCACCAAGTACTAAGTCATGTTTTGCTTGGGGATCAAATACCTATTTTAGGCTTGGTTCACACCATCCCTGTTCTCCATTATGGGGACGAATCAGGGCCGAATCTTTGTCTGAATTCGGCCCTGAAACGGAGCCAAAGACGCTCATCGTTTCTGTGCAGTGCGCTCTGCAGCCGCCCCGGAGATATGTGAATCGGCTCCATAGAGAGCTCCATTGGTTCCTTCATTGGCTTGAAGAAGGACCCAATCAGTAGTTCCGAAACTTTCTGCTGCTGAACAGTGACCCCTGATACACACTGGGACCACTTTTTATGCCGGATCACCTTCCACATTCATGATGCATTCCTTTTCACCATTAATCTTGTGTTTTTAATCCCTTTAGGGATATTTTAATACAGGGCTTGACAAATTAGCTTGGAATCTAGGAGCCAGCAAAAAAAGTTAGGAGCCAGGTCGGTAACGGCGATCCGGACCTGTCCCTGGCCTGACATGGAGAAAAAAGTGAGGGGAAGATGCCCCCCCCCCCCACCTGTCTCCAAGTCATTGCCCATAGCTCTTAAAGGGACACAATTTTTGTTAATTGCATTTTAGTGTAAATATGAGATCTGAGGTCTCTCTGACCCCAGATCTCATATTTAAGAGGTCCTGTCATGCTTTTTTCTATTACAAGGGATTTTTACATTCCTTGTAATAGGAATAAAAGTGACACCATTTTTTTTTTTTTTTAAAAGAACAGTGAAAAAAATTAAAAAGAAAAGTTAAAATAAATAAGACATTTTTTTTTTAAACACGCCCCATCCCGCAGAGCTTGCGTGCAGAAGCGAACGCATACGTGAGTAGCGCCCGCATATGAAAGCGGTGTTCACACCACACATTTGAGGTATCGACGTGATCGGTAGAGCGAGAGCAATAATTCTAGCCCTAGACCTCCTCTATAACTCAACACATGCAACCTGTATAATTTTTTAAACGTCGCCTATGGAGATTTTAAAGGGTAAAAGTTTGTCACCATTCCACGAGCCGACGCAATTTTGTAGCGTGACATGTTGGGTAAATTTACTTGGCGTAACATTATCTTTCACAATATAAAAAAAAATTGGGCTAACTTTACTGTTGTCTTATTTTTTTAATTAAATAAAGTATTTTTTTCACAAAAAAGTGCGCTTGTAAGTCCGCTGCGCAAATACAGTGTGACAGACAGTATTGCAACAACCGCCGTTTTATTCTTTAGGGTGTTAGGATAAAAAAGATATATAATATTTGGGAGTTCTAAGTAAAGGGAATGAGTTGGGCAGGCAGTGAAAACAGGCATTGGAAGCTCCATTAGCATTGCTGGCTGTCATACCAACGGCCACCACAAGAGGGCGCCAGATTCCAGAAGGAAGCATAAGACTGCAGAAGGCCTCAAAGCCGCGGCCTCAATTACCGGCCGGTGCGGCCCATTGCGATCACGCCGGGGGGGGAGGGGGTGCACACGGAGACAGGATACCCCCCAGCTGTGCAGCCCCAGGCTCCAGGTCGCTAATTCTAGTCGCAAATGCGACCTGGCGCCCGGGGTTTGTCGAGCCCTGTTTTAATAGTTTTATATACTGCACTTAGAGGTGCTTTTTTCTGTGTTTTTTTTTTTTTTTTTATTAGTATGGGAAGAAGACAAGCCGACGGAGACAGTGTGATGCTTTGGGCAATGTTCTGCTGAGAGACCCTGGGTTCTATCATTCATGTGGATTTTACTGTACCACCTACCTAAACATTGTTGCTGACCAAGTACACCCCTTTATGGAAACCGTATTCCCTGATGGCAGTGGTCCTTTTTCAGCAGACTAATGCGTCCTGCTCTGCAAAAATGGTTCAAGAATGGTTTGAGGAACACAACAATGAGTTTGACTGGTTGACTTGGCCTCCAAATTTTCCAAACTTCAATCCAATCAAGCATCTGTAGGATGTTCTGGGAAAAAAACTGATCCATGGAGGCCTCACATTGTAACTTAGAGGAGTTAAAGGATCTGTTACTGACGGCTTGGTGCTAGATACTGAAGCATGCCTTCAGAGGTCTAGTGGTGTCCATACCTCGATGGGTTAAAGATTTTTTTTTGAAGCAGAAGGGGGACCTACTTAATATTAGGGGTGGTTATGGCTGATTAGTGTGTATGTGTGTATATACTCACACTGTTAGAGCGGTAAGGATATAGAACTCCCTTCCACAGTTGGTGTCAGCAGGGAGTGTAGATAAATTCAGAAAACTTAGATGTGGTTATACTGGATGGACAGATGGCAACTATGTAACAGTCTGATGTCTGTTCTGTCCACCCTATAAAATCTTTATATATGCGAGTGTGGGCTTTGCTTTATTTTTCATTTAAGTTTATAGTGATACTTAAGTCTCATTTTTTTTTTTCATTAAAAATAACAAACATGATACTTACCTACTCTGTGCAGTGGTTTTGCACAGGGCAGCCCAGATCCTCCTCTTCTCTGGTCCCTCTTCGGTGCCCCTGGCCCCTCCCTTCTGTTGAGTGCCCCCACAGCAAGCTGCTTGCTATGGGGGCACCCGATCCGCAGCTCCCTGGGTCTTTTCAGACATGGAGTCGTGGCCCGGCCCCTCCTCTCTTCTCTCCTCATTGGCTCACTGACTTTGAGTGACGGCAGCGGGAGCCAGTGGTGCCACGCTGCTGTTTTAGCCAATCAGGAGGGAGAGTCCTGGACAGCTGAGTCTTCCGTGCAACATTGCTGGATTGAGATGCGCTCAGGTAAGTGTTTGTGGGGCTGCTGCACACAGAAGGCTTTTTATCTTAATGCATAGAATGCATTAAGATAAAAAAAAAACTTCTTCTGTCTTTACAACCACTTTAATATTTATATTTGCTGCAGATGCTTTGTCAAAGGCTTTCTGATGTACTGTATATGTGGAGAGATAAAACCTGCCCTAATGCATTTCCACATTTACCTATGACTTAACAATGATGGCAACAGGCAGTCCAGAGATCTGTAAAGAGATAAAAGCTATTCTAGACACTTAAATACAAAGTCGTGATCTGTAATGTATGGCAGGTGTACTCTACATTCATGTAATAATGGTTTTCGAACACAATAATTGTAATTTTTCATTTTCTTTAAGCCCACCAGGAAATCTCGTTCTCAGACTGGTGATTTTTCTGAATGGTTCCTGTCTGTCAAGTTCTCTAAGTAACCACATTCAGGGAGACATTATTATTAAAGCGTGCTTAAAGCTTCACATGTGTCTTCATCCTACAGTATATGCTGATTAATTCTTTGTTTTATATTTCACAGCCTTAGTCAAAGATGTCAGCTATACTGTGTGTATATATATATATACACACACAGATACATTTTTTATATTTTACAGCCTTTTGTTCAATGTTTTTTTTCATCTGAATTATATGTGATGGATCAGAACACAATAGTCTAAGTTGGTGAAGTAAAATTAGAAAAATATATACATAAAACTATTTTTCAGAAAAAAAAACCCCTGATAATTGGCATGTGCGTATGTATTCACCCCCTTTGTTATGAAGCCCATCAAAAGCTCTGGTGCAACCAATTACCTTCAGAAGTCACATAACTAGTGAAATGATGTCCACCTGTGTGCAATCTAAGTGTCACATGATCTGTCATTACATATACACACCTTTTTGAAAGGCCCCAGAGGCTGCAACACCTAAGCAAGAGGCACCACTAACCAAACACTGCCATGAAGACCAAGGAACTCTCCAAAGAACCAAGGAACACGTAAAGGACAATGTTGTTGAGAAGTACAAGTCAGGGTTAGGTTATAAAAAAAATATCCAAATCTTTGATGATCCCTAGGAGCACCATCAAATCTATCATAACCAAATGGAAAGAACATGGCACAACAGCAAACCTGCCAAGAGGGCCACATGCCAAAACCCACAGACCGGGCAAGGAGGGCATTATTCAGAGAGGCAGCACAGAGACCTAAGGTAACCCTGGAGGAGCTGCAGAGTTCCACAGCAGAGACCGGAGTTTCTGTGCATAGGACGACAATAAGCCGTATGCTCCATAGAGTTGGGCTTTATGGCAGAGGGGCCAGAAGAAAGCCATTACTTTCAGCAAAAAACAAAATGGCACATTTTGAGTTTGTGAAAAGGCATGTGGGAGACTCCCAAAATGTATGGAGGAAGGTGCTCTGGTCTGATGAGACTAAAATTTTACTTTTTGGCCATCAAAGAAAACTTTATGTCTGGTGCAAACTCAACACATCACATCACCCAAAGAACACCATCATGGTGGTGGCAGCATCATGCTGTGGGGATGTTTTTCAGCAGTCTGGACTGGGAAACTGGAGTTGAGGGAACGATGGATGGTGCTAAATACAGGGATATTCTTGAGCAAATCCTGTACCACTCTGTGTGTGATTTGAGGCTAGGATGGAGGTTCACCTTCCAGCAGGACAATGAACCCAAACACACTGCAACACTTGAGTGGTTTAAGGGGAAACATGTAAATGTGTTGGAATGGCCTAGTCAAAGCCAGACCTCAATCCAATAGAAAATCTGTGGTCAGACTTAAAGATTGCTGTTCACAAGCGCAAACCATCCAACTTGAAGGAGCTGGAGCAGTTTTGCAAGGAAGAATGGGCAAAAATCCCAGTGGTAAGAGGTGGCAAGCTCATAGAGACTTATCCAAAATGACTTGGAGCTGTGATAGCCGCAAAAGGTGGCTCTACAAAGTATTGACTTTAGGGGGGTGAATAGTTATGCACATTGACTTTTCCTGTTATTCTGTCCTTTTTGTTGTTTGCTTCACAATAAAAAAAACATCTCCAAAGTTGTGGGCATGTTCTGTAAATTAATTGATGCAAATCCTCAAACAATCCATGTTAATTCCAGGTTGTGAGGAAACAAAACACAAAAAATGCCAAGGGAGTGAATACTTTTGCAAGGCTGTGTGTGTGTGTGTGTGTATATATATATATATATATATATGCCTGATTGTGGCAAAAGCAGGCATGCTAATTACACACCTGTGGGCTGGGTTCATATGTATCCCAGGGATAGAGCTCAGGTCTCCCACTTGGAGACAGCTCCACCCAGGCAGACAGGAGGACTCCAGCCTACAGACACGATGTCTGTGTATGAGAGTCAGAAAGACACCCATGTTCCCTAGGAGAGGGAGGCAGCGTGAGCATACTCTCTGAGGAGCAACCCAGAGGCCTAGGCGTGAGGTCTGAACCAGTGGTGCTGCAAGAGAGTAAGCCAGGAGGCTGAAGGTTTGAACTATACAGTAATGGTGGAACCCCCTGCAAGGGAAATTGCTGTTTTTTTCTTTGAACTTTGTTTCCATTAAATAAAAGTGGGCTGCCAAGCCTTTAACCACTTCCCGCCTGGTCAATAGCAGATTGACATCAGGGAAGTTGTTCTGTTATCCTGACTGGGCGCCATATGACGTCCTTCAGGATAACATGCCACTGCGCGCCCGTGGGGGCGCGCATCGTGGCGATCGGTGGAGCGGTGTGTCAGTCTGACACACCGCTACACCACTCTCGGTAAAGAGCCTCCGGCGGAGGCTCTTTACCACGTGATCAGCCGCGTCCAATCACGGCTGATCACGATGTAAATAGGAAAAGCCGTTGATCGGCTTTTCCTCTCTCACGTCTGACAGACGCGAGTAGAGGAGAGCCGATCGGCGGCTCTCCTGACAGGGGGGGTCTGCGCTGATTGTTTATAAACAATCAGTGCAGCCCCCCCTCGGATGCCCACACTAGACCACCAGGGAAGCCGCCTGGACCACCAGGGTAGGGGGCAACATGTGGATGGCCAGGTATGTACCCCATGGCCATCCACATGTGCAAATAAATGCCCAATCAGTGACTGGCACCATCATGTAACACGTGAAAATGTGATGCCCAGCAATGCCACCCATCAGTGCCGCCCATCCGTGCCACCTATCAGTGCCACCCATAAGTGCCACCCATAAGAACCCATCAGTGCCGCCTATGAGTGCCGCATACCAGTGCCACTTATCAGTGCCCATCAGTGCCCATCAGTGCCACCTCATAAGTGGCACCTCATCGGTGCCCATCAGTGCCGCCTTATCAGTGCCTGTCATTGAAGAAGAAAACGTACTTATTTACAAAAAAAATTAACAGAAACAAAGAAAAACTTATTTTTTTTAAAAAAAATGTTGGTCTTTTTTATTTGTTGTGCAAAAAATAAAAATCGCAGAGGTGATCAAATACCACCAAAAGAAAGCTCTATTTGTGGGAACAAAATGATAAATTTTGTTTGGGTACAGTGTATTATGACCGCGCAATTGTCATTCAAATTGCGACAGCGCTGAAAGCTGAAAATTGGTCTGGGCAGGAAGGTGTCTAGGTGCCTGGTATTGAAGTGGTTAAAATACAGTCTGGACTGACGTGTTCCTGAAACCGTATGCACCACTTGAGTATAATCACCCCAAAATCTTACAATATATATAGATCGGACCAAAAGGAGGGACGAATGAGGAGGAAAGAGGGACTTTATTCCAAATCAGGGACAGTTGGGAGCTATGATCTCATCCCACTGTAGTGCACGCAGGCACAGCCTACATGACAGTGCAACTCCATTCTGTATTTAGGAGCAGTGCAGCATCATTGCCTCATCACAGGAAGCTGCATGAGGTGGACTTCATTGGCAGAATCAACAGGTATTTTGTGGGACTCGAAGAAAACTAACGGCAGATGCACTTATAATAAAGTGCTGCAGCACATATTGTTTTTTTAATAGGCGAACATAGTTCTACTTTAGTTTGTGTGAATATGTTGAAAGTGCTGAAATACACTTATTAAAGAAAACCTTCTTACAGCTGCTGAGGGAGATAGGGAGGAGGAACACAACACCCGCTGGATGCATTGGAACCTCTTCAGAGTCTCAGAGGATTACAAGACCTACCTGTGAGCCCCCTTTTCAGAGATGAATTAAGGTCCGAGATGGCCGGACCTACTGGAGTCCCACACCCCTGCCCCACTTCCCCTTTCCGGCCCTAGTCCGCCTCTCTCTTTCTTCTAACTATATTGTCGTCCGCCCTACCCTTCCCCTCTCCTATCCCCTTAACGCCTTTATCCCACATAAGTGAAAAATTCTGTGATTGCCGGAGATCTTTGACACTATCCCCGAAACTCCCTTGCCGAACACTAAAATCCACGAATGAAATGTTGATTGTACCCTGCCCTCTGAAGGGAAAACGCCCCCTGTAGATTTTACCACCCAGTGGTAACCGGGGTTGGGAGCGACCGGGAGGTTCCCCTTGAGGCACTAGAAACCACAAGGGAGGACAGTGAAGGGGTTTTGGGGTCAGCAATCTATAGCTCTAGCAGTATGTAGTTATGGTTAACAAAATGCTCTGTAGTTCTGTACTTAAATTGTATGTTGTGCACCATGTTCTGTTCGGGAACGAGGGAATCGGGGAACTATGTTTGTCTTCAGTTCATTTTTGTATATTCTGCAATCACTTAAATAAAAAAAAAAAAAAAAAAAAAGAAAACCTTTATTATATTGCAGCTTACCAATTCTTTGATGTGATGGCTGCATTCATTTTCTTTTTTAGGCTTTCTTCTATTTTTATTTGGTGATCAAGCCAGTAAGTCTGTTGTTTTTCAAAAGAACAAACTCTCTTCCAGATGTATCAGTTTGAAGGGATGGGATTAATCATTTAACACTGCCCACGACTGACAATGCTGCTGTCTGTTGTGGCCCCTGTGCTCATTCATCCAGAGTGTGTTAGATCACCAGGTGAAAACAAGCCTAAACAAAAGAAAACGAATGCAACCACCACATCTAATGATTGGTAAGCTGCAATATATTACATTTTTTGGTTTTGGGTTTAATACCGCTTTAAGCACTTCAGCCCCGGAAGATTTGGCTGCTCAATGACGGAACTGCGTCACTTTAACTGACAACTGTGTGGTCATGTGGCGCTATACCCAAACAAAATTGACATTCTTTTTTTCCCCACAAATAAAGATTTCTTTTGGTGGTATTTGATCACCTCTGCGGTTTTTATTTTTTGCGCCATAAATAAAAGAAGAGCGACAAATTTGAAAAAAAATAATATCTTTTACTTTTTGCTATAATAAATATCCCAAATTAAAAAAAAAAAAAAATTGTCCTTAGTTTAGGCCGATATATATTCTTCTACATATTTTTGGTAAATAAAATTGCAATAAGCGTATATTGATTAGTTTGCGCAAAAGTTATAGCGTCTAAAAAATAGGGAATACATTTATGGCATTTCTATTATTATTTTTTTTTTTACTAGCAATGTCGGTGATCTGTGATTTTTTTATCGGGACTTCGACATTGCGGCGGACAGATTGGACACTTTTGACACACTTTTGGGACCATTGGCATTTATACCGCGATCAGTGCTATAAAAATGCACTGATTACTGTATAAATGACACTGGCAGGTAAGGGGATAACACTAGGGGGCGATCAAGGGGTTAACTGTGTTCCCTAGTGTGTGTTCTAACTGAAGGGGGGGAGGGGACTGACTAGGGGAAGAGAGAGATCAGTGTTCATACTTAGTATGAACACACAATCTGTCTCATCTTCCCTGAGAGAACCGGGATTTGTGTGTTTACACACACACATCCCCGTTCTTGTTCTGTAATGAGCAATCGCGGGTGCGCGGCGGTCATCGCGCCTGCCGGACACTCGCATCAGCTCCGGGGACACGCTTCGGGAGTGCGTGCGTGCCGCCGGAGGCGTCTTAAAAAGCCGGCGTACAGCTACGACGGCTCACGCAGGGGAGCCAACCTGCCGCACTATGACTGCGGCGGCTGGTTCGGAAGTGGTTAAAGTGGTTGTAAACCTTTTCATATACCCAGTGAAGTGACTGGCCTCAGGTGATACACAAAGATTAAACAAATCCTCTTTAGTTGTCCCTGTTTATCTGCAGTATTCTTTCCTCTACTGCCATTTAAAGTCCAGGATTTATCAAGCTTGTCCGAGTTGTCAGGAAAAAAAGGGGGCGGAGAACTGAAATTACACACTGCAGAGCATAGAGAGGAGAGCTCTGAGAGATGATTAGAGCGAAGGGACAGATCCCCTTTACACAGCTCACAGGAACAAAGCCGAGGCTGTCAATCGTAGGCTGTGTGTTGGTGCTCCCTCCTTTGTCACCTTTTTTTCTCTTGGTGTCAGGAAAACTGGTCAGAAATGAATCATGCTGATAGCAGAGAAACAAGGCAGCAGACAGAAATGGCATTTACACACTATAGAGGGATATGCTTTGTTTATATTTCATGTCTGAGGTTTACAACCAATTTAAGCCAATGATATAATGTATGTGTGTGTGTGTGTGTGTGTATATATATATATATATATATATATATATATATATATATATATATATATATATATATATATATATATATATATATTTATATCATTTCTGGCTACTATTTATTTTCTAGCACAACAGAGTTTTAAATGCTGTATTCATCTAATATCAATATATTAACATAATGCTGCAAGTAAAGTAGAGTTCTGTTTCTTGTATAATTGCTTTGCTTTGTCTTTATTAGTCCAGATTTATTTAATATGCTAAAGCACTGTGA
Organism: Lithobates sylvaticus; assembly: GCA_028564925.1. Taxonomy (NCBI): domain Eukaryota; kingdom Metazoa; phylum Chordata; class Amphibia; order Anura; family Ranidae; genus Lithobates; species Lithobates sylvaticus. Next base: position 86,735,482 of record CM053028.1, read on the forward strand.
GCACATTATAACTGTTTTCCTTTTGTTTGGATTGACTCGTATGCTTGTCAGAAAATGAAAACATAATTGTAACATACAGCGGTAGCATGAAAAATAAAGTACTCCTAGAAGCTTATTAAAGCTTTTTAATTGAAGAGACTAATATTTATTTATGTTCGTAATGCCCTGCAATAATAATGGTGAAATTCATCTTTGCCTGTATTTAATATATGCATCAGCAGGTGGCGCTATTTACACAATTTCAGAACTACTGTACATTGTATGCCGTATAGATGACTATAGCTAAACTTTTACATTTCACCTGTTATGCACAATAAGGGCCAAAGGCCCATCAGGGCTTTACAGTATACATTGGGCAACTTGCATCAATCCTTTTTCTTGAAGGAACCTAAAGCCCAAAGCTGTTACACATCATAAAGCCACACATCTAATTTTTAGGACTGATTTGACCAGATGCCAAATAACCGAGCAATATGTGTTATTGTCTGGGGTCTTTTGGCTGGTCAAGGACATCCTGTGGTCCTCTTATTCCAGTGGTAGTGGGGGGCAGCCATTGGTACTCAGGAGGGAGAGTCCTGGACAGCTGAGTCTCACGTGCAACATCGCTGGACAGAAATGGGGCTCAGGTAAGTGGAAGGGGGGGCTGGGGAGGCTGCTGCACACAGAAGGTTTTTTTTTTATCTAGCATTACGATAAAAAAAACCTTCTACCTTTACAACCACTTTAACCACTTGCCGACCGCCGCATATACATTTAGGTCGGCAGAATGGCACGGCTGGGCAAATGGGCGTACAGGTACGTCCCTTTGAATTTGCCACCGTGTGGTCAGGTGCGCGCCGCCAGCAGCACGCGCGTGACCCTGCCGGGAGCTCCATGAGTAGGATCGCGGGTCCCGTGGACTCGATGTCTGCAGGGATACCCACAATCGTCTCACAGAGCTGAAGAACAGGGACATGCTAATGTAAACAAGCATCTCCCCATTCTGCCTAGTGACACTGTCACTGATCATAGCTCCCTGTGAACGCGAGCTATGATCAGCGATGTGTCACACACAGCCCCTCCCCCTAACAGTTAGAATCACTCCCTAGAGCACACTTAACCCCTTCCTAGCCAGCTAGTGGTTAACCCCTTCACTGCCAGTGTAATTTTTACAGTAATCAGTGCAATTTTATAGCACTGATCGCTGTAAAAATTACACTGGTCCCAAAAATGTGTCAAAATTGTCCGACTAGTCCGCCATAATGTCGCAGTCCCAATAAAAATCGCAGATCGCGCCATTACTAGTAAAAATTATTTTTTTTAAAAATGCCATTAAACAAACCCCTTTTTTTGTAGACGCTAGAACTTTTGCACAAATATGTAGAAGAAAACGTATCGGCCTAAACTGAGGAAAAAACTTTTTTTTTATATATTTATTATAGCAAAAAACAATGTGTTTTTTTCTCAAAATTGTCGCTCTATTTTTGTTTATAGCGCAAAAACTTCAGAGGTGATAAAATACCACCAAAAGAAAGCTCTATTTGTGGGAGAAAAATTACGTCAATTTTGTTTGGGAGCCATGTCGCACGACCGTTTAATTGTCAGTTAAAGCGGCGCAGTGGCGAATCGCAAAATGTGCTCTGGTCTTTGGCCAGCCAAATGGTCCGGGGCTTAAGTTGTTAAAGTGGTTGTAAACCTTCCCTAGTGATTTTTAACTATAGGTAAGCCTAGAATAAGGCTTACCTATAGGTAGTGCAAATATCCCCTAAATGTGCGCCATTTCGTTTGTAGTGAGCCGATGATGTAATCGGCGCATGCTCTGTGAAGAAACGGACTTCCATGCCGTTTCTTCCCCCAGCGGGTGCCGTTACTGACCGCTCCTGCGCGCATGCGTGGGAGTGACGTCACGCTTTGCTGGCCAGTCACAGAGCCAGAGTCCTCAGCCCCTGGAAGGAAGAGGGGCCAATATGGACGCAGACTGCACAGGGGACAGCGTTGGATTCGTTTGCAGATAAGTGTCACATAATGGGCTAGTATGCGATGTATACTAGCCCATTATACTTTTAATTTGCAGGCTTTGCAGGGAGCAAAATAGGAAGTAAAACCCATCAGGGCTTACTTTCTCTTTAACTCTAAACTGATGACCTGTAGGTGCTTTTAAATCATCAAGTTCACTGATGTTTTATATATGTGCAGAAAACACAAAAAAGACTATGTCAGTGATGCCAGTGAAAGGATTAAAGGCAGTCACCGTATTTAAAGTGATACTAAAGTCTTATTTTTTTTCTTTAAAAATAACAAACATGTTATACTTACCTCCTCTGTGCAGTGGTTTTGCACAGAGCAGCCGGGATCCTCCTCTTCTCGGATCTCTCTTCAGTGCTCTTGGCTCCTCCCGCCTGTTGAGTACCCCCACAGTAAGCAGCTTGCTATGGGGGCACTCGAGCCAAGCCACAGCTCCTTCTATCCATTCAGACATGGAGCTGCATCTTGGCCCCTCCCTCTTTCTCTCTTCATTGGCTCATTGACTTTGACAGCAGCTGGAGCCACTCTGCTGTCTCAGCCAAAAATCTTCTGCCTTTACAACCACTTTAATATAAATATCTAGTGTATTATTTTTTTTTTATTATTATTTAAAATTTTTACTACTGTATACTTCCAGAACCAAAACAATGGGGATCTTTGATTTATTAGCATTGGGAGTTTGTAATAAAAATCAATACCAGAACACGGACCATTCTTTTTCCATGCTGAAAAATAAAGCAAATGCTATAATGACATTTAGAGCTGCACGATTAATCGTTAAGAATCGTTATCGCGATTTTTTCCCTCTTGCAATCTTGACAAAGTATTTCCCGATTCTTTCTATGCAGAGAATTCTCTCTGCTCTGCTGAAGCGGATAGCCGTCAACAGAAAGGAAAAAAAAAACGGGCAGTCTGCCAAGAATCACAACATTCTTTAGCAGTGGAACTTAAGTATAAACATTGTAACAATTTGTCATTTAGCTCAAAAGAATACACTTTGGTGAGGGAAGGTTAACCACTTAAACGATAAACCTTTTTTTGACATTTGTTGGTTTCAAGTTGAAATTAGGGCTAAAACAACTAATCGATTAATCGACAACTAATCGATTATGAAATTAATCGATTACTATTTTCATAATCGATTAATCGGCCAGTAACATAATGGGGTTAAAAAAAACTAAGATGATCCCTTTATAGTACAAAAAGAGCAAATAATTGCTACTGTAAATATTACTTTCACAAAAAAAGGAACCCCTTACAGTAGTGATTATCTGCTTTTTTTTTTTTTTGTACTATAAAGGGATCATTTTAGGTTTTTTTTACCTTCATCAGTGTAAATGAACATGGTCCAGAGCATCCATGTTTGGGAGTGTTGCTCTTGTTTATTTTGGGCTGTGAGGACTAAGTCCTCCAATCTTCTGATCTCTTCCACCCTGCGTAGCCACAGCCCCACCGTTGGAGGCAAACTTTTCTTCCACAATAGTGGGATGCAGGATTTAGCTGCGTTCAGTAGGTGTCTCACTATCGACTTTTTGTACTTCCGTGTTGGGATTGTGGTGGCATGTAGCAGGATAAAGGCAGGGTCATCGCTTATTACATAGTCCGTAAACTTTTGAGTAATCCTTCGGACTGTCGTCCAGAAGTGCTGAAGCAGTGGGCAAGACCAGAAGATGTGGAGGAGCGTCCCTTTATCCGTTTGGCACCTCCAGCATTTATCTGAGGTATCCGGGAAGTACTTGTGTAGTCTGTTAGGGGTGTAGTACCATCTGGTCAGGATCTTATAGTTAAGTTCTTGTACCTTTGTGCAAATCGATGTTTTCAGGGAGAATCTGATGATAGTTTGTTTTTGGACATTAGTAAACTGGCATTGTAGGTCAGTTTCCCATTTTTGTAGAAACGTCAGGTCGGGTTGTTCTGGGGGAGAATTGAGTAGGGTATAGGTTTTAGAGAGTACTTGGGGCAAAACTCCCTCCCCACTACAATACTCCTCGAAAGCCGTCAGCTCACGCTTAAATTTTGCTGGGTTGGGTATTGAGTGTAAGAAGTGGTGGAGTCGTATTGCTTTCCAGAATGGGAGTTGAAATTGGCCGTTATGGGACATAAGGGCTTGTATTGAGGGCCAGTTATTATCTACCAGAAAATGTGATACTCTATCCCTCCCAGTTGCTGTGAGCGTCTCGTATCCCGCTTGTTCCAGACCCGGAGGAAAGGCAGGATTACCTAGTATCGGGTAAAGAGGAGAGTTATTAGTGGAGAGGGAGGTGGCGAATATTGTGGATGCGCCTACCCGGAGGGTAGTTCCAATTACAGGGTGTGCCTTCAACTCTGGAGCTAGCTGATCGAAGCACCAAACCGCCCCTTTCAAAGTGGCCTCCGACTGTGCCTGTTCCAGCTGTGTCCATAATTTGTTTTTGCTGTGGCGGTTCCAATCTATTATTCTGCCTAAGTGGATGGCCAGATAGTAATTCTTTACGTCCGGGAGGGCTAAACCTCCATAGTGTTTGGGTAGGGTTAAATAGCTCCTTCGTAATCTAGGTTTCGATTTTGCCCAGATAAATTTGATGAAGAGGGAATGTATTTGCTTGAAGTATTGGGGTGGGATTCTGATCGGTAGAGCTTGAAGTAAGTACAGGAATTTTGGAAGTATAGACATTTTAAGCAAATTACACCTGCCGAACCAGGAGTGGAGTCCTTTATTCCATTCCTCCAGTAATAGCCGGGTCTTAGTCAGTAAGGGTGGGAAGTTAAGGTCAAAGGTGCGTTGTAAGTCATTTGGAATCAGAGTTCCCAGGTATTTGAGGGAGGCGTCTGACCATTTAAATTTAAATTGTGATTTGAGGGACTTCAGTCTACTTGGCGGCATGTTGACCCCCATTGCAGCTGATTTATCAAAGTTAATTTTTAAATTAGCGAGATTTCCGTATCTGTCGAATTCCTTCAGGATATTTGGTAAGGACACCACCGGGTTTGTCAGGGAGAACATAAGGTCATCTGCGTAGGCAGAAATTTTGTATTGGATTCCTCCTACCGTGACACCCGCTATATCGGGGTTCGATCGTACAGTGCATAGAAGGGGTTCTAGCGTTAGGGCGTAAAGGAGAGGAGAGAGCGGGCATCCCTGCCTGGTACCATTTGTTATTGTGAACGAGTCTGAAAGGATTCCATTGGCTTTTACTTGGGCTGTAGGAGTGGAATATATACTCGCTATCCACTGTAACATTTTGTGTCCTAGGCCGATTTGTTTAAGGACTGCTGTCATGAAAACCCAGTTAACCCGGTCAAATGCTTTCTCAGCGTCTGTGCTGAGAAAGACACATGGGGTTTTGGTTTTGGTAACTATGTGAATAAGGTTGAGTACCTTGGTGGTGTTATCCCTTGCCTCTCGGGCGGGGATAAACCCCACTTGGTCTAAATGGATTAGATCTGGCATAAACTGGGTTAGTCTGTTGGCCAGTATCTTGGAGAAAAGCTTAAGGTCTATGTTCAGGAGTGATATTGGCCTATAACTGCCACACGCCGCTGGATCTTTGCCTTCTTTAGGTATAAGGGATATGTGAGCCCTCAGGGTGTCTCTAGGGAGGTGAGCGCCTTTGCCTAGCCCGTTAAACATCCTTACCATGTGAGAGCCTAGGAGTGGTAGTAGGGTTTGGTAATACTGTAGGGTAAGACCGTCTGGGCCCGGGGCTTTGCCTAATTTCATCCCGCCTATTGCCTGCTGTAATTCCACTAGTGTGATGGGGTCTTCTAGTTCCGCTCTTACTTCAATCGGTAATTGGGGGATCTGAGATGCGGAGAGGTAGTCATTTATCTTGGTTTCATTCAGGGGTCTAGCTGGGAGGTTATAGAGGGACGAGTAGTAGTCCCTAAATTCCTCCGCTATTTGGGTAGGTGTAGTCTTCTTTTGTCCTGATGGGTCTATAATTTGGGGAATATATGTGTTAAGTCGGTGTTCCCTAATTGCCTTGGCTAGTAGTTTGCCACATTTGTTTCCCGACTCGTAGGAGATTTTGCGGCAGATTTGCAATGCTGCTTTGGCTCTATAATGTAGTAGGTCTACAGTTTGTTTTCTAAGGAACATCAGTTCCGCTTCTAGTGAGGCGGACGGAGCAGTCTTGTGTTTTGCTTCTGTGTCGTGTATCTTCTGAAGGAGTTCGAGCAACAGTCGTTCTCTCTCTCTTTTGATACGTGCGCCATGTTTAATAAACACTCCTCTTATTACAGTCTTGTGTGCCTCCCATAAAATACCTGGGTCACAGTTGTCTGTGTCATTCGTTTGGAAATAATGTTGTATTTCGGTTTTAATTTCTGTCAGGACATCCGGTGTCTGGAGAAGGCTTTCGTTCAGTCTCCAAAATCTAGATCTGGTGGACAGAGGGGAGGACAAGCAGTAGCGCATAGTAACAGGGGCATGATCCGACCAAGTGATATTACCTATTTCGACACCGAGGACTGCTTCCAATTGACCGTGGGGGATAAAGAAGTAGTCTATTCTCGAGTACACCTTATGTGGGGAGGAGAAAAAAGTATAGTCTCGTTCCCCCGAGTGATGTAGCCTCCAAACGTCTATGAGTTGGGCGTCGTGAAGGTCCCGGGCTATGTGTTTTTGTATGCCTGTACGTATGGAGGAGGTGTTCGACGAAGTGTCAACCGCCGGTGCTAGAGGCACATTAATGTCCCCCCCCAACACTAGTTGGCCTTCCCTGAATTCCGCGAGTAGATTTAATGTACGGTGTAAGAAGGTGTCTTGTCGTTCATTCGGAGCATATACGGTGGCCAGTGTCATCTTCGTGCCCATCAGTACTCCCTTAACAAACACGTAGCGGCCCTCCGGGTCCCTTAGGGTGTCACTACATGTCCAGGGTATCTTCCCTGATATCAGTATGGATACTCCCTTAGATTTGGCAGTTTCATTGGTAGCATGGTATGAGTGTGGGTAGAATCGGTTTTTGAGGCAGGTGGGATTGTCTGATCTGAAGTGAGTTTCTTGGATAAACGCTACATCAATGCGGGTTCTTTTAAGATCATTTAACAGTATACGGCGTTTTTCAGGAATGTTAAGGCCCTTCGCATTTAGTGTGTAGACATTGATAGAAGCCATTGTCTCCCAGGTAAGGGGGGTGGGGTGGGGTATAAAAAAAAAAAAAAAAGGGAGGTGGGAAGAGAAGGAAAAGGGTGGGGTTAGAATGAGTAGGAAGTGATGAAAGTTTAAAATAAAAAGGAGGGAGGTAGATAGACCGTCAAACCACGACGGAATAGTAACCTTTTGTCCGTACAACAAGTGCAAACAAATCAGTTTGCCAAGAAGCACTTCCTAGTTCCCACCAGGAACAGTGCTTCGTCCTATTGGGGAAGTGGTAAGAGTAGACCGAGAGAGGTTCTCCCAGTCCGCCTCCGTCCCCCCAGCTTGATAACATGTTCTAAGCGTTTACCCAAAACAAAAACAAAAACAAAAAAAAAAAAAAACTCCTCATGGGGACTGGTATTGCATTTCCTCCATCCCCCTACATCACTACCACCACTGGACTGTTTGTTCGTCTGTCTGCTGGTGCCTCACCCCCAGGTCCCCGTCACCACCCACAATGAATAGTAATTTTGTGTTTAAGACATTAGATGGCCAATCCTTCATTCCTAATATCTGACAGACACCTGGGGGGCCGTAATGTTGGGACGTGCTTTCCCCTACACATTAATACCAGAGGCCGCAAGTACGCATAACCATGTATTTTGAGGAAAAGCAACAAGAAAAGAAAAAAAACAAACAAACAAAAAACAAAAAACACACGCAACCTCTCAAGGGGAAACAGCTCATGTCTATTAATTTTAGGTTTTTATTTAACCCCCATTATGTTACTAAACGTCTCAGGCCGGGTTCACATTTTTTGGTGCTTTTTGCAGAAATGTACTACAGTTCATTTACATGGTTTACTATGGAACACGTTCACACCTATGCTTTTTTAGCCGCTGCTGTTTGGAAAGGGTCAGGGACTTTTTTTTTTTATGCAAAACAGTGCTTTTTTTGGTTCAATATACTTCAATGGAGAAGCTGCAGAAAAGCATGTAATGCATTTTTTGCAGCAATTTGTGTTTTTTAATCTGCCTAACAACTAATTGGCCAAAAAAAGTATATCTCTTCTGTCTGCTATTCTCAGAGTGGATTAAATATTTTGCTCCCTAACCATATAGTTGGTTATTTATATTTAAGAATATTTTTTTTTTTTTTCAAACTTTACATATTAACTAAATTATACACCACACTTTTTTTATTCTTTTAAAGGTTATCAACCGATTAATCAATTATTCGAAACAATAATTGGCCAACTAATCGATTATGAAAATAATCGTTAGTTGCAGCCCTAGTTGAAATTATAATTTTTTTGCTGGAAAATTGCTTAGAACCCCCAAACATTATATATATATATATATATATATATATATATATATATATTTTTATTAGAGACCCTAGAGAATAAAATGGTGGTTGTTGCAATATTTTATGTCACGCTGTATTTGCGCAGCAGTCGTTCAAATGCAATATTACACTTTAATGAATTAAAAAAAAAAAATAACCAGAAAAGTTAGCCCAATTTTTTTTTGTATAACGTGAAAGATTTTATGCCGCAAGAATCGTAAGAAAATTGTGATCTTTTTATTCTAAGCAAAAAAATTGTGATTCTCATGTTGGCCAGAATCGTGCAGCTCTAATGACATTCTAGCACACTGTTGTTACTCTATTAATGCACAGAGGGAAGATAATCATATCACCTTTATGTATCTGTATGACTAATAGGAAATCTTTTTGACTTGTGGACTTGAAATGTTCTCCTTCAACAGGAGTTCATACCACCATTATTACACAGTAGCGTGTAATTATGTATGCTATGACCTTTCCTCATAATTTTTCACTATTATCTCAAACTATTTTTTTTTCCTTTTGTGTTTGTATGAATAAAATCTGATTATGGCGAGGAGCCGATACTGGGAAGCCATAATTAGGTGAACATGAATTTTATATTAACTGTTGAAAAATTCTGTACTTTCTGGGGATCATAAGTTCTCTATAAACTGAACACGGCATTAATTCAGTTTTAGGCAGACCTGTCACCTACTGTATACACAACAGCCCATTAAATCAGATTACTTGCATTGGTTATTATTAAATAAAGTTTTTCCTGTATTTATGTTGTACTGACAACTTTTTCGGCATTAATATTGTATTAGAACCATTCACACCAGTTTCTGCAGTAGAGGTGTTTCCAAGTTAATTCCCCTACTACAGTCATTCAGACACCTATACACTGTGCACAATTATTAGGCAAGTGAGTATTTTGACCAAATCATCATTTGTATGCATATTGTTCAACTCCTAGCTGTATAAACGTGAATGCTTATTGAATTTAATCATATCAGGTGATGTGTATTCGTATAATGAGGGAGGATGTGGCCTATGGAGATCAGCACCCTATATCAAGGTGCGCATAATTATTAGGCATCTTCTCTTTGTCAGACAAAATGGGCCAAAAAAGTGATTTAACTAACTATGAAAAGTCAAAAATTGAGTGATGCCGCACCCTTGAACTATTGGGGCGTGATCACAGCACCATCATATTGCAAATAGTCAACAGGGTCGCAAGAAACGTGTTGAGAAAAAAGAATGGTCAAACATGAAGCTACCAGGAACCCATTATCCTCCAGTGCTGTCCTATTGCAGAACTGCAACCTACCTGGAGTGCCCAAAAGTACAAGGTTTTCAGTGCTCAGAGACATGGCGAAAGTAAGGAAGGCTGAAACTCGACCACCACTAAACAAGACACATAAGTCTAAACGTCCAAACGGAGTGAAGAAATATCTGAAGACAGATTTCTCAAAGGTTTTATGGACTAATGAGCATGACTCTGGACAGACTAAATGGATGGGCCTGTGGCTGGATCAGTAACGGGCACAGAGCTCCACTTCAACTCGGATGCCAGAAAGTTGGAGGTGGGGTACTGGTATGGGCTGCCATTATTAAAGATGAGCTAGTTGGACCTTTTTGGGTTTAAGATGGACTCAAAATCAACTCCCAAACCTACTGCTAGTTTTTTGAAGACACTTCCTTCAAGCAGTGGTACAGGAAAAAGTCTGCATTTTTCAAGATACCATGATATTTATGCAGGACAGGCTAACCAGTAAAGGCCTTGAAGATGGAAAAATAATGACATGGCCCCCTTCCTCATCTGACCTAAACCCTATTAAGAACTCATGGGCCCTTCCTAAATGGGAGATTTACTGTGAAGGGAAACAGTCCACGTCTCTGAACAGTGTCTGGGAGGCTGTGGTTGCGGCTGCACAAAAAGTTGATCGTCAACAAATAATCATGCGATTATCAACTCTTAGGGAATTGACCCCATTATCCCTTATCTACTCTTCAATGATTACTCCATGGCAAAAGCATCTTCCTTCCTTCAATTTGGCCAGCTTCTGTGGGACACGTATCCTGGGAACCCAGCAGCTGACCGCCTCCCGATCAGCGCTCTCCGACAATGACAGAAAGCACTGATCAGAGTGTTCTGGTGGGGTGCCCTTCTCTCTGTCCTAACACAACAGCTCAGTGGGGCAGATTGCTGCACTAACTTTTTGGATGGTTAGTACAGCGGCTCCGACTGGAGCTATTAAAAAAAAGACTTGTAGTGTGTGCCAGGCATAAATCTACTTGGGAACGGTAATTAGCAACTGCCTTCACAGGTTCAGAAAACATATATCCTCACCCTGAAATCCTCAATCTGCACCAAAGTGCCCCCTGATGAGGTCAGACATGTTGAAGAAAGGCGTTTGTGTGGTCGAGTGTGACACGTTACTTCCGCCTAGTGGAACGCAGGTGGAGCGCATCCAACGTCACTGCTTCTACTTTTATCAATTTTAAACCTGCTTTGTTCTAAGCGCTAATGTAGCGCATTTTTTACACAATAAATCCTACGTATTTGACCATGGGAGGCTGTCTTTCCTTTTAATGCCTTGCTGACGACTGGACATCTGGCGGTTTGTACTTACCTGTATGGGAGCCTGTTGACCGATCCAATGCAGCGTTTATTTGAGAGATCATCTGCTGTATGTGACTCCTGTAATGGGAGTCATGTAGTTTTGGTGAGTAGGCTGTGTGACAGGTGTTGGTGGAGGAAGACCCATAGTCACTTATTCCTGGATAAGGCAACTTATGCACCATTGAATGTCTTTTTGTGATGGAAGTTTATGGACACTATATTCAATGATTGATTTTTTTGGACACTATATATATTTTTTCATATACCCACTGGAGATATTTGTGGGTAGTCACATTTATTTGTTTGTATAAATTTTTGGTGTGTAAAAGTTTTTACATGTTGATTATCAAATGTTATCCCCTGGAGACATCTAGTGGTTGTTCTTATTAATACATTATTCATTTAAAGCGGAGCTCCACCCGATTTTAACACATTAGACCTATACAATTAACTTTATGTCCTAATGTAAAAACTGAACTTTTTTTTTGCCACTGTACCTTAGTTGTGATTATAATCTTCTGTACTTTCTGTATGTGTAGTCTTCGGATATGGGCGTGGATATTGCGGCTATTTCGTCATTTCCTTAGAGCCGCACTGGCTCCTGGGAGCTTTTGTCATTGTTCCCAGGAGTCAGTGCGGCGGCCTGGTTCTGCTCCGTTGCCATCACAATGGGGCGGGACTTCAGACGACGCCGCCCGTTGCGATGGCAACCTGAGCTGTTGACAGAGCTTCTAATTAAAGTTACCGCGCATGAGCGAATTCAGGGATACAACGCGCAGTGCATGCTGGTCGACAGCGGCGGTGCGTCAATAAAGGGTGCAGGAGCGCCGCCCCCCCTCTCCTGTCACTCTCTATACACCATAAATAGAATCATGCATTGCATGAATCTATCTATGGTCGCTGCTGACACCCCCCATTCAGGTGTCCGGCCTTTTTTCAGTCACCGGGCACCTGAATTACAGCGGTGGGGGTGTTTTTTGGAAACACCTGATTAGCGCCGTAGGCGCTAATAGGCGTCCAAAAAAGTGAGAAGCGGGCACAACGCTGTGCGTTCCTTGTCACTCAGCAGTATGTTAGCAAACCGAAGGAATCCGGTTTGCTAACATTGTACGACCCCTTAGCCATTCAGGAGAACAGGTCTGTGTTACCTGTGCCCTGATTGGCTGAAACGACAGGCGCTGTGATTGGGCGCCTATAAGGCATCCAATCATAGCAGAGGATAAGAGGAGGAGCGGGCAGGAGAAGAGATGGAGGACACCGCTGCTGCCATCACCCGAGACAAGGTAAGTGCAATGTGGGTGCACAGTGGCAGCTTCTTTGCAGAAGCCTTCTTTGCTAAAGTGGCTGTGTTTGATGGGACAGCTTTATTTTGAAGCTACTGCGTTTTATAGCAAAGTGGCAAAGTGGCTGTGTTTTATGGCAAAGTGGCTGTGTTTGATGGCAAAGTGGCAAAGTGGCTGTGTTTGATGGCAAAGTGGCTGTGTTTGATGTCACAGTGGCTGCGTTTAATGGGCACAGTGGCTGCATTTGATGGGCACAATGGCTGCGTTTTAATGGGCACAGTGGCTGCGTTTTAATGGGCACAGTGGCTGTGTTTGGTACAGTGGCTGCGTTTGATGGGCTTTTTTTTTTCCAGAATTTTTCAGTTTATTGGCGCCCCTCCAAAAAACTTTGAGCATCAGCCGCCACTGCTGGTCGATCAGCGGCTCTGTATCCCGGAAGAGGAGACCTGTGGGCTTCACATGTCCACAGGCAAGATGAGAACCAACTATAAGAATATTTAAAAGTTCATTTTTAAAGCGAAAACAGACATCTTAAACACAATAACGGGAACAAGTGAGTTATAATTTTAAATAACATCATCTATGTCATTGTACCAAAAAAAAATAAACGTTTTAGGCAGTGGAGCCGCGCTTTAAAGTATATGTAGGGAGCGCGGTTCTATTAAATGTTCTCACCAAAGTGCTGCATATCACATTCTTTTTCGAACCATCCTTTTTTCTTCTACACAATAACCCAATATCCATTAAAACCGGAAAATCGAGGTGTGGACCTGTTGGTTAGATGATAATTCAATGGCAACTGATGCAGTAACTAATCCGTAGATTAACTTTCAGGTTATAGTATGATAGCAAATTGACCCAAGTACCCTCATGTCACATTATCCTGTCATTATAATATTGAGCACAGACCCTCCTGAACTAAACCTCTCCCCACATTGGGGTATAGATAAGTAAGTTGTGTTTTATTGGTGTGCCCTGTTGCGGTATGTTGCTGCTTCAGAGGCAGTCTGGTTATGTTATATGATGTACACTGTTGTGGTTGTTGCCGCATCAGAGGATTTGCCCCTGCGTGGGTAATGTTTAGCCCCTGTGTGGGCAAGTTTTTGTGTTAATGCAAAACTCAATAAAAAAGATTTTATAAAAAAAAAAAAAAAAAAAACGGAAAATCGGAAATCATTTTAAAGATATCTCTTAAATGCTGTCAAGGCTTGTATTCCTACATTGTATTCTTGTAGAGATAAATCCAACAACCCCCCCCCCCCCCCCCACAATGCCATAAGTCTGAAGTCACGGTCAGCATTATTTGGTGTTCTGTAGACATATCTTTTCCACATCAACTGTCCTCAGCATTCCTTGAGGTCTCTGTCATTTAATGGGTTCTTTTCTGATCCACACCACATGATATTAAGGAAATTAGTTTAGCATTGCATTTGAACTTGGCATTGTTGAAAAGCATGTACTAGTAATACTATTGATTTCTTTAGTGCCTCTTTCATTCTGAACAGCCTGGTTTCAGACCTTCTCTAATGGTTCCAATCATGGTTTAAACTGCTTGTGGAGCAATCTGGTGCCTTCAGCTTTTATTTTAAGACTATATTAAGCCTAATATATTTGACTATCCAGACATGTGAAAACCATGTGAGTGTCTTTAATTAGCTTCTATCAGGATTTTGAAGCGGCGTTTAAAACGTTACAGGTTACTGCTAAATTGTATTTCTCAGCTGTCCGTCATTTGGAGAGACTGTCCCTATTTTCTCTTGAGTTTTCCCCTTTTGGTCTAATCTATAACTTTTCAGAACGAAGGCCACATCGCAAATTTTACTCATATTCACGGGCCTTTAAAATCAGTTGTTTATAAATGAATGAATGTGCCTCCCTGCACATCTATGTTCCCATCAGAGATTCCCTGCACATCTGTGTTTCCAATAGGGCCTCCCCACATATCTGTGTCCCCATCAGAGCCTCTTCACACATTTTGTGTCCCCATTAAGCATCCTCACACATCTGTGTCCCATTAGAGCCTCCTCACACATGTGTGTCCCCATCAGAGCCTCCTCACACATCTGTGTCCCCATTAGAGCCTCCTCACACATCTGTGTCCCCATTAGAGCCTCCTCACACATGTGTGTCCCCATCAGAGCCTCCTCACACATGTGTGTCCCCATTAGAGCCTCCTCACACATCTGTGTCCCCATTAGAGCCTCCTCACACATCTGTGTCCCCATTAGAGCCTCCTCGCACATCTGTGTCCCCATTAGAGCCTCCTCGCACATCTGTGTCCCCATTAGAGCCTCCTCGCACATCTGTGTCCCCATTAGAGCCTCCTCACACATCTGTGTCCCCATTAGAGCCTCCTCACACATCTGTGTCCCCATTAGAGCCTCCTCACACATCTGTGTCCCCATTGGAGCCTCCTCACACATCTGTGTCCCCATTAGAGCCTCCTCACACATCTGTGTCCCCATCAGAGCCTCCTCACACATGTGTGTCCCCAATAGAGCCTCCTCACACATCTGTGTCCCATTAGAGCCCCCTCACACATCTGTGTCCCCATCCTTACACCTGTGTCCCCATTAGAGCCTCCTCACACATCTGTGTCCCCCTTAGAGCATCCTCACACATCTGTGTCCCATTAGAGCCTCCTCACATCTGTGTCCCCATTAGAGCATCCTCACACATCTGTGTCCCCATTAGAGCCTCCTCACACATCTGTGTCCCATTAGAGCCTCCTCACACATGTGTGTCCCCATCAGAGCCTCCTCACACATGTGTGTCCCCATCAGAGCCTCCTCACACATGTGTGTCCCCATCAGAGCCTCCTCACACATCTGTGTCCCCATTAGAGCCTCCTCACACATGTGTCTGTCCCCATCAGAGCCTCCTCACACATCTGTGTGTCCCCATCTGTGTCCCCATCAGAGCCTCCTCACTCATCTGTGTCCCCATTAGAGGCCTCCTCACACATCTGTGTCCCCATTGAGCCTCCTCACACATCTGTGTCCCCATTAGAGCCTCCTCACACATCTGTGTCCCCATCTGTGTCCCCATTAGAGCCTCCTCACACATCTGTGTCCCCATTAGAGCCTCCTCACACATCTGTGTCCCCATTAGAGCATCCTCACACATCTGTGTCCCATTAGAGCCTCCTCACACATCTGTGTCCCCATTAGAGCCCTCACACATCTGTGTCCCCATTAGAGCCTCCTCACACATGTGTGTCCCCATCAGAGCCTCCTCACACATCTGTGTCCCCATCAGAGCCTCCTCACACATCTGTGTCCCCATTAGAGCCTCCTCACACATCTGTGTCCCCATTAGAGCCTCCTCACACATGTGTGTCCCCATTAGTCCTCATCAGAGCCTCCTCACACATGTGTGTCCCCAATAGAGCATCCTCACACATCTGTGTCCCCATTAGAGCCTCCTCACACATCTGTGTCCCCATTAGAACCTCCTCACACATCTGTGTCCCCATCAGAGCCTCCTCACACATCTGTGTCCCCATTAGAACCTCCCTACACATCTGTGTCCCCATTAGAACCTCCCTACACATCTGTGTCCCCATTAGAACCTCCCTACACATCTGTGTCCCCATTAGAACCTCCCTACACATCTGTGTCCCCATTAGAACCTCCCCACACGTCTGTGTCCCCATCAGTGCCTTCCCTCACTTCTGTGTCTCCATAAAAGACGCTCCAAACACATATGTTTCCTCATTAGAGCCTCCACACACATCTGTTTCCTTATATGAGCCTTTCCTCATTTGTTTGTCCCCATCAGAGTCTCCCCCACAGCTGTACCTATAATTACTGTGCAGTGCATGCGATTGCAGCACGGTAGTACAGTTTTATACATTTAAATCAGGCAGTGAGGAGGCGACATTGGGCGACACTGTGCCCGGTGATCTTTAAATTCCTCCATGTTGTTCAGATGGATCTCCACATCTCCAAGGTAGCCTACCCCTGTTTTAGATTATGAGATTATATGATTGATAAGCACTTTTGTTAGGTGTAGTAACTTTAGGTGCAAAGAATGTTTTTTTTTAGGTAGAGAGCGAATGCTGCACTTATTCATCTATTTTGATTATAAAGGTAAGTATAACCTGTTTTTAAGCTAAGATTCACACCTATGTGGCTCTGCGAGACGCATTTTGCACAGGCATGGCGGCCCATTTTATTGAATAGGCTGTCATACCTCCTGAAAAACAGGGTAATGGTCCTGCAGCATTTAAAAAATCGCAGCCCACATTGCAACCCGCAAGTGCAGTGCGCTTCCCAGTGCGGGAGCAATTTCCAGTGCGTGTGGAGTGCCATTAAGATTAGTGGCCCCTATGATGCAGGTTTACTTGTAAAAACTGGTGTGGAAACGAGTGTTTCTGCTACGCCTTGGTGTGAATGGAATGTGCTTGGGAGGAGAGTTTTTAAACAGCAAGGATGACCTGGGAAGAGAAGTGAGGGTTAAAAAAACACTTATTTTCTTGAATGGCTTCCCTTTTAATGCTGATGCAACTAAATATAGAAGTCTATGGGGCTGAAATCACACTGGAGTCACACCAAAGTCGCAGGAACCTTTTCAAAAACTGCGCCGTGCTGAGCCAACAACTAAACAAATGTACACTCCAGAGCAAAGTACTGGTTTGCTTTAGTTGCCTTCAAATTTGTACTATTTGACAATTTTTTAAGAATATATTTTTTCACAAAAGTTTTACAGAGATTGTTTAACCATTTGCATCATTCCCCAAAGGAACCCACAATCTAACGTCCATTCCACAGTTGTACACACAATAGGGTCAGTCTGGGTAGAAGCCTATTATTGTACCAGAACCTTTATGTTCTTTGGAAGAGAAACTTTTCAGTGATTTGAATTCTCTAGTGTCTACTGAAAACCAAGAACACCAGAAATACCTACACTGACCCTTCTGTTGTATTCATCTTGTCGATGCTCTCATCATTTTTAATAACTATATTTGGCAGTTGGACCTCCAGCTCCATGATGAATAATATGTACTGTAAAGTCTCAGCAGATAGAGAAGCAGGAGATCCCTGACCTAAATCTGTCATTGTTATATTCACAGCCTATATTTTTGTGTTTCTGACCATTAGTTTGTAAAAACATTTGCATAACACTAAGTAAAAAAAAAAAGTTATATGCAAAATGACATTTGTAGCGCATGGTTCATAGTTTTTTTTCATTTTTTTTTTTCATAAAAAAAAACAACCAGTAGTTTGTTTCTGTGGTATGTCCAGGAATAAATTGTATCATGATATTTGTACAGAGTGTGTGTGTGTGTGTGTATATGTATGTGTATATATATATATATATATATATATATATATATATATATATATATATATATATATATATATATATATATATATATATATAGTTTTTAACCGCTTCCCGACCGCCTCATGTAGATATACGTCAACAGAATGGCACGGGCAGGCTAAAGCACGTACCTGTACGTCCCCTTTAATTTGCCTGCCCGGGGGGCGCGCGCGCGCGACCCGGTCGGGAGCTCCGCGACCACGGCCGCGGGACCACCGGACCCGATCGCCGCTGGTATCCCGCGATCGGGTTACGGAGCTGAAGAACGGGGAGAGGTTTGTGTAAACAAACCTCTCCCGCGCTTCCTACACTGACTGTCAGTGATCGGCGGTTCCCTGTCATCGGGAACGCCGATCAATGACGTCAGACGTACAGCCACGCCCCCCTTCTGTAAAAAAAAAACACAACACGTCACACTGACTCCTCCCCGCCCCCTAGTGGTTAACCCCTTCACTACAACTGTCATTTACATAGGAATCAGTGCTATTTAAATAGCAGTAATTGCTGTATAAATGACAAATGTCCCAAAAATGTGTCAAAAATGTCCGATGTGTCCGCCAAAATGTCGCAGTCACAATAAAAATCGCTGATCGCCGCCATTACTAATAAAAAAAAAAAAATATTAATAAAAATGCTATAAAACTATCCCCTATTTTGTAAACGCTATAACTTTTGCGCAAACTAATCAATAATCACTAATTGCGATTTTTTTTACCAAAAATATGTAGAAGAATACGTATCGGCCTAAACTGAGGAAAAAAAAATGTTTTTTTATATATTTTTTGGGGATATTTATTATAGCAAAAAGTAAAAAATATTGCATTTTTTTCAAAATTGTCGCTCTATTTTTGTTTATAGCGCAAAAAAAAAAAACGCAGGGGCGATCAAATACCACCAAAAGAAAGCTCTATTTGTGGGAAAAAAAGGACGCCAATTTTGTTTGGGAGCCACGTCGCACGACCGTGCAATTGTCAGTTAAAGGGACGCAGTGCCCAATCGCAAAAAGGGGCCTGGTCCTTTGGCTGCCAATTGGTCCGGTGCTGAAGTGGTTAAACAACGTGTAAATGGAGGAAGATTAACCAATTAAATTATAAATCTTTTTTCTGACACTTGTTTCTTAAGTTAAAATCGATATTTCAAGCGCTTTAGCATTAAAAAAAGAGCCTGTAAAGCGCTTGAAAGAAGCCTCATCTGCAATCCCAATGTCAAAGCCCAAGTGCTTTAACCACTTTCAGACCGGACCAATTTGCAGCCAAAGGACCAGGCCCCCTTTTTTGCGATTCGGCACTGCGTCGCTTTAACTGACAATTGCGCGGTCGTGCGACGTGGCTCCCAAACAAAAATTGACGTCCTTTTTTTCCCACAAATAGAGCTTTCTTTTGGTGGTATTTGATCGCCCCTGCGGTTTTTATTTTTTGCGCTATAAACAAAAATAGAGCGACAATTTTGAAAAAAATGCATTATTTTTTACTTTGTGCTATAATAAATATCCCCAAAAAATATATAAAAAAACATTTTTTTTCCTCCCGGCACGCTCCCGATGGCACGGACAGGCAGAAAGGAGGGACTTATATATACGCCCCTCCTGCCTGTCCGTGCCATTCTGCTAACGTATATCGTCGTGCGCCGGTCGGCAAGTGGTTAAGAGCCCTTTCACACTGCCAGTGCCCGAAAAAACGCTCGCAAAGCGCTGCTTAAACTAGCGGCGCTTTACCCCATTTTAACCCCTGCTAGTGGCCAAGTAAGGCCCCTTTCACACTGAGGCGTTTTTTTCAGGCACTATAGCGCTAAAATAGCGCCTGTATAGCACCTGAAAAAATCCGGGCCCTTTCACTCCAGTGTGAAAGCCGGAGGGCTTTCACACTGGAGCGGTGCACTAGCAGGACGGTCAAAAAAGTCCTGCTAGCAGCATCTTTGGAGCGGCTACCCATTAAAATCAATGGGACAGCGCGGCAATACCGCCAGCAAAGCGCCGCTGCAGCAGCGTTTTTTGGGCGGTTTTAACCCTTTTTTGGCTGCTAGCGGGGGTTAAAACCGCCCGGCTAGTGTCCGAAAGCCACCACTAAAACGACGGTAAAGCAGTGCTAAATGTAGCGCTGCTTTACCGCCGACGCCGCTCCCGCCCCAGTGCGAAAGGGGCCTAAAGGGTATTCACGGCTCCAAAAGTGCTGCAAAGAAGCTGCTTGCAGGACTTTTTTTGACGCCCTACTAGCGCAGCGCCTCAGTGTGAAAGCACTCGGGCTTTCACATTGGTAATGCAGTTGAGGCTTCTTTCAGGCGCTTTACAGGCGCTTATTTTAATGCTAAAAGCGCCTGAAAAACGCCTGAAAAACGCCCCAGGTTGAAAGGGGTCTTATTGTTGGTTGGTAGGGGATCAAATACGTATTTTACTCACTGAACTGCAACTCAGTTTATAACATTTGTATCGTGCTTTTTTTTCTGGATTTTTTGATGAATATTCTGTCTCTATCATTAAAAATACACCTATGATAAAAATGATAGACCTTTAATTTCTTTTTAAGTGGGCAAACTTACAAAATTAGCTGGAGATCAAATAATTATTTTCCCCACTGTAGCTAGAGAACTGACTATGTGTTCTGCTGCTTAGTGTGGTCAGTTTTTAAAAGGAAAGCAGAGGGACTGGCAGGAACACCAGAGATTTCACACACAGAAAGAGACACACAAAGAGAACACACAAGGATACTTTTTCATATAAGTACATGGTACAGTAGGCACATATCAGGAATATGAAATGCTGGGTTTACATACCTTTTAATGGCAGATATATTGATTCTAATATTTTACAGCCTCTAGCATACAGTTGAAGTTCAGCTTATCTGAGGTTTTAAGTGGTTGGTGGGCTGTAGGCAGGCAGAAAGGCAATGGCTATTGTATGGGGTCATATTCAGACCAGGGCCAGATCTCACCAGCAGGTAGTGTTGAAAATGAAATCTGTAATTGCGGATCCTAAAAGTATTTACTCCTTAAAGTATTTACTCTGGCAACCCTCGGATGACGTTCTATGGAACGAAACACGTAAGAGCGGGGTCAAGCAGTGACATCATCATGCCGGCTTAATGTCTAGCTAACTTTTCCTTTTGCATGTATTCAATTTGATTTTTTATAAAAAATGTTTTGGAAATGACTACACTATGTGGTTCCTTCTCCATCCTTTCACATGTGGGACTGGGTTTTTATATATACCGTATCCTGCATAGAGAGAGACATCCATCCATCTGGGAGAGATACAAAGTATTTTATTACCACCTATGTTATGCGGGCTGAGGCTCTGGTAAGCAATGTGATGTGGTGGTGGCTGGACTACTGAAGATAAAGGTGGAGCTTCATGAGTGGATGCACTTTTTGAGGTTTTTATGGACATATTTCACTTTTCACATTTTAATTTGTTGCATTATTGAGTATTTCCATCTAACAGTACAACATATTGTATCTTCTATCTTATTTGCTAGAATCAGCAGCCAGCAAAAACAATTCCACATTTTTACAATTGTGACTGTGAAGATTCATTTTCTTCCAACCACAGGGGAGCCCTCTTGCCTTTTGGGATGTCCTTAAATAAAAACTTCATTTTATCTCCTTCATTTTTAGGATGTCTGATGCCTAAGGGCTTGTTTAAAGTGATATTAAAGCTTAATTTTTGTAAAAATTAAAAAGATAAATATGGTATACTTACCTGCCTTTTGCAATGGTTTTGCACAGAACAGCCCCATCCCCCCTTCTGGGGTAACCCGTTGACGCTCCAGGCTCCTCCTCTTTGGCAAGTGCCCCCATGGAAAGCTGCTTTCCATGGGGGCTCCCGTGCATGCTCACTCCAGAGCTGCCCTGTCTGCATCTATTGACACAGAGCAGGAGCTCGGCCCTGCCCCCCACTCGCTGGGCACAGCATTAGAATTATCAGTACCGTTACTATCAATCTACCCAATGAGGAGGGAGAGAGTGGCAAGAGCAAATGCTCTTGTGCACATTGCTTGATTAGTTTGGGCTCAGGTAAGTATAAGGGGGGGGGGGGGGGGGGTTGCAGCACATTAGGTTTTTTACCTTTAATGCATAGAATGTATTAAAGTCAAAAGTATTGAAGTGATTGTAATGTCTTGTTTTTTTCCTATAAAAGGTGAAAAGTCTAAACTTATCCTAAAAGACGCTAACAGGAGGAGAGAAGAAAGGCGATTTCAGCAGTCTGTTGCTGCTCCTTTATTGTCCAATCGCTTGGGGTGGGGCATCGACCTAGTTGTGCTGTGCATATAAACGTGTTGCACTAATAAACCACCAGGAGCTAAATATACAGTCACTAATAAATATTAATAATGTGACAGATTGGTGCAAAATTTGTGAAAAGGGTCCACAGGCCCAAATCCCTTGTGAAAATAATGTAACAAAATATTCTCTCTACGTGGAACCTCTACAAGGCCTTGTGTGCTTCTTTAAACCCTCAGTCCAAGTAAGGCCAGGTAAAAAGAGCCTACATCAAGCACCACTTTCAGGGATATGTTCATGCCAGGAAAGGCTCACAGCATGTAACTCTTATGCCCCGTACACGCGGTCGGAAATTCCGACGGAAAATATCCGATCGGACCATGTTGTCGGAAAATCTGCCCGTGTGTGGGCTCCATCTACACATGATCAGAAAAAGTCAGATTGGATTTTGTTGTCGGGAAATTTGAGAGCAGGATCTCAAACTTTTTCCGTCGGAATTGTATCCTGCTTTCAAATTTCCCGACAAATTTCGTGTGTAGAGAATTCCGACGGACAAAGTGCCACGCATGTTCAGATCAAATTACGAGACCAAAGCTATTGGCTACTAGCCTCTACCTAGTTCTGTCGTAAGCAACGAACGTCACCACGTTCAGAATGATCGGATTTTACGACAACTTTGTCCGACCGTATGTATGCAACACCAGTTTCGGACAAAGTCCGTTGGAAAAATCCGACGGATTTTGTGGTTTGAATTTCCGACCGTGTGTACAAGGCATTAGTCCTAGGATTTGAATAGCAGGTGGAATTGTCAAACTCGGCCACTTTTAGAAACATAAAGCTTGGGGAACACAAAGGAAGAATATAGTGCTCACTGCTATATTTATTGTTTGAAACCAGCAAAGATGGCAATTATATCATAATTCTCATCAGAGCACCCCGATGACGTTAATGACGAAATGTGTTGGATGCAGTCTAGCGATTTGATATTTATATGCTTATGCTATTAATTTCTTGTCTCGGCTCGATTCATCCAGACCACGACTCCAACATGTTTTGCCCTGCCCCATTATTAACCCCTGGGGGGGTGGGGCGAAACATGTTGGAGAGGTGGTCTGGATAAATAGAGCTGAGGCTGCTTATACCTGCTAAGCACTTGGGCTGGGTGAGGTGTGTGGCATCTGGGCTATCTCTTCCTATTTCTGCAGTATACTTTGAGTCTGGATGGACCTTTCCTCAGCCTACACCCTCACTAATCAGCAGCATCCAACTCATCGGACCTTGACAGCCTGAGCGGGGGGCCTTAAAGTGGATGTAAACCTGATTCATGAAATTTGACCTAGGCACATATATCTGTAGTGCCTACTTCCAAAGCCCTAAGTCCCATGTTTTTCTGCTGTTTCGTTCCTCTGTTATTAGCATGATAACTTCTGACAAGTTCTCCCAGACAGGAGATATAACCAGCCTGAAATTTGTGTCAGGGAGGTTTCTATAAATAGATTAGCATTCTTCCCCATGAGTTCCAGTTGTGACCGCCTAGTTACTGCACAGGCGCAAGATCGGGAGGTGCATGCTGGGTAGCCAGCTGCACAAAATACAGGAAATTAGGCCATGCTGACTTCATCTGCCCACATCCCTCATGGCCGCTGCTGGAATCGAGGGTCACAAAAGAAAACGTATTAGTTTGTAAGTAATTATAATGTGCACATGGCCAGCAATATCCATTATAGTTTTGGTGATTTACAACAATCTCTATAGTTTTATTAGTGTAATTTGGGCTAGGAGACTGGAACTCCGCTTCAAAGGAGAAGTACAGCCAAAGCTTGTTTGGCTGCACTTCTCCCGTGGAGCACAGGAGTGCAGTCCATTCTGAACTCCTGTGACAGCTGACAGCCCATTGTTGGCTGACATTACAGAGCCCGTCCAGGCTCGGGCAAGATTGCGACTATATCCATCCTTGGGATACGCCCACATGCCTGGACATGTACCCGGCTCAGCCTCTTAGCGAGCGGCCAAAAGCCTGAGCCGTCCTCTCAAACACCCTCCACAGCCCAGTGCTCCTGTGAGCGCAGGGGGCAGAGAGCCGGTGACAGATAGTCGTCATCTCTCTACTCACAGAGCTCTAAAAAACGAGAGATCTGCAAGGTTTGACTGCTCAGTTCTCAGTGTTAGAGCCGGCGTGGGACCAATGCAGCATCCAGGTAGGCAAGTATAGTTCTGCAAAAACCCTGATTCCCATACTTATCTTTTTAAAAATCTGTTTCAGCTAACAGTTTTTTCTTTTTCCTTTTGGAAAAAAGGTTTTACATGAAAAAATAAAAGCTGATCATTTTAAACACCCTTGTCAGTGGTAAATGGTTTGTCTCATCCATGTAACTGATACATCTTCAAAATAACTTATTCTTTTGAAAAATAACAGACTTACTGGCTGGATCACCAGATGAAAAGAGAAGACCCCCCAAGCGCCAGCCCATGCCCCCCCCCTATAAGCCGCCCGCCCCCCAAGCCCCCCGCCCGCCCAGCCCCCCCCAGCCCAAGCCAGCCCCCCCCGCCCCGCCCAAAAGCCCCCCCCCCCCGCCCGCTTGCGCACCCCCCCCAAGCCACAGAAGCCCCCAAAAGCCCCCCCCTAAAGCCCCCCCAAGCCCGCCCCCCCCAAGCCCCCCCCCCTAGCAGCCCCCCCAACAGCGCCCCGCCCCCAAAAAGCCCCGCCCCCCCCCCGCCCCCCCCCTCGCCCGCCCCCCCAGGGCCCCCCCCCAAAAGCCCGCCCCCAAAGCCGCCAAAAAAGAAGACCCCGCCGCCCAAGCCCCCCCCAGACCAGCCCAAAAAGCGCAAAAAGCCCTCCCCCCCAGCCCCCTCCCCGAAAGCCAGCCCCACCCCCCCCCCCCCGCCCCCCCCCCCCCCCAAAGCCCAAGCCAGCCCCCCCCCCCCCCCCTCCAAGCCCCCCCCGCCCCCCAAAGCCAAAGCCCGCCGCCCCCAAGCCCCCCCCGCCCAAGCCAAGCCCCCCGAGCCCCCAGCCCCCAAAAGCCAGCCAACCCAGCCCCCCCAGCCCCAAAGCCCAGCCCCCCCCGAGCCCCCCCAGCCAGCCCCCCCAGCCCAAAAGAGCCCAGAGCCCCCCAGCCCAGCCCCTCCCAGAAGCCGCCACAGCCCCAAAGCCCCCGCCCCCAGCCAAGCCCCCCCGCCCCCCCCCAGCCCAGCCCCGCCGCATCCCCGCCCCAGCCCCCTCCCCCAAGCCCCCAAGCCCCCAGCCCCCGCCCCCAGCCAAAGCCAAGCCCCCCCCCCCCACAAAAGCCAGCCCGCCAAAGGCTCCCCCGCCCCCCCCCCCCCGCCTCCCCCCCCCAGCCCCCCCAAGTCCCCCGCCCAAAGCCAGCCCCTAAAGCCCCCAGCCCCCCGCCCAAGCCCTAAAAAGACCCCCCCCGCCGCCCCCCCCCCGCCCCCCCCCCCCCCCCCCCCCCCCCCCGCCCCCCCAGCCCCCCAGCCCCAGCCAGTCCCCAGCCAAGGCCAAAAGTCCAAAAGCCCCCCCCCAATGGCCCCAAAAAGCCCCCCCAGCCGGCCCCCCCCGCCCCCCCCCCAAAGCCCGCAAAGCCAGCCCCCCCCAGCCCCGAGCCCGCCCAAGCCCCCCAAAGTCCCCCCGCCCCCCCCCCCCGCCAGCCCCCCCCCGCCGCCCAGCCGCCCCCCCCGAAGCCCCCCCCCCCCCCACAAAAAAAAAACCAATGCAGCCATCACATCTAAGAATTGGTAATAAATGTTTGCATTTGGGTTTAATACTGCTTTAACCCTCTAAAATTGATGTGAGGGGTTATTTTATCATTTTGTCCAAACTAAGAAAGTCTCTTAACCTTTTTTTTTTTTTTTTTTTTTACTAGTCTCTGGTAAAATCTAATTTTCTCCAAGTAATTCTCACAGAAATTATCCATATTTTTTTTCTTTTCATAGGACTCCAAGAACTACTTTATTGAAATTAAACTTAAAAAATAGCATAATAAAATCACATTCTATCTTATGGAAGAATCATATGCTAATACCCGTGCTTCGGTCACTGCTAACCGGCCATCATATGTTAACCACGTAAACTGTGGTCAATAACACCTCGTGACTCGTGCAAAATTAGGAGTAAATCAAAGTCTCTCGGAAAATCCTTTAGTGTTCTTATGCCCCGTACACACGAGCGGAAATTCCGCTATGCAAAAGTCCGATCAGAGCTTTTGGTCTGAAAATGTGACCGTGTATATGCTCCATCGGACTTTTGCTGGCTTCCAGCCAGCAAAAGATTGAAGCATGTTCTCAATTTTTCGGTCAGCAAAAGATCGTCTGTACCAATTCCGACGCGCAAAATTCCTACGCATGCTCGGAAACTTTTGTGTGCCGTGTGTATGCAAGCCAAAGTTCAGTGAACTTTTGTGTGGCCGTGTGTATGCAAGCCAAGCTTGAGCGGAACCAGATTTTTTTCAAGCTTGTGGAAAATTGGATCTAAAATCTATAAACTGCAGGGGGTGTACATGCATCCTCACTGGATCCAAGCCAAGTCCCAAATGAAAGGACCCTTGGTGACCCTAGGTTGCTCTCCTTAGGACAACCTGGTAGCCCCAGGCTCCCCTGGAGCCACCATATTTATACAGAATGTGGTGCGGTGGCATGCGTCTGTAGTCTCAGCTTCTTGGAATGCTGAGGCTGTCTGATTTTTTGAGTCCAGGATTTCTGGTCTACCCTATTCTCTGTCGATCGGGTGTCCGCACTAAGTTCGGTATCAATATGGTGGCTCTGGGGGGGCCTGGGGCCACCAGGTTGTCCTCAGGAGGGGTGAACTGGCCCAGGACAGAAACAAAGCGAGTTTCTTCCAGTTTTCTAGCTTCCCACCAAATCAGTCTTGTCAGAGTGAATATAGGTAGCTTCACTTTGGGCAATGCTGATATTGGGACCTCGAGGCCAATAAGCAAATGATCTAACCCCAACACTGTGACCACTTGGGTCTCTATCATACTTGGCTAGGTAGGGGTAAGCCAGTTAATTAGGTGGTATTTTTGTCCCGCCAGATGATAAAGTTAAAAGTCAGGCAATGCCATACATACCTCGCCCTTAGGCTTATGGATAGGCAAATTCATAATAGGAGGATTTCAATTTACAAGAGCAAAAAGAAGGAGTGACAGAGGACTACCCTGGCGAGTCCCCCTGTACAGTGATAGAGAAGAAGACAACATATGTTTACCTCAAAGCAGTATAGACACCCATTTTCTAACATTATCTCCCACCTGGTTTTTATCTTTAATAAAACTATGAGATGGGATTTGTTGAATGTGCAATAAAACGTTTGATGAACAGGACTGGCATCAAAGGGTCTGGAAGAAATTTTTTTTGAACTGGTTGAGAAATCATTCTGTGTTCACGCTTGTTATCGGTACAAAGGATTATTTAGGCTACAGAACAATTACAGGATAATTGTAGGTTGCCGCAATTTTAAATAATAGGGTAATTTTTAATACTGCTAACATTACAAAGAATGGCTAGTGTAGTTATTATATAATGTGTTAGTACTTTAATCTGCTTAACAAAAGTGGAGTTACCCTTTACAGGGCTCCTAAACACCTCCATAGCAGGGATGTACCTAATTAGCTCTCCTACTAGTTTGTAGAAAGAAAGAGTCAAATTAAGTTAATGGACTTTGTATGAAGCTACTTTCTTTGTGGCAATGGCATGCCTCACATCATTGATTAGGAGAAAATGTATATTATTATTTTTTTTTTTAATTATACACGATTTATATAGCGCCAACGGTTTATGCAGCGCTTTACAATGTATAGGGGGGCAACATAATTACAGTACAGTTCAATACAAAGGGTACAAGAGGGCCCTGCTCGTAGAGCTTACATTCTAAAGGGACGGGGTGGTGGTACAAAAGGTAATAGCTGCATCAATGCTCAATGATTTGATGGGGGTGGCTCAAAGCATCAAAACCTATATTACACTTTCATTGCTTTAATGTTTATGTAAATGTTAAATATTATGTTGAAAACAGGAACTGTACTGTGGAAACAGCGCCAAAGAGGCAAGTGAAGGACTCGTGGACAGGGCATTGCTTCCTCATGTAAGAAATGCCTCTTGATGGATTGATATGATGACCGATGGGGTAATCTCCTAAACAGCAGGAGAAGTAGAGGAAGCACAGATCAACAAAATTAATGAAGAAAAAAAATTGTAGAGATTCTTGCGCTGTAGGTCCTCAGATACAGCTTTTTATCCAGCAAGGATAACAGTGAGCATCAAAGTAGTGATATCACCAAACCTCATTCCCAATCTCATGAGACTAGCTGTCAGAGGCAACAGTGCCTTAAATGATCTTGTACTGCAGATGTGTATACTTCCCAACTTTGTGAGATAAGAAAGAGGAACACATAGCATGAAACATATACCCAAATGATACACTGCCCCTGCCATGCTTCCAGTAACATGGACTGTGAGGATTTATTTTGAAGAAATTATTGGTTTAATTCAATTTTTTTAAATCACTACAAAAAAAATTGAATAATATAATATAATAATACATAATAATGTAATATAAAAAGTTTAGTGTAGTAAAACACTTGATGGCTAAATAATACATTTTTACAGAGAGCCTTACATCAGGCCACAAAGAGGAACAGCTGGGGTAGAAGGAGAGATGGAAGGCTTTGGTTCCGAAAGAGGGAAAGTCCCCAAATTAATGACTGCTGGGAGGTATGGATGTGCAGCTATGAGAATACAGAGCAGGAGTGCCTAGACATGTTGGGAAGTGCACTGCTGTTTTTCAGCCAAAGGTAGATTTTTCCAGCATCCTGCTTAGGCACACATACCCTTTGTAGATACTTTATTCCCTTGGGATGCATTAAGGTGAAAAAACATGAGGGTTTACAACCCCTTTAAAGGGGTTGTAAACCCTTACAAACCACTTGGATTCACAGGTAAGCCTATATTAAGGCTTACCTGTAGGTCAAAGAAATATCTCCTAAGCCTGCACGGTTTAGGAGATATTTGCCAAAAGACAGGCATGACTCGCCGTAGACAGCAGCGCGCAGGCGCACTGGGAGCGCCACTCTCCCATTATACTCTAAACCTTTTGCAGGGAAACAAAGAGGAAGTAAACCCATTTAGGGTTTACTTCCTCTTTAAGGTTTTAGATCACATGTTACTATTTTTTTTTTTTTTATATATTGCAATCCCAATGTTTATTAAGGTTAATGTGTAAGATATTTCATTCCCCCATTCAATGGCTGTGACTTTTCAACACTGGGGGGCGTGCGCATTGAGGACATTAAGAAAAGTCCTGCAAGCAGCATCTTTGGGGCGGTTTGGTATTCTACATGGCGTCCGAGTATTTCTCCTGCAGATAGCAGTGGCAACAAGCAAAGAAAAACAACAGGAAGCACATCAGAAATATGAAGAATGTTCCAAACTCAGCTAAACGCAGCCGCATGTAAACGCACGTAAACTCAGCTAATAGCAATGTACAACTGCAAGTGAATGCTGTGCCAGGAATCTCTGAATTTCAAAATAACAAAACATGCTTTTAACAGCGGCAGAACAGCCGCCCGTGTGAAAGGGGCCTTAGCATATTCAACATCTGCTAGTCCATCCTACACTCCCCTCCCCCTAGATCGACAATGCTGCAGTCCAAAGGTGCCCTCTGTGCTCCTACATCTAGAGCAGGGGCACTCTATTACAGGAGGTGTGTTACTGGCCAGATCACCAGGTAAAAACAGAGGGAAGAAGGCCTGAAAAAGAAAACGCAGCCAAAACATCTGAAGATTGGTAAACTGCAACATATTCCATTTTTGGTTTGAGTTTAACCACCTCAGCCCCAGAAGGATTTACCCCATTAATGACAGATAGCTTGTTTTGTCACAGCACAGCTCTACAAGTATCTTCTTTCTTCTGCCTATGTGGAGGGGGGGGGGGGGTGCCTTTCCTCCAATCAGTTGTCTCCCAGTGTATGCCCAGACACCACTCCTACTGCAGAATGAGGAAGTAAACATTCTAACACGATGTAAGAATTCTATAAAATAGCAAGCTGAAGACAGCAGATATACAATACACACATATATATATATATATATATATATATATATATATATATATATATATATATATACTTATGTAGGGAGATTTGTTTCATCTCTGTGTATCATCTGAGGCTGCTCACTTCAGTGGGTATAGGAGAGGATTTATATCCACTTAAAGTATTTATTGTGGCCCAAAGAAACCATATATATATATTGTAAATATATATATGGTAAATTAATATCCTCGTGTTGGTAATGCTGCTAGTACATCACTGACATTTCCCTGCACAAAGGCACCTAAACATTTGCACCACAATTGTAAAAAAAAAACTAAATTTAAAGTTTCTCATGCTCTATGATTGTGCAAATATTCTTGTCCTCAAAGTGAAAAAGTTGCAGTTCTTTAATGAATTTTCGATAAAAAACCTTCTGTACTTTTAAGTTCACTTAGCGATATATCTGCATGTGCTCAAAGTGTCTAGATCTATCCTTATTATTGTTGCAAAAGTCATGTAAATTTAATCTGTTGCTTTGTAATATCTTCAAAAGGGAATAGGCAAATGCTGTTCCTATTTGAAAGTTATGAAAGATTTTGAAAATTCAAAATATATAGGGTGTTTATACTATGTCAGGTCTTTAAAGGTTTTGAGTTTAGAGTTACAAAAAAATAACAAACTTTTTTTTTTCATTTTGAAGTAGGGAAGGTTCATAACCCCCTCAGTTTTTTTCACCATCTGTATCCCATTGGGGAGAATGCCCTTCACTTCCTGTCCCCTGGACATAACTGGAAGTGAGAGGAAATCCCTTTTAAAGTAAGGGACCCCCTGGTTGTCGTCAACAGAACTAGTGTCCCCCTTGGAAGATTTGGCCTCAATTCCTGTTCTGGTGATAGCCCAAAATTTGGGATTTTATTTCACAATCACTAATGATACATTTATCTGTGTTCTTGCAAGGGTTTCTTTCTCATGCCGATACATTTCCTAAGCGGGTGTTGTTTATTATATATGGGACATTAACGATGTGGGTTCTCAATTTTCTTGTTCTGATCAGTCTTTTCAGGGACTGTAGTAGGTGCTGACAGAACATACAGTTGTGCTCATAAGTTTATGATTTCTTGGCTATTTTTCAGAGAATATGAATAACACAAAAAACATTTTTCACTCATGGTTAGTTTTTGGCTGAAGCCATTTATTATCAATCAACTGTATTTACTCTTTTTAAATCATAATGACAACTGAAACTACCCAAATGAGCCTGATCAAAAGTTTACATACCCTGGTAATTTTGGCCTGATACCATGCACACAAGTTGACGCAAAGGGGTTTGAATGGCTATTAAAGGTAACCATCCTCACCTGTGATCTGTTCGCTTGTAATTAGTGAGTGTGTACAAAAGGTCAATGAGTTTCTGGACTCCTGACAGACCCTTGGATCTTTCATCCAGTGCTGCACTGACGTTCCTGGATTCTGAGTCATGGGGAATGCAAAAGTATTGTCAAAGGATCTGCGGGGAAAAGGTAGTTGAACTGTATAAAACAGGAAAGGGATATAAAAAGATATCCAAGAAAATGGGAATTCCAATCAGCAGTGTTCAAACTCTAATCAAGAAGTGGAAAATGAGGGGTTCTGTTGAAACCAAACCACGGTCAGGTAGACCAACTAACATTTCAGCCACAACTGCCAGGAAAATTGTTTGGGATGCAAAGAAAAATCCATGAATAACTTCAGGTGAAATACAGGACTCTCTGAAAACATGTGGAATGGCTGTTTCAAGATGCACAATAAAGAGGCACTTGAATAAAGATGCATGGTCAAGTCGCCAGAAGAAAGCCATTACTATGCAAATGCCACAAATTGTCCCGCTTACAATACGCCAAACAGCACAGAGACAAGTCTCAAACCTTCTGGCACAAAGTCATTTGGAGTGATGAGACCAAAATTTTGCTTTTTGGCCACAACCATAAACACTACATTTGGAGAGAAGTCAACAAGGCCTATGATGAAAGGTACACCATTCCTACTGTGAAACAAGGAGGTGGGTTGCTGATGTTTTGGGGATGTGTGAGCTACAAAGGCACAGGAAATTTGGTCAAAATTATTGGCAAGATTAGTGCAGTATGTTATCAAAAAATACTGGAGGAACATTTGCATGCATCAGCCAGAAAGCTGCGCATGGGACGTACTTGGATATTCCAACATGACAATAAACCAAAAAACAAGTCCATGTCGTTGGCTACAGCAGAATAAAGTGAAGGTTTGGCCATCTCAGTCCCATGACCTCAATATCATTGAGCCACTCTGGGGATATCTCAAACATGTGCAGTTCATGCAAGACTGCCCAAGAATTTACAGGAACTGGAGGCTTTTTGCCAAGAGGAATGGGCAGCTTTACCATCTGAGAAGATAAAGAGCCTCATACACAAATACCACAAAATACTTCAAGCTGTCATTGATGTTTAAAGGGGGCAATACACGGTATTAAGAACTGGGGTATGTGAACTTTTTATCAGGGTCATTTGGGTAGTTTCTGTTGTCATTATAATTTAAAAAGAGTAAACACAGTTGATTGATAATAAATGGTTTCAGCCAAACACTAACCATGAGTGAAATAAATGTTTTTGTGTTATCATTCATATTCTCTGAAGAATGGCCAAGAAATCATAAATTCTGCCAGGGTATGTAAACTTATGAGCACAACTGTTTCTGTCCTCTTCAGAGACACTGGACATCTGCAGTCTCTATGTGAAATGTATGAACTTGCAGACCTTGTAGAAGGTGGACCAAGAGGGTTGAACTTCCCAAAGGAGAATTTTGATCATTCTTACTACTGTATCTGCAATTCTCCTAATGAACTCACAGAAGTGGGAAAAGGATGAAAAGGAAAAAAAATGTTCTTCTTTGTACCTTGATTCAAGTGATTCCCATTTTTCCTGTAACACGGTATCTATGTAACTGAGGCCAGTTAGGTGGGTGTCAGCCTTGGTGAGTTGAAGCTCCAAGAGAAGGCCACTGAGCTCTTGAAACTTTAGATCGTCACTGCTAGATATTTTTGGTCAGCTTTGCAACCTTTTAAATAAAGCATCATTCAATGGCTTCTGGTCTCCCATAGCTATGCTCATGTCTGTCTCAAGCAGTGTTAAGACCTATGGCAGGGTTGTCGATGTGACAGTCTTTTCATACGTTCAGCAGATTGAGGACCTAGCCACCTAAGGCCCCTTTCACATGGGGGTGATCCGTATTGATCCGCCCGCGAAGATCCGCTGCTCAGCGGGGATCGCACAGCTGATCCCCGCTGAGCTGGCTGATGACAGGGTGGTCCCTGCACTCCGTGCAGGGACCGCCCTTTCAGTTCTCCGCTCTCCTCTATGGGGGATCGGATGAACATGGACTGTCTGTCCGTGTTCATCCGATCCGCTCTGCCGACGGATGGAAAAATAGGGTTTTCCTCCGTCGGACAATAGCGGAGGCGGACGATAGCGGGTGTCAGCGGATGCTCATCCGCTGACACCCGCTATCTTATAGACATGCATGTATGTCCGTTTTTCATCCAAAAACGGATGGATGAAAAACGGACATACGGTCCGCATGTGTGAAAGGGGCCTTAGCAGATCTAGTTCTTCTGTAGCTTGTAGTTTTGTCATCGAACTTAGTTTGTAGGTTTGTCATTGAACATCTGTAGGTTTGTCATCAAATTTAGTGAGACCTGTCTTGGTGAGATTTTTATGGAGCATGTATTTAGCAAACTGTGACATGCCGGACTTTGGTTGTACAGCTACATGCAGAACAAAGTTACATTAGCTGAGACTGAGCGACTTTTGGAGGTATGGTGGTGCAAAGACATTCATTCCTGATTCTGACTTAGAGTTGATTGCTGTGTTGGGTTGCAACTGTGAAACAGTGTACTTAGTGTAGGTAGTTGAGTAGCCTCATGGTAAGATGGTAAGATGTATTGTGCATTGTCTGCATACTGGTGTCTACGGTTTGCTGTGGTGCAAAAGCCTGGTGTACTGGGAATGAGTAGGCAGATGGTCTTGAGAGGTGGTAGGCATGGTGTACTGACCTTGGTTGAGATATACAGCTGCTGTAGCTGGATGCTGAAGTTTTGGGAGAATCTTGTGGGGAATATGATGCATACGATGCAACTGAATGTCTGCTGCTGTTACATCCGTCACTTTTGCTAGCAGCTTGTGCCAAAACTTTTAATCTTGCCATGGCTTTGGGGTGCCACAGTCTAAATAACATATTTTTTTACCAAAGAAATGTGGTAGATCACATTTTGGTCTAAATGTATGAGGAAGCATTACTTATCTGCAAAGTTATAGAACAGTGGGTACTGTGGTACATGACTGAGTAATTATCAGTCAAATTATCACAGTGCTGAAAATTGGCCTGGATGCAAGGAGGGTTTAACATGCCAGTGTTCAAGTGGTTTGCATATGGTAAATTGTGTTATATTATCTTTGTTTCTTTTAGGGATAATGAGCGTTATTGTATTAAGTAAATACTTGTTGTAATTGCAGTAAAAATACATTGCATTGAGCTTTTGCAGAATGGTTGCCACGAAATGATTAGCATTGGTTGAATGAGCTCAATTATAGAAGAACATTTGATCTATGCTTAATTAGCCATTGAAGCATAGTAATCAAATTGTATTTACTAAATCCAATTACTACAAAACTACAATCTTCAAGTCAAAGGAGAATAACAAACAACACACTTGTACAAAATTATGATGCATGTTTTTTAATTGTGGTGTTATTGAATTTGTTCTTGTAATGACATTATTGAGGCTAGTTATTCATTTATCTGTTTATTATTCCTCAGAAGACTGTTCACCTAATTTGTGTGATAATGCCACGTAAAGGGATAATTTACATTTTTATATGCTTAACCACTTGCCTCCCACCATATAGCAAAATGACGTCAGCAAAGTGGTTGCGATATCCTGACCTGATTATGACGTGGTCAGGATAACAAGCTGCTGCGCACCCCCGATGACACAACGCAACTTTGATCTAGGTAAAGAGTCTCTGACGGAGACTCTTTACCACGTGGTCAGCCGTGCCCAATAACGGCTGATCACGATGTAAACAGGAAGAGACGTTTATTGGCTTTTTCTCACTCGCGTCTGACAGGCACTAATAGAGGAGAGCCGATTGGCTGCTCCTCTGACAGCTCGCCCTTGAATGCCCACCCAGGACCACCAGGGATGGCCACCACTGATGACCACAAGGTATGGCATCCCTGGTGGCCATGGGTGCCAATCAGTGCCCACCAGCAAAACCTGCCAGTGCCTCCTAATCAGTGATGCCAATCAGTGCCATCTATCAGTGTCACTTATCAGTGCCCACCTTTCAGTGCCCATCAGTGCCGCCAATCAGTGCCCACCAGTTCCACCCAAAAGTACCCATCATTGCCGCCTTTCAGTGCCCATCTGTGCCACCTATGAGTGCCCATCTGTGCTGCCTAAGAGTGCCCATCATCAGTGCTGCATATCAGTGCCCATCATCAGTGCCACCTCATTGGTGCCACCTCATCCGTGCGCATCAGTGCCACCTTTTCAGTGCCTGGCAGTGCAGCCTCATCAGTGCCCATCAGTGAAGGAGAAAACGTACTTATTTACAAAATTTTATAACAGAGGTGATCAAATACCACCAAAAGAAAGCTCTATTTGTGGGAAGAATATTATAAAAATTTTGTTTGGGTACAGTGTAGCGTGATCGCGCAATTGTCATTTAAACAGCGACAGCCCTGAAAGCTGAAAATTGGCTTGGGCTGGAAGGGGGGAAAGTTCCCTGTATTGAAGTGGTTAAGTAAATGCAGACTATACCAAGCTTAACCACTCAAGTCCCTGGTGCCATTTTAAAATGATGTAGGGACAAACTGCTATTTGTCCCAGTGCCATTGTAAAGGGTCCCACTGACACTAGTGCTGAAACTGCTGGCTGTCAGCGACTATCAGGTCCCAGTGCTAAGCCCAGGAAACACTATGCTCTTGGGTTCCCAATCTTCCTACCGAGCACTCTGTAGCACAACACTGTAAACACAATGTTTCCCTGGCTGCAACAATGATGTCAGGAAATGTGGATGACATTTGACTTTTCTGCATAAGCGGTAGATGTTCACGTATGTGATCACAATGTCATTAAAATTGTCAGAGATTGCAAACCTGTGAAAAAGTGAAAAAAACTGCCAATTTGCGCCTTATAAACCCGACTAAATCTTCAATTTACACAAACATTTTTTTTCCAGTGTGTGCTACAGTGGCATCAAAAGTATACATTTACTTTGATCTTTATCATTCCTCTAAGTTACATAAAAGTCCAGATAATATGATAACATTTTAATCGTCAGACTTTGCTGAGACTGCCATCAATCAAGGCAGCTGACGGATCCGGACTTGGGAAGTCGGGATGACGCGCTGCCTCGACTGATGGCAGTGACATTAGCGGAGAGTGGACTTCAGACCGCTCTCCGCTGAAAACGGGTCACAGAAGTGCAAAGCGAATTGCACTCCTGTGACCCTTAGGAGAAGCCCAGCCTAAAAAGCTCAGGCTGGACTTCACCTTCAAATATATGGGGGTGTGCAAATTATGTGACTGGTGCACTGGGTACAGGAAAACATATTTTTTTTCAAATGTTTTACTATTTATTCCTAATAAAAGAACAAAGAAAAAATATGTGTCCAATTTTGCTAACAAATTAAAGCCCTGTCTTGAAAAACATTATGCACATAACATTGTGGTAGACAACTAATGCTAAGGGATGAGGGAGATTAGTGAAAAAATGGCTTGGTGACTCAAGTGGTTAAAGGACAATTCTGTCCAAACACTAAATACACAGTAGACAATTTTTTTTTTTTCTTGATTAAATATTTCCAAATTATTGCAAACACTGTTATTTTGCTTCTGTGTCATAAAGCTATATAACATGTGGGGAGTGACTTTTCAGAATCTTTAGTACAGCAGACTTTGTGCCACTGTTTTATCTCCTATCTGTCTTTTGGTCTCCTACTGAACATCAGCCTACTGGTAATGCATACCTTAAAGCCTAGTACACAACATTAGTTCGGGATGAACGAAAAAAAAACTGACAGTTCCATTTGGAGCCGATGTACTAACAATCTGATGTTAGTACATCGATCTCTCCCGCTGAGCTATTGTGTTTTGACAGGGGGATATGCTTCCAGCCTGAACACTCTGGTCAGCGTTCTTAGCCATTGACTGAAAGCACTGATCGGGAGTGGGTCGGCCGCTCGTTTTCCAGCATGTACTTCCGACAGAAGCTGTATGTTGGCTTCTGTCTGACTGGCTGCCATACACACATGCCGAATGTTCGCCAGTTTTATTGAACTGGCCGATGTCGCCCGACATTCGGCCCATGTGCACTAGGCTTAAGTCAGCCTTTTTCAACCAGCGTTCCATAGAACTCCAGGGTTCCTCCAGAGGTTGCTAGGTGTTCCATGAGCAATGAGCAATTTCAGCCTCTCAGAAAAGTAACTATTGACACCAATAATCTTTTTGTTATCTAGAAGAAGGATGTTCTTGCCATTGGCTGTAAGTGAAAGGAGCATTGTTCTCAGCAACTATCCCGCTAATATACCTTGAGCTGTAAATATAGTAATTATTAGCAGGGGTTCCCTATGACTGGAAAGTTATTTGAAGGGTTCCTCCATGTTAAAAATGGCGAGAAAGGCTGTCCTAAGCTAATCATGTGGCCAACATCCCGCTTTCCCAACACGGGTTCTGCATATATCCTTGCTGGTTGCTCAGCATGGGATGGGGACGAAAAAGAAAAGTGCATGTTTTATGCTATTCCTAGCAAATATAGTCCTATATGGATTCACACTTCGAGGGGGACTGTCCAACGTCAGTAAGCATTGTTTGATTTTTTTTTTTATAAAGTCCAATATGCTGTTAAAACAAGATGCAATAGATATGTGTAATAAATGTTTATTTATAAAAATAAAATGTTTATTGTGTAAATAGTTGGTATAAAAGATCTCTGTATTAACTTTTAGAAAAAAGTGCCAGTAATAATAGAGCATTACAGAGGTACCTACGTCCTATCAAATGTATAGAAAATAAAGTGGACTGAGGCTATTATGGACTTTCATGGTACCGTACAAAGGCTTGACATACAAGGGGTAGATATAAAAGTAACATTTTTATTACAAAAAGTTATTAAAACATATAAATATCATAAAAAAGAGAAAAATTGTCTTTGACATTAGGCTCTATAAAACGGCAGATGGGGTGATAACCAACCATTGTCAATAAATATATACCATCTGCATGTGAATGTTCACACGCAGATGGTATACATCTTTTGACAATGGTTATCTCCCAGTGTTACCCCATCTGCCATTTTATATAGCCGTTTTATAGAGCCTAATGTCAAAGACAATTTTTCTCTTTGTCTTTTTTTATATTTGTATGTTTTAATATGTTTTTGGTAGGGTTGTCTTTAGGGATGCACCGAAATTTTGGGCCGCCAAAACATATTGTCTGAAAATGGCCTTTTCGGCAATTTGCCGAAAGAGAAAAAAGTCTGATAGCGGAGCCGAAAATGGGGCGGGCCTGGGCGGGGGCGAGGCCCAGAGTGCAGCCAGCCTGTGTGTCCCCAGAGTGCAGAGAGCCTGTGTGTCCCCAGAGTGCAGCCAGCCTGTGTGTCCCCCCAGTGTAGCCTACCTGTGCAGGGGAAGAGGGAAGAGAGGAGAGCCGCCGCCACTGCCTGGTTGATTAGAGAGCTGGCAACATCACAGCTTTCATTTCAATAGCTGTGTGTTCCCCACCGCGCGCTGTCACATACAGCCCCTCCTCTTTGTCCGGGCACTTTGATAGACAGATCACCCGTCCAATCATGGGACGGGTGATCTGTCTATCAAAGTTCCCCGGACAAGGGGGAGGGGCTGTATGTGACGGCGCGTGGCGGGGAACACACAGCTATTTAAATGAAAGCTGTGATGTTCCCAGCGCTCTAATAAACCAGGCAGCGGCTCTCCTCTCTTCCCTCTCTTCCCCTGCACTGGTAGGCTACACTGGGGGGACACAGGCTGGCTGCACTCTGGGGACACAGGCAGGCTGCATCTGACGGGCACTGGTGAGGCTGCATTGATCTCTTGTATCATGTCTGCAGTCTCTGACCGTCTCCTGTACCATGTCCGCAGTCTGATCATCTCTTGTACCATGTCCGCAGTCTCTGACCATCTCTTGTACCATGTCCGCAGTCTCTGACCATCTCTTGTACCATGTCTGCAGTCTCTGACCATCTCTTGTACCATGTCTGCAGTTTCTGACCATCTCTTGTACCATGTCCCCAGTCTCTGACCATCTCTTGTACCATGTCCGCAGTCTCTGACCATCTCTTGTACCATGTCTGCAGTCTCTGACCATCTCCTGTACCATGCCCCCCAGTCTCTGACCATCTCCTATATGAAAATATTAAAAAAAAAAAATTTTTTACAATATATATATATATATATATATATACACACATACATACATACATACACACACATTTTTTTTACAATGATTTATTTTTTGGGGGGCGGTGGACAGACAGTGTTTATTTTATTTATTTTTTATTATTTTACTTTAGAATATTTATTTATTACGATGTTTATGTTTATTATGATAGGAGCATGCAAAGGAGAAGGGGGGGGGGAAGCGAAGGAGGACAGGAGGGGTCGGAGGAGCGCACAGAGGGGAAGCGCATGGGGGGGACCAGAGGAGCAGACAGGAGGGGACCATAGAAGGACAGAGGATGATCGGAGGAGCGCACAGAGGGGGACCGGAGGAGCCCACAGAGGAGGACACAGGGGACACTCAGGAATAATCAATGCGGCGGTGGGGGAAGTTATAATCACAGATCTCCCTGTGTGGCTTTCAATAAAGCAGCTGAAAGCTGCTGCGGCCGCACTGATTGTTCCTGAGTGTTCAGGTATCAGATTAGGCATCGGGAGCACTCCTGCAAATACTCGGTATCGGGACCAATTCTGATACTAGTATCGGTATCGGGACAAAATAAAAATTTGACTTTTATATCTACCCCTTGTATGTCAAGCCTTTGTACGTTACCATGAATGTCCATAATAGCCTCAGTCCACTCTCTGTATTAACATGTATACATTTTAAGAATAAAGTGCCACGGACCATTGTAATTCCCCCCTTCCTTTTTTTTCATAATGTAAGATGTAAAACTTAAAAAGTCGGTGTACTCGGGGTAGAAAAGCAACCGATGTTTAGGGTCTCAGCTAGTAAATGTTGTTAATTTCGTCTTTAAATTATACTTGATGGGTATAGTTTCCAAGGCAACCTATACATAGTGTTAATGAATCTCCGGCCATGTGAACCTGTTAATTGAGGACCTTTATATGCGGCTGTTGAATTATAAAAAGAGCTGTTAAAAGGAACCTTTTAATGATAAATAATTGCAAAAAGGTGATAAAGGAATAAATATTGTTTTATTACAGGAATAGTCAAGCATTTGATGAAGGATGTGAATTAAATAATGGCTCTCCATGTTCCACAAGTTACTGTGAGGCAAAAACTGAAGTGGAAGAACCTTTCTGCTCAGGCATGGATAATATCAAGCCAGTTTCATCACGACCATGTGAAAAGAGTAAAGATGAAAACTGCTCTGATTTGGTAAGTCTTTTACATAAAATTCACAGTGATTTTATTTTCATTCTAAATGTATAAGTTGATCTGCACGATTCTGGCTAAAATGAGAATCACAATTTTTTTCCTTACAATAAAAATCACGAATTGCGTTTGAAAAATAAATAAAATATTGCAACTGCCATTCTATTCTCTAGGGCAGGGGTCTCAAACCGGTGGCCCTCCAGCTGTTGCAAAACTACAAGTCCCATCAGGCATTGCATGTCTGACAGTTACAAGCATGACTCCCACAGAGGCATGATGGGACTTGTAGTTTTGCAACAGCTGGAGGGCCGCCAGTTTGAGACCCCTGCTCTAGGGTCTCTGCTAAAAAAAAAAAAAATATATATATATATATATATATATATATATATATATATATATATAATATATAAAAATATATATAATGTTTCGGGGTTCCAAGTAATTTTCTAGCAAAAAAGTGTTTAAACTTCCCTCATGTCAG
This sequence comes from Lithobates sylvaticus, assembly GCA_028564925.1. Classification (NCBI taxonomy): domain Eukaryota; kingdom Metazoa; phylum Chordata; class Amphibia; order Anura; family Ranidae; genus Lithobates; species Lithobates sylvaticus. The sequence goes on from CM053028.1 coordinate 86,776,481, forward strand.
ACCGAAGTTCATTCCTTTGATATAAGAACAAAAAAATACAATGTTTATAGTTATCTACCAGTGCGTACATTGTTGTGAAAAACTTGGCAGGCTGCCCGTTTTTTTTTCTTTTGACAGCTGAGTGAGCAGAGGACTCTCTACACTTGTTACATGAATGAATCGGGAAATTCGGCATAGAGATCGTGAGGGGGGGGGGTTGAATCGAGATCACAATTTTTTAATGTCTAATTGTGCAGCTCTAATGATAAGTATATAAAATCAGCATTAAATCTGTTGCAGTAATAACTATTCCCTTGTTAGTACATCTGTAATTGGGACAGTATACCCAAAAGGGATAGTTTGTTTTTTGGTAGGCGATTAGATTGAATCTCTGCTTCACCCATATGGGATAGGCAAGAGGTTTACTTAAAGTGGTTCTAAAGGCTCAACCTTTTTTACCTTCAGGCATTCTATTCCTGAAGGTAAAAATCACCCCCCCCCCCCCCAAAACTTACCTGAGCCTGATCTTCCTCCAGCGCTGTGCACGAGAGCCTCAGCTCTCCGAGGACTATCCCTCCTCATTGGCTGAGACAGCAGTCAATCACAGCCGGTGAGCCAATGAGGAGAAAGAGGGGCGGGACCAAGATGTGGCCCTGTGTATGATGGACACACAGAGCAGCAGCTCAGGGAGCGAGCCTGCCTGGGTACCCCCATAGCAAGCTGCTTGCTCTGGGGGCACTTGGTAGGCGGGAGGTGCCAGGAGCGCTGGTGGGGGATCCAAGAAGAAGAGGATTCAGACTGCTCTGTGCAAAACCACTACACAGAGCAGGTAAATATGACATGTTTATTATTTTATTGTAAACAAAAAAAAAAACAACACAGCCAGTCGCAGATCGCTGTAAACGGCCAATCACAGCGGCCGTTTACATCGCGATCGGCGTGTCCAATGAGAGATGATCTTATATGTAAACATATGAGATCATATCTCAGCGCCGCTTTCCCTCCTCACACAGAGACAGCGTGTGAGGAGGGAGAGGTGCATTTTTGGTGCTTTTTGCATTTTGCAGATTTGCACTACAGTCCATTTAAAATGGTTTCCTATGGAACATATTCTGTAGTGCAAATCGGCAAAATGCAAAAAGCACTAAAAATGCATAGGTGTGAATCCATCTGTTCGGGAAATGTCAAGCACTTTTCTGCAGCAGAGAATGACATTTTCCAAACTTACTTTGGGGCACGTATCTCGGGGCCGCTTAGTGCTAGGAACCCCAAATTTGGATATGTTGTAGTGCTAGTTCCATTGGGTTTGCACACCAACTTTGAGACAAGGAGATACGGGGCCCAAAGTCGGTTCAGATAATGTCATTTTCTGCAGCAGAAAAATGCTTGACTCGAGTATAAGCCGAGGGGGGCATTTTCAGCACAAAAAATTTGCTGAAAAACTCAGCTTATACTTGAGTATATACGGTACTGACCCTTTTAAGTTACCTTGTTTCTTCCCAAGCCTTACTCCACAGAGTCCAAACTTTGAAAGTGTAACTGCACATGTATAGTGCATTTACACATACTTTTTTAACACCCCCAGCAAGTCTTCGACTCATCTCTCAATCCATCCAAGAATATCTCATCTTAGTGACTCCTTCAATGTCACAAAGCCACTTGTCAAAATCTTCTCCACTTGGCCAATTGCAGAAGATTAGAGTCAGAGATTAAATTGGAGATTTCAGAGCAGGCTGGGGGAGAGGATATTAAGAAGTGGCTTGGGCCGGGCCAAGGGGGCACACAGAGAACACAAAGCATCATTTGGTTGGCTTTGATCAATATTTGTATGACAAATAGTCCCCTTCTTTGTTTTTTTATTTTGTGATGGAAGTAATGACCTAAAATATCTTCTAGATTAAAGGGCAGTTGTGAAGGGAACAAATGATAGCAGTCTGAGGAAATATCAGCAACAGCTGGCCGTGTCATGCTTAATAAATACACAATGAACATGCCGGTTTGTTTCTGACATCCAGAAATACAGGATGTTCCCAGCATGGCACCTGCAAAACCTGTAATAACGTATTTATTCTTTTCGGCTGTAAGGTTGATTGGCATCATGGCAACATAATGCATTTAAAATGTTTTTTTCAATTTGCTGTAAGAATTTTTATTGTTGTTGTTTTTTAGGAAGCTGTCTATTATACACTGATCATAGGGCTTGTGTTGCTTGAGTAGAGCAATTGAGTGTTGATTGATATATTTGTCCACCGCACCCAAGGACATGGAGGCTGAACAAAACCGTTGTTTCTCTTGCTTGCCACGCACGTGCTCATATTACCGGTATATTCTGTGCACAGGGCTCATAAATACAGGGCACTTGCACCCTACTTGTTTTTTATTGTGCTACACTCTGCAAGCCCCAAGTCTACTAATGCACACCTGCTGGAAGAGAAGTGGACTTAATCTGATGTGAAGCTTAAAGTGGTGGGACACCCTGAAAACAAAAACTTGAAAAAATGTTAGTAACAATTTAAAATGAAAAAAAAAAAAATTTTTTTTTTTTTTACTTACCAGAAATGTCTGTTACTAGGCAGATCGTCCTAATCTGCCTCCTCCATCACTGCGTGATCTTCTCTCCTTCCGTCTTCTAGTGAATGGGGCGCAGTGTGTTATGGGAACTGTGTCCCACAACACACCGCGTTCCCCATTCACAAATAAGACTCGCGCATGCGCAGTAAGCCGCACGCCGACTCGCGCATGCGCAGTAGTCTGCGCGCCGACTCGTGCATGCGCAGTAGGAAACGGGAAGCCGCTTCCCTTACTGAGGATGGCGGCGCTGGATCCGGATCGCCGAGGGACATCTCGGCCTCCACGAACGGCATCGCGGGCGCCCTGGGAGGGTAAGTGTACTTATTTGAAGTCAGCAGCGACTTCTTTTTTAGCTGCTGACTTTTTACATTTTTTTTTTTTTTTTTCAGGTGAAACACCGCTTTAAAGTGATACTAAAGTCTCAGTTTTTTTGTTGTTTAAAAATAACAAACATATTATACTTACCTGTCCTGTGCAGTGGATTTGCACAGAGCAGCCCAAATACATAGAATACATTAAGATGAAAAAAATGTAACCACTTCGTGCCCGCGCTATAGCCGAATGACGGCTACTGCGCGGACACTCCCTGCCGGGAGGGCGTCCCTGGACGTCCTCCTGTTTACTTCCACAATGCACGCTCCTGAGAGTGCGCATCGGGGAAGTTCTGTGCTGGCTCGCAGAACGCTGTAAACAGCCAATCACAGCGGCCGTTTACAGCGCGATCATCTCTCAGCGCCGCTCTCCCTCCTCACACAGAGGCAGCGTGTGAGGAGGGAGAGGTGCATTTTTGGTGCTTTTTGCATTTTGCAGATTTGCACTACAGTCCATTTAAAATGGTTTCCTATGGAACACGTTCTGTAGTGCAAATCTGCAAAATGCAAAAAGCACTAAAAATGCATAGGTGTGAATCCAGCCATAGGTAGTATTGAAGCCACTGGTTCAGCATAACAGCCAGTCAGATATGGCAATGGCAGCCTCCATGTTCTTTCAGTACAGGTTTTCCTAACTTGCTTAGATCATTTAAAATTGTTCTTCTATCATTTTTGCTAAAATTATAGGTTGAAGCCGCTGTCCTTGGTTCATCAGGCATGCTGGTTGCTTTTGACAATTAGGGCTTACATGTAGCCTTCATAAGCCTTCCCTATCACTTTTCTCAGACACTGCACCAACACGTCTATAACTCAAAAATATTATCCACTTCACGTCAGTCAGATGACTGTAGATACCTGGTGATATGACAAGCTCCTTATCTCAGGAAGCAGAGAAAAACAGTAAGCCAGAGCTGAGCCTAGGGATATAAATCACATTAATACTTATTAAATAAAACTGCTGATGCCGACAAACTACCCTTTGTGTTATATTGTGTCGTTTTCGGCTTGTGGATTTCATATTGCAACTTATGTATTGCCTGCTGCTTATAGCACTGAGATAGCATTTCACAATTAATGCTCCTATTGCCTCTTCTTCCCTCCTTGGCTTTTCCTACCAGCACAATTTCCTTCAAATCTTCATCAATTTAAGCTTGTCTATGCTATTTCTTCTTTTCGAACATCTGAAGGAAACAGTGGCTTAAAACTAGGCTGGGTATACTGTAAACTGGGTGCTGTATTATTTCCTACTAAAAATCAATGAATATAGAGAAGACTGTTTAATCCTGTAAATTGAAAATTCACACTTTTTTTTTTGCCTGTTAATGTCCTTTTATTTTTCTGTGCCGTAGGGCTCTCGTCACACTTTCTGAAAAATATACAATCCCCTCTTAATTTGTATCTGGATTGGTATCTTTTTCATTTTATTCTGCCAACAAAGACCCTTTCCAGCCTGAAACATTTGAAAACTATTTTTAATTCAGAACTCCAAGTAGACATCTAACTACAGCTGTGGCCAAAAGTTTTTAGAATGACACAAATATTAATTTTCACAAAGTCTGCTGCCTCAGTCTTTATTATGGCAATTCGCATATACTCCAGAATGTTATGAAGAGTGGTTAGATGAATTGTAATTGCAATGTACCTCTTTGCCATGAAAAAAGTATACCGTGTATACTCGAGTATAAGCCGACCCGAATATAAGTTGAGGCACCTAATATTACCACAAACAACTGGGAAAGCTTATTGACTTGAGTATAAGCCTAGGGTGAGAAATACACAGCTACTGTAAGTGGAAAAGAGGGTCAACAATGCCCATTTGCAGCCTCACTGTTCCCATTTGCAGCCTCACTGTTCCCATTTGCATGCCATTTAGCAAAAACACACTTAAATCTGTCCACCAAGAGTCTAGTAGATATCCCGGGTATGATGAAGTTTGAAACACAAAATCATAAATTATAATAAATAAATATAAATAATTGTAAAAAATAATAATTATATAATAATAATAATAAAATTAATTTCCCCACGATTCACTATCGCTCAATTCTGCAAGTGTTCTAATTTACTATCGCTGTTTTTCTAGCTGGTCTAAAACCACTTTTGACGTAAAGGGACACTTTTTGATTGCTATGGACAATCTCAAGTTTTCAGGCAGAAAGAACAGTATATATAATTAAAAAACTGCATGTAGGACACCGGACAAAGCACTAGGGACAAAAGGGATGTGAAATAATTTCATACAGTAATGTAATCTGTAAGATTACAGTGTACTGTATGTATTATGATTTTTCACTTTTTTGAATTTGCCGTACGGCTCTGCCCCCCTGCGGCATGACAGAGAGGCTTTGGGTGGAGGACAGAGCCCACAGACACAGCGGGGGGACATTGCATCCTAGGGACAAGGTAAGTATACCATACCAGGATCCTGCAATGCAGTGGCTCGGGGTTACCGCTAATGGTGCTGAAATTTAACCCCGAGCCAGACTCGGGAAAACCGCCAGGGAGATTAAGTAGCATCCCTTCTGATGGTTATTATCAACTTTTGTCAATCACCAGGCAAATTACAAAAATGTGGTTGAAAATAGAGGCTCTGGCATCTGAATGACAGGTGGGTGGGCTTTATGCAAAGCCTAAAGAGGTTGTAAACCTCCAAACCCCCCCCCCCCCCCCCAAAAAAAAATAAACCTGCAAGACAAAGGCATAATGAGCTAGCTCATTATGAAACACTTACCTTAGAACGATGCCCTGCAGCGGTGCCGGCACACGGCTGACACCTTTCCTGGAGTTACTTCCAGGTTTGCGGGCTCCAGCGCTGTAATTGTCTGGAGCCGCGATGCCGTCACTCCAGCGCATGCATGTGGATGCCACCAGTCACGGCACAGGCCATGAACAAACAGCACGGTCGGCTGTTCCTTGAGTGCACACGCACCGATGACCTTGGCAGGAGCGTATACAGTAAATATCTAGTAAATGGTGCAAGTTTAGGCGATATTTACAGTACCTACAAGTAAGCCTTACTGCAGGCTTACCTGTAGGTACAATGAAAGCGGAAGACTTTACTTCCTCTTTAAAGTAATTGTAAAGGATCACCATGTAAAAGAACCCATTCAGTTTAAAATTGAACTGAAAGGCAAAACATTTGTGTATAGATATAACATTATAAATACATTTGTTCCTTTTTTTTATATTCCCTCTTTTTTCAGCTGCATGGGAGCTGGGGGGAGGAGAAGCAGCAGCACAATGAGCTTCCCAGTGAATGGCTGTGCAGCGGAGGCATGTCAGGACAAGTCTGATCATTGGAGGAGAGCTCACTGAGTTCTCAGCATAGCTAGAGACTGACCACAGTGTGTTCTCCTGCTTAGTGTGGTCAGTTTTTAATAGGAAAGCAGAGGACTGGCAGGAACACCAGGGATTTCACTCAAAGGAAGCAATACTTATGCCCCGTACACACGGTCGGAAATTCCGACCACAAAATCCGTCTGATTTTTTCCGACGGATTTTGTCCGACACTGGTGTTGAATACACACGGTCGGACAAAGTTGTTGGAAAATCCAATCATCCTGAACGCGGTGACGTTCGTTGCGTACGACGGGACTACGTAGAGGCTAGTAGCCAATAGGTTTGGTCTTGTAATGTGATCTGAGCATGCGTGGCACTTTGTCCGTCGGAATTCGCTACACACGATCGGAAAAAGTCCGATTGGACTTTGTTGTCGGAAAATTTGAGAGCAGGAGATAAAACTTTGTCCGTCAGAAAATCCGATGGAAAAAGTCCGATGGAGCCTACACACGGTCGGAATTTCCGACAACATTGTCCGATAGGACATTTTCCGTCGGAAAATCCGACCGTGTGTATGGGGCATAAGAGTGCAACGTTGGGTGCAATTGTCAGTTAAAGCGACGCAGTCCCGAATCGCATAAAGTGCTCTGGTCAGGAAGCGGGTAAAATCTTCTGGGGCTGAAGCGGTTAATGTCCACACAAGAATAAGTCAAAGCCCTATGTACAGCCTGAGAAGGAGTTTAACACATCTCTGTACTTTTATTACCATGTTATACATTGTAGATCTGGACAGAATATGCAGTTAAAATATAGTAACCCAATTGTAACTTCTAAACAATAGTAAGTTGTCTCTGAAGCAAATAAATAGCCCTCACAGACCTAAAAGAAATGGAATTTTGAATCGTACAAGTCTAAATTACAGGCTTTGCTTCTATTGATTACCACTTCATTATTATTTCTGCAGATTCTTTTTTTTTTCTTCAATTAAGACCAATTTGATTTATGGGGATGTATAATTCATCTTTTGTGATACGCTGTTACATTTGTCTATTTCAGTCCAGTACTGTAACCTATAAAGTGGATGTAGAACAATCCAGACCTGCATCAAGGAAACGTACCCTTCCAAAGTGGATGTTGCAGGGCGAGCTCACAATTCAGAGTCTCCCATCTCCTGTGGTTAAAGCAGGTATATGTGTGTGTATGTGTGTTTTTCCTAGAATCCGCAGAGAACACAGAAAGGAGCTAAGGTGCCTCTTATTACTGTCTGGTGTGAAAGCCGAAGGTTAGCTGTAATTATTATGGTGGTGCGTTTCTTCGTAATCCCCATGTCCTGAACCTTCCCAGGAATTACGTTGTATTTATATGCATAATTCTTGTAAACGCACGTTCTAGAAATGTAAATGCAGTCAGTTATATAATTTTTTTAATAAAGATTCATGCTTTACTCCTATTAGCTTTCTTGGAAAGCGTATATGCGTACTTTGCATGGCAAATTATCCCATTTGGAGTGCGTATGTATTGCAAAATATCAATTTTTTTTTTCTTCTTTTGAACAAAAGGAACTTAGAGCAATCTATTTAAGAAAAACTGTGTTAACAGAAAATAGAAATACAGTTGTGCTCAAAAGTTTGCCATTGTGACATTTTGGCATTGATATTGTAAATATGACTAATCATACCACTAAACATCTTTTATTTAACCACCTCACTACAGTGCATTTTCACCCCCTTCCTGACCAAGCCATTTTTCAGCTTTCAGCGCTGTCGCACTTTGAATGACAATTGCGCAGTCATACAACACTGTACCCAAATGAAATTGTTATCATTTTTTCCCACAAATAGAGCTTTGGTTTGGTGGTATTTGATCACCTCTGCGGTTTTTATTTTTTGCGCTATAAACAAAGAAGAGCGACAAATTTAAAAAAAAAAAACAATATTTTTTACTTTTTGCTATACTAAATATCCCCAAAAAATATATAAATTTTTTTTTTCCGCAGTTTAGGCCGATACGTATTCTTCTACATATTTTCGGTAAAAAAAAAAAAAAAATCGCAATTAGCGATTATTGATTAGTTTGCGCAAAAGTTATAGCGTTTAAAAAATAGGGGATAGTTTTATAGCATTTTTATTAATATGTTTTTTTTTACTAGGAATGGCGGCGATCTGCGATTTTTATTGTGACTGCGACATTATGGCGGACACATCGGACATTTTTGACACAATTGTCATTTATACAGCAATCAGTGCTATTTAAATGCATTGATTCCTGTATAAATGACACTGGCAGTGAAGGGGTTAACCACTAGGGGGCGGGGAGGGGTTAATTATGTTCCCTGGGAGTGATTCTTACTGTGGGGGGAGGGGACTCACAAGTGGAGGAGACCGATCGGTGTTTCTCCGTACAGAGAACACACCATCGGCTCCTCTCCACTGACAGGACCGTTGATCTGTGTGTTTACACACACAGATCCACGGTCCCGCTGTGTTACCGGGCAATCACGCGTGCCCAGCGGACATATGACGGAAAGTCATATGATGCCCTTCCTTGCTGAGAGCTGCGCCGCCTGGCCGTCAATTGACGGCCGGCAGTCGCAAGGTAGTTAAGGATAGTGATCATACAAAGCCATTTATTACATAGTTGTTTGGCTCCTTTTTAAATCATAGTTATACATAAATCACCCAAATAGCCCTGATCAAAAGTTTACTAAATTTCCTATTTTAGAGATACTGAATTTATGATTTTTGTATTTTTGGAAATCTAAGCTACAGTGTAATGTACACCAGAGATCATCAGCCTCTCTCTGTAGCTTTCTGTCTCTCTGACACACACAATTCTAAAGTAACAAGATGACCTCTCACTAAGTACGAAGATGACACTCACAATTGTAGTATTAGATAACGGGATGTGTGGTTGCTATATTGATAAAATTGCATTCACCACTTGAGTGAAGGCTGCTGGGAATTAAATGAGAAGTATCTGGAAGTCGAATCACAATCTGTCACTTTTAGGATGACTGTTTTTGAGAGGTTTCATTCCTAAAGAAAGCTTAGGCTTTATTTAAAAAATGGCTTACAATTTTATTCTTACAATACCACTGCTAGGACAGCTACATAAATGATGCCAATCTTTATATCAAGAGTTCCTTGTGTGCTTTTTTTTTTGTCATAGGCTGTTTAATGGAGCTCCATTACTTCCCTTTGATAGTGTCATACCACAGCCATGCCTACACATTTGAATGAGTACCATAGTTAACTGGCTGTATGTCCATCCATTTTATCCTTCACCAATTGCAAGTCTCATACCTCCCACCTCCAAGTGGAGATGTCTGATTGGCCTTCTCAGACTAGCCTGTACTTTACATCCCCAACCCTATGTATGCTTTCTGATCATATTTTCTAAAGGCATGGGATCTCCTGTATGTGAAGTAGGAAACCGATTAGGTCTATGCCCCCGTACACACGGTCGGAAATTCCGACCACAAAATCTGTCTTACGGATTTTGTCCGACACTGGTGTTGCATACACACAGTCGGACAAAGTTGTCGGAAAATCCGATCATTCTGAACGTGGTGACGTTCATTGCGTACAACGAAACTACGTAGAGGCTAATAGCCAATAACTTTGGTCTCGTAATTTGATCTGAGCATGCGTGGCACTTTATCCGTCGGAATTCTTTACACACGATCGGAAAAAGTCTGATCGGATTTTGTTGACGGAAAATTTGAGAGCAAATTCCGACGGAAAAAGTCTGATTGAGCCCACACACAGGCCAATGACAGCCATTCATATTATTACGACTTCAAGTCCTTCTGACTTCAAAGTAGTCCCTGCACTACTTGGTCCGATTTTGATGCCACTTACACAGGCATTCCTTGAAATCGCGGCAAAATCACGCGACTTTGAAGTCACACAAGTGTGAAAGGGGACACAGGTGTCAGTGTTGATGAGGACAAGGCTGAAACTGGCTCTGTAATGCTGATTGAGTTAGAAAAAGACTGGAAGCTTTAACCTTTTCGCTGCCAGGCCCTGGGCTTAATTTTTACACTCAGATGGCCAGGCCATTTTTGCAATTTTTCAATTGCTTTTTTAGTTTTCCCTCACCGCTTTCAGAGTTTAAAGACCCCCCCAAATCATATATTTTCTGAAAGCACATGACCATTAAAATACAAATAAGGTGCTACTGATTTTTAGGGCACAATGATATGTGCGCAAATGCTTTTCAAAACAATATTTTCGCTAAAAATACACTAAAATTATTATTAGCAGATAAAAACACAGCACATTTTACAAAATTCGTACTAAATATAAAAGCTAACCTGTATTGAGTTAATAAATAACCACTATTTTGTAAATTTTAGATTACGCCTTTTTGTGAAATGGTGGAAATCGAACATACGCAAAAATGTAAATATCCAAATTTCTCTAAAAACCTAAAGGTTTTAATTTTTCCCTTACAGCTTTCAGAGTTTGTTAAGGTCCCCCCAAACCATATCCTTTCTGGAAGCACATAACCTGTAGAATAAAAGAAAGGTGCTACTAATTTTAACGCCCTGCGATATTTGCGCAAATCTTTATCAAAACAATATGTTTGCTAAAAATTCTCTAAAATATTTTTTTGCAGATATAAACACAGCAAATTTTACAAAATTCCTGCTAAATATAACAGTTTAACCTGTATTGAGTTAATAAATAATAAATATTTGTCATTTTTAAATGACGCCTTTTTGCATAATGTTGAAAACTGAACGTACGCAAAAATGTAAATAACTACATTTCACAAAAAATCTGAAGGTTTTCATTGTTCCCTTACAGCTTTCAGAGTTTGTTAAAGACCTCCCAAATCATATATTTTCTTAAAGCATAGGATCAGTAGAATGAAAAGAAGGTGCTACTGATTTTTAAGGCCCCATTATATTTGTGCAAATGTTTACCAAAGCAATATTTTCACAAAAAATGTACTAAAATCATTATTAGCAGATACAAACACAGAAAATTCCTGCTAAATTCCTACTAGATATAAAAGCTTAACCTGTATTGAGTTAATTAATAACAAATATTTGTACATTTTAAATTGCATCTTTTTGCGAAATGGTGAAATCTGAACGTACACAAAACTATAAATAACCAAACTTCTCTTAAAACTTGGAGGTTTTCATTTTTCACTTTCAGCTTTCAGAGTTTTTAACAGACCACCCAAACATTTACTGAAAGCAAAGGACCAGTAGAATAAATGGAAGGTGCTACTGATTTTTAAGGCCCCGCAATATTTGTGAAAATGCTTACCAATCAAAAATGCACTAAAATCATTATTAGCAGATACCAACACAGCAAATTTTACAAAATTCCTGAAATCTAAAATCGGATGTACTCGGAAATTTCTCAAAAAATTTGGAGGTTTTTCTTTTTCACTTACAGCTCTCAGAATTTGAAAAGACACCTCAAACTAGACATTTTCTGAAAGTATATGACCCGTAAAATAAAAAAAAAGTGCTACTGATTTTTGGGGCCCCACAGTAATTGTGCAAATGTTCATCATATTGCTGTTTTCACTAAAAAGACACAAAAAATATGAATAGTACACATAAACACAACATAACTTACTAAATTACTACTAAAGCATCGTTCACATGTGGCATACTAAAGTGTACACCCATGGAGGGCCATATTTACCCCCACAGGGATGCACAGGTGTTCCGTGCATCAGTGTACAGACAGTCCCATTTATGTCAATTGGGATGCAACTGCTGCACAGGCATAGCTGCTGTTCCCAATCTGACATCTATGTGGGTAGATGGCTCCGAACGCAGACAGTGTGAGCTCAGGGGCATGCATGCAGACCTACATGGATGTTAAATTGGGAGCAACGGCTCTGCTCGTGCAGATGCTCCATCCCACATTACATTAATGGGACTGCCTGCACAGAGATGCATGGCACACCTGTGCATCCCTGTAAAGGTACGTTTTGAATGCCATGTGTGAACAAGGCGTTAGGCTCCTTTCACACAAGCAGATCGACCATGGAGAGGCTTCTGTAAATGGACATGTGTCCGTTTACACCAGCCTACATCCGATCCGATCTGGTCCGCTAAAAACAGACGAATGGGGATACCATTTACCATGCATCTAGCAGATCCGATTGGATAGTATTGGCTGGAAATGGACAGGCGGTCCGTTTCCATCCGACCGCCCCATAGAGAACATCTGGCTGTGTCCGTGTTTGCTCAGCATCAGCAGAGCGGACGCAGACCTGTCATCCGCCTGCTCAGTGGGGATCAGCAGACAGATCTGCTTGACAGAGTCTGTGCCATGTGAAAGGGGTATTGCCAGGAGCGGGCTGGTCCATTAGGGGTCCCTGCAGGGCACCGGACTCATACGTTTTGTATGAGGTTTTTTTTTCAAGCAACATGTTTAGAGACTAAGGCTCTAATTAGCTTGAAAAAGGTTGTGCTCGGGGCGCGACCACCCACTTATGACAATAGGGAATTAATATTCGATATTGTCTTCTGGCTTCTCCTTCTGGCCAATAAGGACAGGAGGCAGATCGGGTTGGCTGGGAGGAGAAGCCAAAGAGGCCGTGGAGGGGTGAGTGCAAGGGGGGGCATCACGGTGGAGAGGCTGAGTGCAGGCTTTACCCCCACCTGCACCGTTCCCCCCCCATGTGCCAACATGCTCTCAGCATGTCAGATCACCGGAGCTCAGTGCGGCCAGAAGCTGCAGGCAGCGGGAGGGGAAGGAGGGATTCTGCTTGAAGCAGGCATGGATCGGAGGTGCGGGGGTCAGTACAGTGGGTGATCTGACTGGACCTCCTCTAAGCCCCATACAGCACCTGAGGCCGGCAGGAGTGGCAGAGGAGGGATGCCGGCTTTTAAAGGCAGCGGGTCGGACCGGGTGTGGGGGGGGGAGAAAATTGGTGCTGGGGGGGAGAAGGGGGTGAAGGGAATAAGAAAGCAGAGTGGGGGTAGCAGTTTTAGGTTTAGTTGAAAGGGATCGGTGGGAGGTGGAGAGGCTGGGGACAGGGAAGCGGTGGAATGGGGGCGCGGTCACATTTGAGGTTAATAACTTTGATCAGCGGGTTGTAATCCGCTCAGGGGCAGAATACAAATGCACGCCACACTTTTCAGATATTTATTTGTCAAAAACTTTGAAAGCCATTTATCATTTAAATATAAAAAAGTTCAGCGCTCATAGAGCACTAAAATAACAATCAATGTCTATAAGTGATGATACTAAATAATGATACAGTATCCAAAAATAAAAATTAATATATGAATGTGTGTCACTAAAAATAGTGAACAAACAAATATGATAAATCAAATAGATTGTGAATCAAAAGATCATATATATGGAAAGGGTTGGTAAACCTACTAATCTCGCATAGGCCCCCCAGATAATGCCTGTATGAGGCGAAACGTGTCGGGACTCGGTTAGCTGTTACCACTGCGTTGCCAGTAGACCACTATATGCTTTTACATGTCGTTTTAAATGTGAGTACCCATTTTTATATGCTTTGTCAAAATAAATCCCCTATGGTATTACACTATGTGGCTCCATTTTTCTCTTTATCGGTCCCACTAATTTGAGTACTACCAGTGGTATAACATCCATCATCCCTCCCTCCTGAGAGTTCTTTGGATATATCCAGTGAAGGATCTTGTCGTTTGGCACCATCCCCAAGTAGATGCTCCCACGGGTGTAATGACACCAACTGCCTTTTGTGACTCATATGGCGTAAGCCTATCTGAGTTCACACTATCTGGTAAGCGCATTCCCAAGAGGTGGTGGACTGCAACAGACAACTTGCACCAAGTCACCTGTTATATATTTCTCAACACACCAATGTTGAATTTATGTCACTATTAGGTGGTGTTTTTTGTTTAGATCACTATTTGTAACACACATTGCTATATGGTTTTGTTTATATGGTGATATATATTCAAGATTTTTCTACTGTCATATTTATTGTATATGTGATCTATGCGATTATGTGATTAGTAGGTCTACCAACCCTTTCCATATATATGATCTTTTTATTCACAATCTATTTGATTCATCATATTTGTTCGTTCACTATTTTTAGTGACACACATTCATATATTAATTTTTATTTTTGGATACTGTATCATTATTTAGTATCATCACTTTTAGACATTGGTCGTTATTTTCGTGCTCTATGAGCGCCGCACTTTTTTATATTTAAATTTTATTCACTCATTACAGTTACCTGTTCTGCAGGCCGCTAGTATACATATATTTTTCAATATCTTTATAAGACAGTGCAGTTTTTCTTTCCTTTTGAGCCATTTATCATTTTCCTTCCACTGCACAATTATGTGCCACTTTGTGTTGGTCTATCACATACAATCGCAATAAAAATACATTTACATTTTTGGTTGTAACATGACGATTTCATGGGGTGTGAATACTTTTTCAAGGCACTGTACATGTTAAATTTACCTGCTTTGTGCAATGGTTTTGCACAGAGCAGACCTGATTCTCCTCTTCTTGGCTTTTCAGCCAATGCTCCTGGCTGTCCCCCCCCGCCCCCTTACTGAGGGCCCCCATGGCAAAATACTTGCTAGGGGGGCACTCGTTCAGGCTTGAACCCTAGCTGCGTTCTGTGTGTCCATAAACGCACAAAGCGCAAGCTCTGCCCCGCCCCTGCTCTCTCTACACATGCTGTGATTGACGGCAGCAGGAGCAAGTAACTCCCACTGCTGCCGCCATAGCCAGTAGGGAGAGAGCGGAGAGAGACACTGCTCTCAGCACAGTGCTGGATTGAGATTGGTCTGAGGTAAGTATATTGCATTCCAGTCTGTCTTTTCAGGAGCCAACATTGACAGCAACAAAACGCAAAATAAATTAGGTGTAAGCCATCTTTTTTATGCAACTCAGCTACTTGGGTCCTGGAGATGAACCAGCCCTGCTTTGGTAGTTCCAAGCAAAGGTCTCCTGACTAGAAATGTACAGTATGATTGCCGATGAACATTGCTAATCCATTCACTATTTGCACTATCATGTAGTTGTTGGTATTCATAAATGCATACCGTATATACTCGAGTATAAGCCGACCCGAATATAAGCCGAGGCACCTAATTTTACCACAAAAAAATGGGAAAACGTATTGAATCGAGTATAAGCCTAGGGTGAGAAATGCGCAGCTACTGTAAGTGGAAAAGAGCCATATTTACGGACCTAGTCCGTCAAAGTCTGGTCGTGTGTATGTGGCATTATAGTCCGAAAAATACGGTATATACAATACCCTGTACTGCATTACATGGTGGAAAGTCCTGCTGCTTCTCCAAAAGACAATGCGGCAACCCCTTCTTTCCAGTGGTTTAACACCAATGCTATGAACATTGGTCACTTTAATGCCCCGTACACACGGTCAGAAATTCCGACGGAAAATGTCCGATCGAACCATGTTGTCGGAAAATCCGACCGTGTGTGGGCTCCATCGGACTTTTTGAGATCCTGCTCTCAAATTTTCCGACAACAAAATCCGATCTGATTTTTTCCGATCGTGTGTAGAGAATTCCGACGGACAAAGTGCCACGCATGCTCAGATCAAATTAGGAGACCAAACCTATTGGCTAATAGCCTCTACCTAGTTCCGTCGTACGCAACGAACGTCACCACGTTCAGAATGATCAGATTTTCCGACAACTTTGTCTGACCGTGTGTATGCAACACCAGTGTCCGACAAAATCCGTCGGAAATAATCCGACGGATTTTGTGGCCGGAGTTTCCGACCGTGTGTACGGGGCATTACAGTGCTGCTCATGAAGCAAGAGCACTGTTGGTCAGAGCAGTGTGACAAACAGCGGTTTGACTCTCCTATGTGATGTCAGCACAGAGTACTTTAAAGTGGAGGGCTCACAAAAAAAAAAAAAATTAAAAGTCAGCAGCTACAAATACTGCAGCTGCTGACTTTTAATAATCGGACACTTACCTGTCCTGGGGTCCAGCGATGCGGGGGAACAAGACCCCCCCCCCCCTCGTTCCCCGCTCCTCTGTGCCAGATTTTTTTTGGTGACAACAACACTATAATCATTCCTTAGCAGCTAAATAACAAAGCTATAGTCAGCATATTTTTTTACAGTTTATGCAGCCTGAAAAAGCAAGGTTCAATTAGGCTTTAAAGTGGTTGTAAACCCTTACAAACCACTTTGGCCTACAGGTAAGCCTAGATTAAGGCTTACCTGTAGGTCCAATAAATATCTCCTAAACCTACATGGTTTAGGAGATATTCAGAAAAGAAGAGGCATCGCTGTCTACGGCGCATTTTTTTTATAAGTAAACATATTCCCTCTGTTCTCAGCTGCATAAGAGTTGGGGGAAGGAGAAGCAGCAGCACAATGAGCTTCCACGTGAATGGCTCTACAGCGGGGGCATGTCAGGATAAGTCTGATTATTGGAGGAGAGCTCACTGAGTTCTCAGCATAGCTAGAGACTGACCATGGTGTGTTCTCCTGCTTAGTGTGGTCAGTTTTTAATAGGAAAGCAGAGGGACTGGCAGGAACACCAGGGATTTCACTCAAAGGAAGCAATACTAAAAGAACAGGACATGGTTTCATGGAGCCGCAGAACAGGGACGTTTACAAGGCATTTCCCCGTTCTGCCTCTTAATCTGTCATCGGGAGCAGTGATCGCTGTCATGTGACTTGAAACCCACCCCCCCACAGTTAAAATCACTCCCTAGGACACACTTAACCCCATTCATCGCCCCTAGTGGTTAACCTCTTCACTGCCAGTGTCATTTACACAGTAATCGGTGCATTTTTATAGCACTGATCGCTGTATAGATGACAATGGTCCCAAAATAGTGTCAAAAGTGTCCGATGTGTCCGTCATAATGTTGCAGTCCTGATAAAAATCGCAGATCCCCGCATTACTAATTAAAAAAAAAAAAAATTTAAATGCCATAAAAAGATCCCCTATTCTGTAGACCCTATAATGCCCCGTACACACGGTCGGAAATTCCGACCACAAAATCCGTCTGATTTTTCCGACGGATTTTGTCCGACACTGGTGTTGCATACACACGATCGGACAAAGTTGTCGAAAAATCCGATCATTCTGAACGTGGTGACGTTCGTTGCGTACGACGGAACTACGTAGAGGCTAGTAGCCAATAGCTTTGGTCTCGTAATTTGATCTGAGCATGCGTGGCACTTTATCCGTCGGAATTCTCTACACACGATCGGAAAAAGTCAGATCGGATTTTGTTGTCGGAAAATTTGAGAGCAGGATCTCCAATTTCCTTCCGTCTGAATTTCCGACAGAAAAAGTCAGATGGAGCCCACACACCGTCGGATTTTCCGACAACATGGGCCGATCGGACATTTTTCGTCGGAATTTCTGACCGTGTGTACGGGGCATTACTTTTGCGCAAACCAATCAATAAACGCTTATTGTGCATTTTTTTATATATATATTTTTTTGGGGGATATTTATTATAGCAAAAAATAAAAAATAATGTGTTTTTTTTTTTTTCAAAATTGTCGCTCTTTTTTTGTTTATAGCGCAAAAAATAAAAACCGCGGAGGTGATCAAATACCACCAATTTTGTTTGGGTGCAACGTTGGGTGCAATTGTCAGTTAAAGCGACACAGTGCCGAATCGCAAAAAGTGTTTCGGTCAGGAAGGGGGTAAAATCTTTCGGGGCTGAAGCCGTTAATGTCCACACAAGAATAATGCCCCGTACACAAGATCGGACATTCCGACAACAAAATCCATGTTTTTTTTCTGAAGGATGTTGGCTCAAACTTGTCTTGCATACACACGGTCAGGCAAATCTTGTCGGAAATTCCGAACGTCAAGAACGCAGTGACGTACAACACTTAAAAATTAAGTTCTATAGCCAGTGCGGCTCTTTTGCTTGAATTGTGTACACATGATCGGAATTTATGCAAACGGATTTTGTTGTTGTAAAATTTGAGAACCAGATCTTAAATTTTGTACGACGGAAATTCCGATGGAAACTGTCAGATGGAGCCTACACAAGGTCAGAATTTTCGACAACAAGCTCCGATCGCACATTTTACGTCGGAAAGTCTGACCGTGTGTACACGGCATTAGTCAAAGCCCTATGTACAGCCTGAGAAGGAGTTTAACATAGCGGGCTCCACATGGTCTCTGTACTTTTATTACCATGTTATACATTGTAGATCTGGACAGAATATGTAGTTAAAATATAGTAACCCAATTGTAACTTATTAACAATCGTAAGTTGTTTCTGAAGCAAATAAATAACCCTCACAGACGTAAAAGAAATGGAATTTTGAATCGTACAAGTCTAAATTACAGGCTTTGCTTCTATTGATTACCACTTCATTATTTCTTCTGCAGATTCTTTTCTTTTCTTTTCTTCAATTAAGACCAATTTGATTTATGGGGATGTATAATTCATCTTTTGTGATATGCTGTTACATTTGTCTATTTCAGTCCAGTACTGTAACCTATAAAGTGGATGTAGAACAATCCAGACCTGCACCAAGGAAACGTACCCTTCCAAAGTGGATGTTGCAGGGCGAGCTCACAATTCAGAGTCTCCCATCTCCTGTGGTTAAAGCAGGTATATGTGTGTGTATGTGTGTTTTTCCTAGAATACGCAGAGAACACAGAAAGGAGCTAAGGTGCCTCTTATCGTTGTCTGGTGTGAAAGCCGAAGGTTAGCTGTAATTATTATGGTGGTGCGTTTCTTCGTAATCCCCATGTCCTGAACCTTCACAGGAATTACGTTGTATTTATATGCATAATTCTTGTAAACGCACGTTCTAGAAATTGAAATGCAGTCAGTTATATGATTTTTATAATAACGATTCATGCTTTACTCCTATTAGCTTTCTTGGAAAGCGTATATGCGTACTTTGCATGGGAAATTATCCTCTTTGGAGTGCGTATGTATTGCAAAATATAGATTTTGTTTTCTTCTTTTGAACAAAAGGAACTTAGAGCAATCTATTTAAGAAAAACTGTGTTAACAGAAAATAGAAATACAGTTGTGCTCAAAAGTTTGCATACCCTGGCAAAAATTGTGACATTTTGGCATTGATATTGTAAATATGACTAATCATACCACTAAACATCTTTTATTTAAGGATAGTGATCATACAAAGCCATTTATTATCACATAGTTGTTTTGCTCCTTTTTAAATCATAGTTACTGTATTTTCTGGCGTATAAGTCTACCTTTTACACGGAAATTACACAGCCAAAAAGTGGGGGTCATCTTATACGCCGGGTGAAGAAGCTAGATGGATATCAGTCCGCCGGGCGCTCTGTAAAATTGCAATATGTATACAGTATGCGCCGCTCAGCCGATCCCGGCAGGCGATGCACTCTGATGAATACAGAGCCTGCTAAGCCTGCTTGGATTGGGTAACAACCTCTGCCAATCCGAGCAGGCTACATGAGTCAGAGCAGCGCGGGCTGATGTCACAGCCTCTGCCAATCCGAGTAGGCTTTGTATCCATTAACAGATTAGTAAAATACAATGCCTGCCATGATTGGCTCAGCGGTGCACACTGTCTGCACACTGTATTCTGAAGTGTACCTGGCGCTACTGTACTAACACAGCATCATATACTGTGTGTACTTGGTGCTCTACATATTAACAAAGCATCCTGTACTGCACATCCAGCTCCAGATCTCCCCTATAATACAGGTTTGATTTATGGTGCTTTGAAGGAGAGGATTCCTTGTTGCTGCCTACCAATTGTGGGATCTCTGGGACTTGTAGTTCACCAGTTTCGTTTTTCTGATGTTTTTTTTTTTTGTTTGTTTGTTTCTGATGTTTTTTGTAAATGGTGTTGCCTCGGAAGGGGGGTAGTCTTATATGGCGAGTATAGCCCCAAACCTAGGTTTTCACTGGAAAAATAGGGGGTCGTCTTATACACCCAGTCGTCTTATACGCCGGCAAATACGGTATACATAAATCACCCAAATGGCCCTGATCAAAAGTTTACTAAATTTCCTATTTTAGAGATACTAAAGTTATGATTTTTGTATTTTTGGAAATCTAAGCTACAGTGTAATGTACACCAGAGATCATCAGCCTCTCTCTGTAGCTTTCTGTCTCTCTGACACACACAATTCTAAAGTAACAAGATGACCTCCCACTAAGTACGAAGATGACACTCACAATTGTAGTATTAGATAACGGAATGTGTGGTTGCTATATTGATAAAATTGCATTCACCACTTGAGTGAAGGCTGCTGGGAATTAAATGAGAAGTATCTGAAAGTCGAATCACAATCTGTCACTTTTAGGATGACTGTTTTTGAGAGGTTTCATTCCTAAAGAAAGCTTCGGCTTTATTTAAAAAATGGCTTACAATTTTATTCTTACAATACCACTGCTAGGACAGCTACATAAATGATGCCAATCTTTATTTCAAGAGTTCCTTGTGTGCTTTTTTTTTGTCATAGGCTGTTTAATGGAGCTCCATTACTTCCCTTTGATAGTGCCATACCACAGCCATGTCTACACATATGAATGAATACCATAGTTAACTGGTTGTATGTCCATCCATTTTACCCTTCACCAATTGCAAGTCTCATACCTCCCACCTCCAAGTGGAGATGTCTCATTGGCCTTCTCAGACTAGCCTTTACATCCCCCACCCTATGTATGCTTTCTGATCATATTTTCTAAAGGCATGGGTTCTCCTGTATGTGAAGTTGGAAACCGATTAGGTCTGTGAGGTTCTGATATAATGATGGTGCTGGGTTTTTGCTGCAACTCTGCAAAGGCCAGAGACATAAAAACCACCAGTACATCTGTTTTGAGTCTATATTTATGTGTAATGCCATGTACACAGGATCGGAAATGCCGCCAGCAAAACTCAGATGAGAGCTTTTTGTCGGAAAATGCGACCGTGTGTATGCTCCATCGGTCGTTTGCTGGTGGAATACCAGCCAGTAAAAGATGGAGAGCAGGTTCTCTATTTTTCGGTCGGGAAAATTTTCTATCCGAAAATGCAATCGTCTGTATGCAGTTCGGATGGGCAAAAAATCACGCATGCTCGGAAACAATTCAACGCATGCTCAGAAGCATTGAACTTAATTTTCTCGGCTCGTCGTAGTGTTGTACGTCACCGCGTTCTTGGCGGTCGAAAGTTCAGAGAACCGTGTGTATGCAAGACCAGCTTGAATGGAATTCTGTCGGAAAAAACAAGATTTTTCGGATGGAAATTCCGCTTGTGTGTATGTGCGGCATAAGAGTTAAAGGTAAAATGGGTGTTCCAAAATATTTACTTTTCAATAAAAAAAAAAAACTTTGACTTATAAAGGCGACCATGTGGAATGGTTTGTTACAGTTTTTCAGCCGTTTTTCAGTCAAAGAACCCTTTAGAACTGTGCACAATCTTGGGGCACACCAGTCCAAGGGCTTGTTCACACCAGGAGGTGCAGTCAAGCACGCGCTTTTATGCGTGTTTGTGCAAGTCGCATTTAATGGGTGTGAATGTACACGCATAATGCGTGGGGGTGTCATCAACAAAGAATGGCACCCACATGTGACTGCAAAAGGCAGCACAATTTTGTGAGGTACAGGAAAAAGTGTGATTTCCCACGTGTTACCTCACTGCACCTGGTGTGACCAAGCCCTAGTCTGTGAGGCAGAGTTCCGTGGTCTTAGGTTGTAACACCCCCAAATCCCCCCTCCTAGCACAACACACCCCCCCCTCCAATTTCTCCTAGCACAGATCCTCCATGCACCCCCCCCAATCCCTCCTAGCACAAATGTGGGCTGTGCTTAACTCCCATGCAGTGTTCTCTCCCTCCCTGTTTCACGATCACTTCTCTCTGCTTCCTCTTCCATTCCCCAAATGGATGACCACCTACTGCTCTGTATCCTCTCTCAGTAAAATATGATTAGCTGCCTTTCCTCTTTTTCTTCCTACGCTGCCTTCCCCAACTATGGCATTTGTGTGAACTCCCGTGCTGTGTGATTTCTGGCAAAGTAGAAAGCTGTAGTGCCACCAGACATGTCCTTAACCGATGATGTCATCAGTTGGTAGGACGCGTACAGTTATTTGGGCCAATAAAAGAAGTTCCAGCTGCCACTTGCAAGATGTCAATATATCTGTGTTCATTATATAAAAAAACATTTGTACAGTATATGTATCTGTGTGTGTGTGTGTGTGTGTGTATATATATAATATTATATACACACACACACACAGTCATGGCCAAAAATATTGGCACCCCTGCATTTCTGGCAGATAATGCTCAATGTGATTTAGATCTCGACTTATTGCTGTACTCTACAGTGCTTTGTCTTAAACCATTTATGGGTGCTTTTTTACCATTTTAAGAAGATGCCAAATAATTATATCCAGTAACTTTTTGGAGTTTTGCTTGGAATGTGTCAGATTTGGCTTTTTGTTTCTCCACTTTTTTGTGTCATACCAGTGCAAACAAAAAAATACACATGAGACTGCCTAAACATTTGTAATTGCAACAACTTTCTGGGCGAAGTGGTGCATTATATTGTCTGACAGAAGTGCAGGGGTGCCAATATTTTTGGCCATGTCTATCTATCTATATATATATATATATATGTATGTGTGTGTGTGTGTGTATGTATGTGTTATATATATATATATATATATATATATATATATATATATATATATATATATATATATATATGTGTGTGTGTATATATATATATATATATATATATATATATATATATATATATATATATATATATATATATATATATATATATATTATATATATATATATGTGTGTGTGTGTATATATATATATATATATATATATATGTGTGTGTGTGTTAGTCCACCTTTCTGCACTTTTTCTTAAGAATTCTGCATGCTTCCCATCACTCCTAGCACGTTTATATACTTTTTTCATTGCATAGCTCAATGTTATGCACATCCTACTTGCAAAAGGGTCTAGGTGGTCAAACCCTCCTATGTACTGGTTGAACAGAAGGATGGGCTGAACATTAGAAGAGTTGTCCCCAGCAGCTGCTCTCGGCAGAATCAAACTTTGTTTTATGTGGAGTGCGCTTTCTCTCTCTCAACAAAAATATTGATAGAAAAAAAAAATTCAATTGGAATCAAATCAGGGCTTTGACTGCCTTTTAAATACAGCCTTGAGCACAAGGAGTTAGCAACAAAGAGGCATCTCTCCCAATAATAATTCAGAGACTACCTTGTGTAAACCCAGCCAAGCCAAAGGTCAATAACCACATTTTACATTACAAAACAAATCATAAAATCAAATAAACTCCAAACCTAAGCTAATATAAAGAAACTTGATACAAAATCTTAATTAGAATATAAATTGTACCCCCAAAAAATTAAAATACATGTAAAGAAAAGGGGTAAAAAAGGACACAAGATAAAAAATATCCCAACTCCCATAGATAACCTATATACTAAGATACAACCTGCAAGAGGCTATTATTTACAGTGCCTTAAAAAAGTATTCATACCCCTTGAAAATTTCCACATTTTGTCATGTTACAACCAAAAACGTAAATGTACTTTATTGATTTTTTTTTGTGACAGACCAACACAAAGTGGCACATAATTGTGAAGTGGAAGGAAAATGATAAATGGTTTTCCACATTTTTTACAAATAAATATGTGAAAAGTGTGGCGTGCATTTGAATTCAGCCCCCCTGATTCAATACTTTGTAGAACCACCTTTCGCTGCAATTGCAGCTGTAAGCCTTTTTGGGTATGTCTCTACCAGCTTTGCACATCTAGAGAGTGAAAGTTTAGCCCATTCTTTAAAGACGTCAAGCTCTGTCAGATTGAATGAAGAGTGTCTGTTCACAGCAATTTTCAAGTCTTGCCACAGATTCTCAATTGGATTTAGGTCTGGACTTTGATTGGGCCATTCTAACACATGAATATGCTTTGATCTAAACCATTCTATTGTAGCTCTTGCTGTATGTTTAGGGTCATTGTCCTGCTGGAAGGTGAACCTCCGCCCCAATCTAAAGTCTTTTGCAGACTCTAGTAGTTTTTCTTCTAAGATTGCCCTGTATTTGGCTTCATACATCTTCTCATCAACTCTGACCAGCTTCCCTGTCCCTGCTGAAGAAAAGCATCCCCTGCTTTTAGGCCAAAAAGATCAAATTTGGTCTCATGTGACCAGAGCACCTTCTTCCACAGGGCACAGGGCAAATGGGACTTCTTATGGCCTTCTTTCAACAATGGCTTTCTTCTTGGCACTCTTCCATAAAAGCCAGATTTGTGGAGTGCGCTCCTCCTGAGCTGTGGATCTCTGCGGCTCCTCCAGCGTTACCATGGGCCTCTTGGCTGCTTCTCTGATTAGGTGGATGGCCATGGCTTGGTAGGTTTGCAGTTGTGCCATAATCTTTCCATTTTCAGATGATGGATTGAACAGTGCCTTATGAGATGTTCAAAGCTTGGGATATTTTTTTATAACCTAACCCTGCTTTAAACTTCTCCACAACCTTATCCCTGACTTGTCTGGTGTGTTCATTGGCCTTCATGATACTGTTTGTTGAACACTCTGAAGAGTGTTGCGTGCATTTGTATTCAGCCCCCTAACTAAAATCTAGTGGAACCAATTGCCTTCAGAAGTTACCTAATTAGTAAATAGAGTCCACCTGTGTTTAATTTAATCTCAGTATAGGGTAAATACAACTGTTCTGTGAAGCCCTCAGAGTTCTCTAAAAAAAACTCTGAGGGCTTCACAGAACAGTTGTATTTATACTGAGATAAAATTACACACAGGTGGACTCTATTTACTAATTAGGTAACTTCTGAAGGCAATTGGTTCCACTGGATTTTAGTTAGGGGGCTGAATACAAATGCACGCAACACTCTTCAGATATTTATTTGTAAAAAAAGTTGAAAACCATTTATCATTTTCCTTCCACTTCACAATTATGTGCCACTTTTTGTTGGTCTATCATATAATATCCCAATGAAATACATTTAAGTTTTTTGGTTGTAACACTACAAAATGTGAAAAATGTCAAGGGGTATGAATACTTTTTCACGGCACTGTATATCTGCACATGCCAGGCATCCACTTGGTGTCCAAATCATCGATTTTAAAGGATAAAGGACTCCAAATAGGTGACTGTCAAGCTGTCTAGAGTAAAAATTTAAATAAAAACATTTAACCACTTGCTGACCGGCGCACGACGATATACGTCGACAGAATGGCACGGACAGGCAGGAGGGCGTATATATAAGTCCCTCCTTTCCTTTCTGCCTGTCCATGCCATCGGGAGCCCGCCGGGAGCGGCGTGCTCCCGCGCCGGTCGGGACCCCCCGTGAGTCCGATCGCGGTCCCCACGGACTCGATCGCCGCGGGGACCCCCGCGATCGTCTCACGGGAAGGCTGAACGGGGAGATGCCGAGATAAACAGCATCTCCCCGTTCTGCCTAGCAACTAGTGACGCTGATCTCTGCTCCCTGTGATTGGAGCAGAGATCAGCATTCACTAGCTGACAGCCACCCCCCCCCCCACAGTAAGAAACACACCCCTAGGCATACTTAACCCTTACACTGCCCCCTTGTGGTTAACCCCTTCACTGCCAGTGTCATTTATACAGGAATCAATGCATTTAAATAGCATTAATTGCTGTAAAAATGACAATGGTCCCAAAAATGTGTCAAAAATGTCCGATATGTCCGCCATAATGTTGCAGTCACAAAAAAAATCGCAGATCTTCGCCATTACTAATAAAAAAAAAAAATTATTAATAAAAATGCTATAAAACTATCCCCTATCTTGTAAACGCTATAACTTCTGCGCAAACCGATCAATAATCGCTTATTGCGATTTTTTTTACCAAAAATATGTAGAAGAATACGTATCAGCCTAAACTGAGGGAAAAAAAAAGTGTTTTTTATATATTTTTTGGGGATATTTATTATAGCAAAAAGTAAAAAATAATGAATTTTTTTCAAAATTGTCGCTCTATTTTTGTTTATAGCGCAAAAAATAAAAAAAAAAACGCAGTGGTGATCAAATACCACCAAAAGAAAGCTCTATTTGTGGGAAAAAAAGGACGTCAATTTTGTTTGGGAGCCACGTCGCACGACTGCGCAATTGTCAGTTAAAGCGACGCAGTGCCGAATCGCAAAAAGGGGCCTGGTCCTTTGACTGCAAATTGGTCCGGTCTGAAAGTGGTTAATAAAACGTTCCCACTGATAGTTCAAACCATTGGGGGCTGTGGAGTGACGCCTATGTATCTAGTATATTTTTTGCTCCAAAAGTTTGCCATGCAGATTACCTCCTCTCCTACTCAAAATAAATCTACTCTAGTCACACTACCCCTATGATTCTATGACATTTGAAGGTCTCGTGGCTTCTTGATTCTGACCAGAAGGTTATTTTAAATAATTTGTTTTTATTTTATATTGATACAATTTTATTTTCGAAAAGAAAAGAAGAAAAAAAAAAATTCATAGGTGACCAGGTTATATAGGTATTGTCCGTGCTGCTTTCTTTCTGCTAATGGATAAAGGATTCCAAATGGGTGCCTGTCCAGCTGTTACTCTGTAATTTCATACTCCTAGAATTGTCCTGATCACAAGATACTGATGCTTAGATTCTGTATATGTGTCATTAATATTCTTCCAGTGCATATACCCTAATAGCTATATATTTTCCATATTAGTTCAATGTATGATTACAGATGAATGCTGTATGTGCGCAAACCATAATAATAAGGTTATTATAACACAGAGCATGTGCACAGTTCTTCATGATGTCTTAAAACATTTATTACTTTCATCAACCTAACTTTAATTCAGTTTAATGAGAACCTATCAGGATGGAAATATGGGAGCTGCCATGACGGTTTTTAAACACGCAAGCTCTGAGCTTGCCACCAAATTTGCTCTATCAGTATAGTCAGTGATTGTTTACCTGATTACTGGTTCTGGGTCAGAGCATCACTATATGATGACGAAAGGATCATGGTGACAGCCTTTTAACGAGCAGAGAGATGTATTTATTTGGTGAGGCGGTGTTGTTGGTCGCTGTTGTAAAATGTAATAACATTTATATTTTTATGGCAAACTCTGAGAAACCTTGTGGTTCTGTGAAGTTTGTTTATTTAAATAGAGTTTAAACACAAAATCAGCTTTTCTGAAGCCATCTCTGGCCTGCTCCAGCTAGTATTCTAGAACTACAGGATAAGCTTTTGCCTGTAACTGCATAACACATTTAGTATTTTTGCGTGCTGTGTTTTTAGTGGGCACAGGAGCCCATTCAAGTGAAGGGGCTGCCGTGCCTGCGTTTCCGCAAAAAAAGGTGCATGAGGTTCCCGCACCTGCATATGCACTGCAATTCTACATGTGTGGGGGGGCTCCATTTAGAATGAATGGCAGCTCGGCGCAAATCTGCAGCGCAGTGCATTTTTCTTTTTTTTTTTATCAGATTCTTTATATTTAATAAAAAAAATAATTCTGTTTAAAAAATACAAACACATTATACAAATTATATCACATAAGACCAGAAATACTACATAAAAAAACCAAAAGGGAAAAAAAAAAAAAAACCCGCCCACCCAATACATTTGGAGCTTAAAACATATAAACAAATTAATGAAAAATTAATGCTTCCTAAATAAAATGGACTAAACATGACCATAAAGTACCCCTCTTAATGAAAAGTATATATACAGTTGTTCATCAAGTGAGTACACCCCTCACATTTTTGTAAACATTTTATTAGAGCTTTTCATGTGACAACACTGAAAAAATTACACTTTGCTACAATGTAAAGTAGTGAGTGTACAGCTTGTATAACGGTGTAAATTTGCTGTCCCCTCAAAATAAATCAACACACAGCCATTTAACGTCTAAACCGATGGGAAAAAAAGTGAGTACACCTTTAAGTGAAAATTTCTAAATTGGGCCCAATTAGCCATTTTCCTTCCCCGGTGTCATGTGACTCGTTAGTGTTACAAGGTCTCAGGTGTGAATGGGAAGCAGGTGTGTTAAATTTGATGTTATTGCTCTCACTCTATCATACTGGTCACTGGAAGTTCAACATGGCACCTCATGGCAAAGAACTCTCTGAGGATCTGACAAAAAGAATTGTTGCTCTACATAAAAATGGCCTAGGCTATAAGAAGATTGCCAAGACCCTAAAACTGAGCTGCAGCACGGTGGCCAAGACTATACAGCGGTTTAACAGGACAGGTTCCACTCAGAACAGGCCTTGCCATGGTCAACCAAAGAAGTCGAGTGCAAGTGCTCAGCGTCATATCCAGAGGTTGTCTTTGGGAAATAGAGGTAGTGCTGCCAGCATTACTACAGAGGTTGAAGGGGTGGGGGGTCAGCCTGTCAGTGCCCTGACCATACACTGCACACTGCATCAAATTGGTCTGTATGGCTGTAGTCTCAGAAGGAAGCCCGCAAACAGTTTGCTGAAGACAAGCAGAATAAGGACATGGATTACTGGAACCATTTCCTGTGGTCTGATGAGACCAAAATAAACGTATTTGGTTCAGATGGTGTCAAGCGTGTGTGGCGGCAATCAGGTGAGGAGTACAAAGCCAAGTGTGTTTTGCCTACAGTCAAGCATGGTGGTGGGAGTGTCATGGTCTGGGGCTGCATGAGTGCTGCCGGCACTTGGGAGCTACAGTTCATTGAGGGAATCATGAATGCCAACATGTACTGTGGCATACTGAAGCAGAGCATGATCCCCTCCCTTCGGAGACTGGGCCACAGGGCAGTATTCCATCATAACGACCCCAAACACACCTCCAAGATAACCACTGCTTTGTTAAAGAAGCTGAGGGTAAAGGTGAGGGACTGGCCAAGCATGTCTCCAGACACAAACCCTATTGAGCAACTGTGGGGCATCCTCAAACAGAAGGTGGAGGAGCGCAAGGTCTCTAACATCCACCAGTTCCATGATGCCATCATGGAGGAGTGGAAGAGGACTCCAGTGGCAACCTGTGAAGCTCTGGTGAACTCCATGCCCAAGAGGGTTAATGCAGTGCTGGAAAATAATGGTGGCCACACAAAATATTGACACTTTGGGCCCAATTTGGACATTTTCACTTAGGGGTGTACTCACTTTTGTTGCCAGCGATTTAGACATTAATGGCTGTGTGTTGAGTTTACAATGTTATACAAGCTGTAGCAAAGTGTAATTTCTTCAGGGTTGTCACATGAAAAGATATAGGTAATAATATATTTACAAAAATGTGCGGGGTGTACTCACTTTTGTGAAATGCTGTATGTATACATAGTCACATATAGTAATATACATGTACAGCAATACTTATAGTGCAGATTGATCTTTACTAGGGCTGTGAAAATTAAAGATTAATTCCTCGATTAATCGTTCATTTTTTTAATTCAAAAATATTTTGATCAGTACTCACCTCTCTGCTGGCTTTTCCGGGTCTTCAGGGAGTTCCGTCGGAGATCCGGTGACATCACGGACATCGACGTCACCGGACTCCTCCCCCTTCCCCAAGTGCCTCTGTCTGCTAACGAAGGGAGGAGTCCGGTGACGGCAAAGTTCTGATTGAACGTAACGCGTATGGGGGAGGAGCTACGCATGACGTCACCCGCTGCTGCCCTGCGGAACTAACATGATTGTCGGCTTTACATGCTGTGTTTTTATCATCTTTATGTGAGTAGTTTGTGTTTGAACACAAAAATGATATCTTATACTTAAATAGTAACAAACAAGTAAAAAAGGCGCATAGTCACAATACCTCGTATTTATGCAAGAGGTTTCCTGATAGTCCAGAGAACAGGGAGGGGGGGAAAAAAAACAAAAAAACAAAAGGGGGGGGGGGAAGAAGAAAATGATGAATGACTGGGTGTGTATGTACGATATACACAATCTGGCATAAGGGGTCGTCAGGGCTGCCACCGAAAAGGCCTGAAGCCGGGTCCAATAGGTGCTGAAGGAAAAAAACAAGGAGAGGGGCGCCTCTGAGTATATATCATATAAACATTTATTGAAAGAAACAATATCCACTCACATCTTGGAAATTACTGTTGCATTCAGACATCTCTGTGGAAGGAGGGCCAGCAGGACTGCAAGTCACAGGAGGTTTGCCCAGAAGCTGTCGTCCTTCTCACGTCCAAAGGGAGATGAATAGGCAGATGGGTGTAGCAGGTGGGGGTGTTTCCTCTTTTTGGTCCTCCAGAGGGGTGATGACAACAGTTCCAAGAGACCTCAGGTTAAAATATCATGGCTCTTTGTAGTTCAAAGAAAAAGGTTCCAGGTGGTGAAATAGGAGAACAAAGTCTCTGTAAAGGGTTAAAACATAGTTTCCCAGGGAGGAAGAAGGGATAGAGGATGGGGGGACGTTTCGAACCCAGTAGCCTAGTAGTCTGCTGCTGCGGTGTCAGTACGGCCGGGTTCGTTTACCAGGATGTGTATAGGCACGGCCGTGTCTTCCGGTATCAGAACGAGGCTTGGAGTGCAAACACTACTAGGCGCCGAGGCGTGACGTCATGTCTCTGCGATGCGTTTCTGAGCTAGCTACGCTATAGATGGTAAGTATAACGGCGCTCCTTTCTCAAGCAAGGGGGTTCTGATACCGGAAGACACGGCCGTGCCTATACACATCCTGGTAAACGAACCCGGCCGTACTGACACCGCAGCAGCAGACTACTAGGCTACTGGGTTCGAAACGTCCCCCCATCCTCTATCCCTTCTTCCTCCCTGGGAAACTATGTTTTAACCCTTTACAGAGACTTTGTTCTCCTATTTCACCACCTGGAACCTTTTTCTTTGAACTACAAAGAGCCATGATATTTTAACCTGAGGTCTCTTGGAACTGTTGTCATCACCCCTCTGGAGGACCAAAAAGAGGAAACACCCCCACCTGCTACACCCATCTGCCTATTCATCTCCCTTTGGACGTGAGAAGGATGACAGCTTCTGGGCAAACCTCCTGTGACTTGCAGTCCTGCTGGCCCTCCTTCCACAGAGATGTCTGAATGCAACAGTAATTTCCAAGATGTGAGTGGATATTGTTTCTTTCAATAAATGTTTATATGATATACACTCAGAGGCGCCCCTCTCCTTGTTTTTTTTTTTTTTTTTATTTATACTTAAATAGTGAGCACTTGGATCTTTTCTTTCTACCCATGACCTGGCGTCCTTGCTGAGATCTAAGGAGACGTGAGAGAAGTTTACAGTCCGTGTTAACCCTTTTGATACCCGCTTGCATGACCACCTGTTTGAACAGGGGTCCATGCCATAAGGTGAGAGTGATTAGTTAGTCCGGGGGTGGAGGGAATGTCACGCTACTGTGGAAAAAAAATTACTTACGTCAGTGCTACAGTTTGAATTTAAAATGTATTTGTGTGAACTGTGAAGTTAAGTCATGGATTGTGGAAACTAACTAGTGTCTGGTGATTGTATATAGTGTATACCACATTTACCACTGACTAATGCAGAATTGCAATGCAAGGAGATCAGCTAAAAGTAGTTGGATCTGTGTGTGCGTTATAATTAATCGAAATTAGTCAATTTGTCTACGGGCCTTAAAAAGAGAACGCCTAATAGTATTCACGATAGGAGGAGTGTAAATAAGAGAATCGTGGAATCATGGTAGCCCACATATATACATAGGCACGTAAGTGGTTCAACAGGAATATTAACATCCAATAGCCCATTAAGAGTACCAACCACCTTTGCCCAATATCTCTGGAGTTTGGGACACTGCCACAAGAGATGTATCAGAGTACCTGTGTTACCACACCTGGCACAGGTTGGCTCAGATCTCAGACCTATGGCATGCAAAAATCCAGAGGTTCTATATACCCTATGAAGGATGCAAATCTGGTTTAGTCTGTGTGATGGAGAGGGAAAAACAAGAGGCAGAGACCGAAGGATGTTCTCCTAAACATCTTCAGGAATAGGGCCAATATCCTGTTCCAACTCAGCCCTGAGCATTGTGTTTTCACTGAGGGTAGTTGTGGCTGCGGGAATCGCTGCGCAGTCACACGCACAGATGTGAAACGAGATTAAGTGAGCTGTGGCGGTAAGCATGTAGGCTGCAAGTGCACAGAGTGCGTCCTGCAGAGCTCCAGACCTTGGTTCAGCATTTAACCACTTTGGCTCCAGAAGGTTTTACCCCTTTCATGACCGGGCCACTTTTTGCTATTTAGCACTGCACCACTTTAACTGGTAATTGCGTGGTCATGCAACGCTGTACCCAAACAAAATTTATACCATTTGTTGTTTCACTTACTTACAATTTACTATACAATGCTAATATTGCAATAAATTCATACAGAAATACTGTCAAATTGATGACAAGAAAAATGTAGGTAAATAAGACCTCTTTCATGTTGGAGTAAATTGTAGCACAAGTGTAATCATTGTGTTGCATCCTTCCATTACAACCCCCCCCCCCCCAACGTCTCCAAATACCTATTCTACCAGTTCGTAGGAGAGATGTTTGTGACAGTTCTGTCTGAGTTGCAACAGATTTATATGTACCTTGGTGACAAATACGTGAATCTATCACAAGTTCCGCCATTTGTCACACAACCACGAGACACATTTGTAAAGTATCTATGACACTCTTTATTCCTTGGTTTTATTCTGAATAAATTGAAAAAATGACAGGAAAATACAATTTTTCAAAGTTCTTACTAACATATCATTTACTTAATTAGCACCCCTCAGATATATTTACTCCAAAATATAATCAACAAAGTCTGTTGATTAAATTGATTTTTTAGCCCTATCTGTGACAAAATGTAACCACTTCAGCCTCGGAAGATTTTACCCCCTTCCTGACCAGAGCACTTTTTGCGATACAGCACTGCGCCGTTTTAACTGACAATTGCGCAGTCCTCGACGTTGCACCCAAACAAAATTTATGTCCTTTTTTCCCACAAATAGAGCTTTCTTTTGGTGGTATTTGATCACCTCTAAGGTTTTTATTTTTTTTGCTATAAACAAGAAAAGAGCGACAATTTTGAAAAAAAAAAGCAATATTTTTGACTTTTTTGCTAAATAACATAATAAAATTAAATAAATCTCCCCCAAAAATATATATATAAAAAAAAAATTTTTTTTAGCACATGAGCAATGCAGTACAGCTGACTGGCTTCTTGTTCTGCTTCTCCCTTTTCAAGTTTGAGCTCTGCAGTAGAGTGTACTTTAATGCCACGTACACACGGTCGGAATTCTCGTCGGAAAAAGCTTTGATGGTTTTCCCGTTTGAATTCTGACGGAATTTCGCTCAAAGTGTCTTGCCTACACACGGTCACACCAAATTCCGACGGTCAATAACACTGCGGCGTACAACACGTTCGACAGCACTATAAAAGGGAAGTTTAATGCTTCCGAGCATGCGGCAAATTGCTTTGGAGCATGCAGCAGAATTTTGCGTGTCGGAATTGCATACACACGATCGGAAAATCCGATAGAAAGGTTTTCCGTCAGAAAGATTAAGAACAGGTTCTCAATCCAAAGTCCGTCGGAAAATCCGATAGAAAAAGACCGATGGGCATACACACGGTCGGAAAATCTGATGAAAAGCTCCCATCGGACTGTTTCCATCGGAAATTCCGACCGTGTGTACGCGGCATAAGAGACTGAAACCAAGTCGTATTCAGGTACTTCAAATGCTTGGATTTAAAAAATACTTTTTATGATACTAATGAATACAGAGCTGCATTAGACTTCATGCACAGAACTGAAAGAGAGCGTACAACATGCATGGAGCGTAAATAGCAAAAGGGAGCCACAGGTACAGCGTACAGCCTCCCATTGTATTAAAAGTCTGTGCGCTCGCTGCAATGTTAGTATTTAGTATTCATCCAAACAGGCACAGAACCCTTGATGCGAACAGTCTGGGTCCAGGCTTGTGCACTCATGTACATGCGTGAGTTTATGCCAGCACTGGAATAAACCCTGCTGTAGCAGTGTACAGCCAGTTATTTTAACCACTTGCTTACTGGGCACTTAAACCCCCCTCCGGCCCAGACCAGTTTTTCAGCTTTCAGCGCTGTCACAGTTTGAATGACAATTGCGCAGTCATGCAGCACTGAATCCAAAAAAAAAAATTTATAATTTTTTTCACACAAATAGAGCTTCCTTTTGGTGGTATTTAATGACTACTGGGGTTTTTATTTTTTGTTAAACAAAAAAAGACCGAAAAAAAAAAAACCCCAGTTTCCATTGTTTGTTATAAAATTTTGCAAACATATAACTTTTCTCCTTCATTGATATGCGCTGATGAGACTGCACTGATTGGCACTGATAGGCTGCACTGATGGACACTGATAGGTGGCATTGATGGGTTGCACTGATAGGTGGCACTGATGGGCACTGGTAACACTGATAGGCAGCATTGGTGATGAGGCACTGATTGGCTCTGATAGGTGGCATTGATAGGTGGCACTGTGGGCACTGATAGGTGGCACTGTGGGCACTGGTAGGTTGCGCTCATGGGCACTGGTAGGTGGCACAGGTAGGCACAGGTGCGGCTGCTCTCCTTGATCAGGACTGATGTCCCTCTGACAGCCGCCGGTCATCAAAAAATAGCCGATCACCGACTCTGTTTAGATCACATGATCAGCTGTCATTATCTGACAGCTGATCACGTGGTAAGGGGTCAGGATACTCCAATCTGTAATCAGCCGGGTCTCATTGACTCGCTGATCACAGAGTGCGCCACGCGTGCCCTGCAGGGGTAGTGCAAGCCGCTCAAGCTGCGTGAGGAAGTCACATGACGGCCTCCCGGCAAAGTAGGTCCGCGATGTAGCCGTCAATCAGCTATAGCGTGGACGGGAAGTGGTTAATGGAAGTCTGTACACTGCACCCGTGGCTCTCTTACACTGGTTCTTATGGCTTGTGTGCATGAAGAGAATGAGAAACATTTCAGTTGCTGTACTGCAGAGGTTATTTTTATTTATTTTTTTACTTCAGAGCTCCCATTTAATTTCCTTTTTTTATAATGATTAAAAGTTTTCTCTTCTCCGAAGCACTGCATTTCTGGTGTTACAGTTTATGGTGCCACGGTGCTCAAGTAGGTTTTGCTTCTTTTAATCTTCTCCCCAGCAGGCGGCCTGGTAATCATACATCCTTTATATTTACTTCCCACACAACAATTTGCTACATTTTCTGAACTTTGTACTGTAAATGTTTATAGTACTAAAAAAGTCCCCCTGCAAGTTAATGGCTTATTGTGCCGGGCATGCACAGCATTCTAGCGCATTGTGACAGACTTACCTGTAAAAAGGGTTCCTCCAACCGCCCACTGTCACGGCTGACACGGCTTCCATCTCCACCCCGTCTTCCTTCTGGGTTTGCAGGCTCCAGACATTTGAATGGCCCAGGGCTCTGGATTGATGGCACATTCACAGTGATGTCACCGTCTGCAGAAACTGTGAATATCTCCTAAACAGTGCATGTTTAAGAGATATTCATTGTACCTACAGGTAAGTTTTATTATAATCTTACCTGTAGGTGGAAGTAACCATGCAATGTTTATTACCGCGTTAATGATTGTGGCGGTAGAAACTTTTTTCTTAACCTTAAAAAAAAAAAAAAAAAAAATTGTCCCTAGTATATGAATGGGGACCTTGGATTGTGGGCTCCTTGAGGGTGGGGACCTTGGATTGTGGGCTCCTTAAAGGGTAGGGACCGATGTGAGTGTGCAATGTACAGGGATAGGGACAATTGTAGACACTTGCTCAGGTTGAACTGGATGGACTGGTGTCTTTATTCAACCTTACTAACTATGAAACTATGAAACTATGAAACCTTGCTGCATTCTCTGCATTCAGGTGAAAAAAAAAACCTTCTGTCTCTGTGTTTTAAGCTTTGCCAGTAAGACTCAGAAGCTGATTGGTTACCATGCACAGCTGCTCCAGATTCTGTGTGCACCAGTTTTAGTAAGGCTACTTTCACACTGGGGCGGCGGGTCCGTTAGCGGTAAAGCTCCGCTAGTTTTAGCAGCACTTTACCTCTGTTTAAACTGCGCTTCCCCCCCAGTGGTCGAAGAAAGGGTTAAAACTGCCCATGTTGCAGCGCTTCCGAAGTGCTTTACAGGCACTTTGGAAGCATTGCCCATTCATTCCAATGGGCAGGGGTGGTGTAGGAGCACTGTATACAGCGCTCCTACACCGCCCCAAAGATGCTGCTTGCAGG
Organism: Lithobates sylvaticus; assembly: GCA_028564925.1. Lineage (NCBI taxonomy): Eukaryota > Metazoa > Chordata > Amphibia > Anura > Ranidae > Lithobates > Lithobates sylvaticus. The sequence continues at coordinate 86,812,806 of CM053028.1, forward strand.
ACTTTTTTTCCCATCCCGCACTGCCCCAGTGTGAAAGCACTCAGGCTTTCACACTGGGGAGGCATGAGAGGCAGTTTTTAGGCGCTTTACATGCGCTATTTTTAGCGTTAAAATGCCTTAAAACTGCATCAGTGTGAAAGTAGCCTAAATCTCCCCTGGGTGTGCCTATGAACACACCGTGCCCTCACAGCAAACGGCTTAGGCCCCATGCACACGAGACGCAGATGCAAACTCTGCTGAACGCATGTTTTAAAAAGCAGAAACCTGCGTTTAAAAACGCGCGTTTTGCTGTGTTTTCATGTCGCGTTTAGATGCGTTTAGACGCGTTTGCGTCTATAAGCATTTGTAAAGATAGCATCATATAGACCCTCCCCAAGCTCAGAAAGCATGTATTATTAACTATTTATGCCATTTTTTGAGCAGCAGCAGCAGAGAGAGCAGTTGTACACTTGCATTTGCCTCTCTTTCTGTGTTTTTTTTTGGAAATGGATCCCATATTAAATATATGTCAGGAAATGCTCCTGATGTCACTCTTGATGAAGCAGCAACGTCGTCGCAAATTTGCATGAGAGGTCCAGAATCAGAGCTTGGCGATATTGGACCCATCCGTTGATGGCACAGCGAATGTCCGTTGGATATTTCACAAACATGTATACAATTCACAAACATGTATGCATTAGTGAGTATATATGCTCTATGAACTATCTAAACTAATTACGACATTTTAAACAATTTTTTCTAGTATTTTTTTATGGTTTACCATCATATTTCTCAGTTTTCTGGTCAAAAAATTGGGTTCCTTTAAAAAGGCTTATAAACGCAAATGCAGCTAAACGTAGGTGCCTGCGTTTAGCCGCGTTTAGACGCGTTTTGCGTCTGAAACATGGAAAAGCAAAGTGTCTGAACGCATTTTTTTGCTTCTGGAAAAACGAGGTTAAACGCAACTGCATAAAAAAACGGGAAAAAAATAGACTGTGTGCATGGACACATAGGATAACATTGCATGCGTTCAGGTGCAGTTGAAAAAAGTGTCCAACTGCCTCTGAACGCGCGTTTAACTGCGTCTCGTGTGCAGGGTGATCACAGGAGGCCACTCGCTTGCCATGGGTGTCATTCAGGGGGCAATTTGAATTTTCTCAATGTATGCAAAGCATTCTCTGATTGAACTAGGTAGAGAGACAGGGAGAAGACATTATGATATTCACCTTATCCAGTTATGTACAATTGTGTTGCTAGCTGTGATTGGTCACATGGTACAGACAGAGTCAATCACAGCCCATCTGTACTATGTGATTAGCTGTGGCCAATCACAGCTAATCACCACACTACTCACTGATTGAATCAGTTTCATTCAGTAAAAATGGTTGCATATACCAAATAAATTCACTGATATAAGCCATCATAATATGTAAAAAAAATAAAAAAAACCCTGATAACTTCCACAGAGTAGTACAGTGTTACTATGGCAACACTATTGCTTTGATCACAGTGTGTTAACCACTTTAGTCCAGGAAGGATTTGCCCCCTTAACCACTTAAGGACCAAGCCTGTTTTTCAGACTCTGTGTTTTCAGGCCATTTTTTGCGATACGGCACTGCGTCGCTTTAACTGACAATTGTGCAGTCGTGCAATGTTGTATCAATACTTCCTTTTTTTCCCCACAAATTGAGCTTTCTTTTGGTGGTATTTGATCACCTCTGCGCTTTTTATTTTTTGCGCTATAAACAAAAAAAGAGCACATTTTTTTTTTTTTTTAAAACTATATTTTTTTACTTTTTGCTATAATAAATACCCCCCCCCCCCCCCCCAAAAAAATTTTTTGTTTTAATTTCTTCATCAGTTTAGGCCAATATGTATTCTTCTACATATTTTTGGTAAAAAAAAAAATTATTATTATTTGTAATAAGCGTATATTGATTGGTTTGTGCAAAAGTTATAGATAAAAAAGGGGATCATATTATGGCATTTTTATTATTTATTTATTTTTGACTAGTTATGGCGGCGATGTGCGATTTTTAATGGGCGGAAAGACCAGGCACTTTTGACATTATTTTGGGACCATTGATATTTATACAGCGAACAGTACTATAAAAATGCACTGTGTAAATGTCACTGGCAGGGAAGGGGTTAACACTAGGGGCGATCAAGGGGTTAAATGTGTTTAAATGTGTGTGTTATAACTGTAGGGGGTATGGGACTGACTGCAGGAGGAGATCGATCGCTGTTCCTGATTAGTAGGAACAGGAGATCTATCTCTCCTCTCCTGTCAGAATGGGGATTTGGGTGTTTACAAATCCCTGTTCTGGCTCTCGTGCCCGCGATTGTGGGTGGCCGGCGATCACCATGACCTCTGGCCACGCGCACCTGCTATGGCTCTTAAAGGTGCCGATGTACCCATATGGGGTTTCGCGTACCGCTGCCAAACTGACACAGTATATCTGCGTGAGCAGGTCGGCTAGTAGAAAAACATATTCATTTTTTTCAAAGTTGTTGGTCTTTTTTCATTTAGCAAACAATAAAAAACCCAGTGGTGAATAAATACCACCACAAGTGATAAACATTCCATATGGGTACAGAGTTGCATGGCTGTGCAATTATCATTCAAAGTGCCACAGCACTGAATGCTGAAAATTTGCCTGGGCAGGAAGGGAGTGAAAGTACACGGTATTGAAGTGGCTAATTGCTGTCTTTTATGGACTTGCCTTGTATTAGTTCTGCACCAGTGGTGTTCTGTGGATGCCACGCCAAGGTGGTATTGATTTTCTATAATGCCAGCTCACTATAGGTAGAAGGAATTGTATGAACCCAGAATAATTTGTAACTTAAATTTTTTAGAGATTATTTTAACTATGGCTCTGCTGTGTGAGAATGGCCTATAGTAATACCTCTGATGCAGAAAACACCAGCTTTTTATATAAAGTCAAACAAAAGCTCTTTTTTTTATAATATTAAATAAGAAAAATATGCCTTTCAATGTGTCGTTGACTTGCCTTAATGTTCATGGCAAATTTGCTTGATAATGAATCTGTCAGGAAGCCTTTGCTGCAATTCTGTACAATGACGTGTGGATAAAATAAATGCAATAACAAAATACTGCACAATGGTAAAAACAGTCAGGCAGCACAGCAGATAATAGTAAGTGAAAAATAAAAATAGACAATCAATAAACTTTAAATGGCAATCTTGTACAATAATACAGGAAATACAAGACTAAGTGCAAACATATACAGTACAAGCTATGTATGCTTATAATGTATGCATTTAACTCTAACAATGTAATTTTAACAATATAAAAGAAGAACAGGGCAAGCAGGGCAGAAATAGAATTAGAACAGGAAAGCAGAGAAGCAATTTTCATAGGCAGGAGGTACTTAGGTGGAGTCCATAAGTTGGTATGGAAAGTATAAGTATGGAAATCTTGAAATTTAGCACCAGCACCAGGTGAAGCAGGCAAATGGGTTCCTGACAGAATTCTTCTATACAATTTTCTGTTTAACATCTATCAGCACCGTGATCTCTCTGCTGTTGGATGTTGGTGTGGGAGTGTTAGGATTTGTCATTGATGTGTCAGATGTCCAGTAAGGTATTAAGGCATTGGGTTAATGTGGTTGTAAACCCTTACAGACCACTTTTGACTACAGGTAAGCCTATAATAAGGCTTACCTGTAGGTACCGTGGATATCTCCTTCCTAAACCCGCAATACACAACGACCCCTGTCCCTCGGAGAACTACCAGGTTTGAGGGGAAATCATCTATGGGCAGCACAGAGGAGGACAGGGGCATGTACGTCTGAGGATGAGACCCAAGAGCATTCCTCCAGGCGTACCCTTTCCAATGAATTGGGTACTGTATGCGCCCACGAAACCTACGGGAGTCAACCATGGACTGTACTTTATACTCCTCATGGTTCTCAACCTGTACTGGGTGAGGACGTGGCACAGAGGTGGTGAAGTGGTTGCAGACCAAAGATTTTAATAAGGAGGTATGGAATACATTTAAGATACATATATTAGAAGGAAGGTCTAAAGCGTAAGCCACTGGGTTAATCCTGCGGAGAATATGGAAAGGCCCGATAAACCAAGGTGCCAACTTTAGTGAGGGAACACGGAGTCGGAGGTTGCAAGATGACAGACAGACTCTGCCCCCAACCTGGTAGGAAGGCGCAGAAGAACAAATGAGTCAGGCAACATGCACTAGTTGTTATGAAAGCAAAGATATTGAAAAACCTACTTTGCTACTGTTCGTAGGAAATGCCTGGGGCAGCATCTCAAAGTATATCTCAACCTGGTTGAGAAACCCTCTGCATTGTACTGGATCGCCCCCAAATCGCTGGGGAAGCGGAGTTGACATACCTCTTAGAGAGGTAATACTCGAGGCGGGTGCCTGCACAGAGACTGGAGCCGCAGCAGGGGTGGCTTGCAATGAAGGTTGTACCGGAGCAGCCACAGTGAGAGTTTCCAGGTGAGCCGTGCGATTCGGGAGTGTCTGTAACGCTATGGCAAGCTGATCCATGCGGTGATCCTGCTCATCCAATCTGGAAAAAATATTACCAACAAGTGGATTAACTGCATCTTCTGAATTCATGGCCTTCGCCTACTGTCAGAAACCATGAATCAGACTGAGACAGAAGTGCAGTAAAATCACACTCTAATAATAATAATGGTAAAAAGTAAATAGAGCAAAAGTAGTCAAAACATAGCCAGAGTTCGCTAACCGGAACGGATACTCAGACAAGCCAGGACGTCAGGGAGCCAGGGATCAGCTTACTTCAGAACAGGCCAGGAAAGCGTAGTGGAACAGCAAGCAGAATCTAGAACCAGAAGGGACGTCGGCCAAGCAAGTCCTTAACAAGCATACATGAGAGAGTCTCTTGATATGTTGACCAAGGTGAAGGCAGAGAAGATCTGGACTGAACAGCTTAAAGAGGAAGTAAACCCCCCCAAAAAAATTCAATTTTTTAACTAATTGTATCTGAATTAACATCCCCAAGCATGCTATGTGTTTAAAAAAAAAAAAACGAGTGCTACAATTACCTTTTTGTTGATTTTGATTTTTACTTTCAATAAATTTTTATTAAATTGAACAAAGCATACAAAACGTGGGCATACAGAATAGATCGCCCAGTATAGGTCATGTGACAGATTTTGATTTTTATGTTGTGTTCCGGGTATCGCCCGCGCCATTGTTACTGCTGATTCCTGAAGCCGCTGCGGACGTCATTTCCGCCCTTACTTCGCTGCCCTGTCGAAATCTCGCGCATGCGCCGTACCGTCGTATTTAAGTCACAAGGGGTAGTGTCAGGAAGAGGAGAATGATTTATGCATCGCGAGACTTCTCCTCTATGCCGTTCAGAGGAGAATGTCTCGCACAGCACAAACTAAACAAGCCGGACATATAAAAATGGCATTATATATATGCCGATCTTACAAGTACATACTGCGCAATCGCGCATGACGTCATTTACAATGCAGACAGGAATATAAACGAAAGTAAGCAAGTAAGTACACTTTCACAGGCAGCGATCAGCTGCCTGTGTTATTTAGTTTCTGAAAAGATAAAGTTGTATTAGAGGGTTTACAACCACTTTAAGTAACCAGCAGTATTGACGAGCAGGATATCATCACCAGGTGAGTCACTGTAGAAAGATTAGAGCTGGAAATTAACCGACAGCTGAACAGCCTGCTCTGAGAGGGAAGGGCTGAGCCCAGCCCTGTCAGTTAACTGGTATACATATTGTAAAACAAAAATGTATTTAGGCAAAATATAAACATATTTATTTTAGCACAGTGATAAAGTTTCCTGGTGTTACCAGTTGATTTTACATGTTGTTATTAAAGATAAATCTTTCTGCTTGTAATTTAACTGGCTTTTTAACTGGCTTTGGATAACTGCCAGCCATTGCTGTTTGCAATTATATAAACCCTTCATTTAACTGATATTTGGGTAACATAAACATTTTAGCTTTTGCAAACTAAACAGTTGGCATAGTAAGTTTGCTATGGAAAAGCAACAATGACAACGATTTGGTCAGTAAAATTCTGCTCGGATGTCTCATACCTTTTTGTTTTTGGAGTCTGATATCAAATTAAAAGATAAGAGCAAAGTGTAGGTTGGTATGGAGTGTAGCTCCATCAATATCATTATAAAATTTGATTATTTAAACAAGCAGATCTTTGTGTGCAAATAGAAGAAGATGTTTGTTAGCAGCCCAGAGATTAATATATCTGTCCATATCTGCATGTGCAAATACAAGTAGATAAATTATATTTGTTCATCCATAACTAAATATTTTTCCTAGTTTTTGTACAGTGATGCCCCCAGGAAAATGTAAAGAAAAGGAAAGAAAGAAAAAATAAGTAGTAAATAAGTAAAATAAATAGTAAGGGCCTGGTTCAGCAGGCTATGATGATATTTAACCAGTTCAGGTCCACCCCATAGCAGTTTTACTGCTACAGGACGACACCTGTGCACCAGATCACGTATATAGATATATATGCGATCTGGCTCTTCCCGGGTAGGGGACATGCATGCGCACTGCCGGTGGGTTCCTCCCGCTGTGATCACACACAGCGGGAGCCCAGCGGTGGGTACCGTGGACTTAATGTCAGCTGTCACCCGCCAATGATCCAGCAGAGACACAAAACGGCGATCTGTCTATGTAAACAAGTTGGATCGCTGTTTTGACAGGAGGGAAGGCATTAATCCTGTGTTCCAAAGCAGAGACATGGATCCAGGTCTTCCCTTAGTAAAAGCACCTCCCGCACTGTAGTAAAACACTGCTATAATTCTCTGATTTGCCATCATTACTAGTAATAAATAAAAATATCCCATAGCTTGTAGACGCTATAACTTTTGCGCAAACCAATCAATATAAACCTATTGGGATTTTTTTATTTATTTTTATCAAAAATATGTAGTAGAATACAGTGAGGGAAAAAAGTATTTGATCCCTCCGCTGATTTTGCACGTTTGCCCACTAACAAAGAAATGATCAGTCTATAATTTTAATGGTAGGTTTATTTTAACAGTGTAATGTCCCGTACACACGGTCGGAAATTCCGACCACAAAATCCGTCAGATTTTTTCCGACGGATTTTGTCCGACACTGGTGTTGCATACACACGGTCGGACAAAGTTGTCGGAAAATCCGATCATTCTGAACGTGGTGACGTTCGTTGCGTACGACGGAACTACGTAGAGGCTAGTAGCTTTGGTCTTGTAATGTGATCTGAGCATGCGTGGCACTTTGTCCGTCGGAATTCGCTACACACGAATGGAAAAAGTCCGATCGGACTTTGTTGTCGGAAAATTTGAGAGCAGGATCTCAAATATTTTCCGTCTGAGTTTCCGACGGAAAAAGTCCGATGGAGCCCACACACGGTCAGATAGGACATTTTCCGTCGGAAATTCCGACCGTGTGTACGGGGCATAAGACAGAATAACAACAAAAATATCCAGAAAAACGCATTTCAAAGTTATACATTTATTTGCATTTTAATGAGTAATATAAGTATTTGAGCCCCTATCAATCAGCAAGATTTCTGGCAGCCAGGGCATTGAAAATGGGTCGTGGATGGGTACTCCAGCATGACATGACCCAAAACACACGGCCAAGGCAACAAAGGAGTGGTTAAAGAAGAAGCACATTAAGGTCCTGGAGTGGCCTAGCCAGTCTCCAGATCTTAATCCCATATACAATATGTGGAGGGTGCTGAAGGTCCGAGTTACCAAATATCAGCCTCAAAGCCTTAAAGAGGAGGTCCGCCCACCGTGGCAAAAATTAAAAGTCAGCAGCTACACATATGCAGCTTCTGGCTTTTAATAATAGGATACTTTCCTGTTCTGGAGTCCAGCGATGTCAGGTGCTGCCGCCGCCATGGCGGGTAAGGGAACCTGGCAGTGTATAGATCAAAGATTGTATGGCTCAGAACAGTGGGAAACAAAGTCTTACTTTGGAAGTTTGCAGTCAGGGTGTCCAAGCTGAGGTGTCCTCCCACACACCAATAGACAAACGTTCATAGAATAAAAACATCCGGCAACTCCATAACTTCAAGTGTATTTAATTTCAAGCCTTCACAGTGAGTACAGTCAGCAGCAGACTAGTTTTGGCGATAAGCCTTGTTCACAGCACTCATGTATGTTAAAAAGCGTGAACATTTATACATAAAAGACTGTCACATGACTACTACTCCTCTCTAATCAACAGTGTGTTCAATTCAAATCAGGTGATTGGTTGCAAATTGTCAACAGATGTGTAGATGACAAATGAGAAGATAGGCTAGCTATAATACAACACTTGAGATACAAAAAATACAAAGACTATCTTGACATGTGAAGAAAAACATATATTAAAAGCTCTATAGGAGAATCTTTAATGAAAAAATGTATAGATACTTTTATTCTATGAACATTTGTCTATTGGTGTGTGGGAGGACACCTTAGCTTGGACACCCTGACTGCAAACTTCCAAAGTAATGCCGCGTACACACGATCGGAATTCTCGTCGGAAAAAACTCTGACGGTTTCTCCGACGGAATTCCGCTCAAGCTGGGTTGCCTACACACGATCACACCAAATTCCGACGGTCAATAACACAGCGGGATAAAACACGTTCGACAGCACTATAAAAGGGAAGTTTGATGCTTCCGAGCATGCGTCGAATTGTTTCCGAGCATGCGTCGGAATTTTGCGTGTCGGAATTGCATACACACGATCGGAAAATCCGATAGAGAGGTTTTCCGTCGGAAAAATTGAGAACAGGCGCATAAGACTTCCCACTGTTCTGAGCCATACAATCTTTGATCTAGTCATTATGTATCTCCTGTGATGTGCTCCGTGGAAGTAAGGATTTCCTTAACTATATATTTTACGGAAGTTGCTGACTTTTATATGCACTGCCATAAACTATAACAGTGAGTACATGTCATATAGTTTTGAACATCTCAGCTTATACAACACAGCTAGAAGGACTATAAAATGGATAGACAATCCAAAATTTCACAAGTATATACTAAGGATATCATCCCTCTGTCAGAGGAAAATGCATGTACAACCCTGTTTAATAATTTAAAAACGTCTTCCATGAAAGAAATTCGACTGTGGTGGGATGCTACTGGTTTAAAAAAATATATCGGAGATAATATGATTCCACGAGGATTAAGAATTAAAAAGTATCCCTCCACCACATACAGCCAATTGGAATAACGTTTTGTCTAAATGTTCTTTAGAACTTATGGGGTTAATTGTAGCTCATGAAGAGACCCTGCTGCATACAATCAGTAAAGAGATTGATACAATGAAAATTTCTTTACAAGCTTTTCAACAATCACCGATTTATTCCTCATTGAATGAAGATCTCACCACATCACTTAATTTATTGGAACAGAATATCATGAGTGTCAAAAGACAGAAGTATCTAAGAGACTTACAGGACTATCAAACAGGCACAGTCTACGTTCATTTCTTTGTCAGTGGGCAAACATACAAAATCAGCAGGGGATCAAATATTTTTTCCACTCACTGTATATATTGGCCTAAGTTTATGAAGAAATTAGATTTTTTGAAAAAAAAATTATTGGATGTGTTTTATAGCAGAAAGTAAAAAATATGTTTTTTTTTTTTTGTCTAAATATTTTTTTGTTTAAGCGCAAAAAAAAAAAAAAAAAAAAAAAAAAACGCAGAGGTGATCAAAGACCACCAAAAGAAAGCTCTATTTGTGGGAAAAAAGGACATACATTTTATTTGGGTACAGTGTCGCACGACCACGCAATTGTCAGTTAAAGTAACGCAGTGCCGTATTGCAAAAAATTACCTGGTCATGAAGGGGGTAAATCTTCCGGAGGTCAAGTGGTTAAAGTTACAAACCTCAGATGTGAAATTTGAACAAAGCATATCCCTCTATAGTGTGTAATTGTCTAATTTAAGAGCACTAAGTGTCATTTCTATCTGCTGCTTCATTCCTCTGATATCAGCATGAATCAAGTCTTCCTGACACCAAGAGAAAACAGGCGACAGGGGAGGGACCTCCAGCAGATTGACAGCCTCAGCTCTGTTCCTGTGTGCTGTGTGAAGGAGGGTGTGTCTCTCCAACCAACTCTCAGAGCTCTTCTTACTGAGCTCTGTAGAGTGCAATCTCAGCTCTCTGTCCCCTTTTTCTTACAGCTCAGACAAGCATTATAAACTGTGTACTTTGAACAGATGTAGAAAAATGAAAACTGCAGATAAACAGGTAAAATGTATGCAGGAGGATTTGTTTGATCTCTGCGTATCACCTGAGACCAGTCACTTTACTGGGTATATGTAAGGGTTTACAACCACTTTAAGGCATTCTAGTCTCTCAAAAAATAGAACACAAAATCACTTTAGTATGCTCTATGTTCTCTTGAAGCTTGTTGAACCTGGCCTCTCCAAGAATTTCTTCGTATTAGGAATTACCATTAATAGAGTATTTTATACACTGTATAGTATCTCTAATTTGTTGGTTATGAGAGTTTTTGAGAGTTTCAGAACAGAACTTTGCTTGTGAAAAGTTATTGTTTCATTGACCTCTAGCTCCCTTGTCTCCTCCTCCCATGCTCGTCTTTGGGACTTCTTCAGAGCCTCTCATATCATCTGGAACTCACTACCCCAATCTGTTCAGCTATTTCCTACTCTGTCCACTTTTAGGCAATCCCTGAAAACTAATTTCTTCATCTCTATCCTGCTTTCAACTAACAACTGAATCATCTATTTCTCCCATCAGGTCATCACTCACAGTTATTACTTTTTGTTCCACCAGCCTCTCTCGATTAGATTGTAAGCTTGCAGGAGCATGGCCTTTCTAACCCTCTTGTATTGAAATGCATTATTGCTGCATTGTCTCCCTTTATATCGTAAAGCGCTGCACCAACTATTGGCGTCATATAAATCCTGTATAATAATAATAATTGATGAACAGTCACTAAGGAATGCACCAAACAGATCAAAGGAATCCCTATACATTTCCATACATTTTGTAAAGCTTCTGTGAATTTAAATGTAAAATTATTTGCAAAAGTAGGTGTTATCCTAGAATCAGATGCACTAATGAATACAGTTGTAAGGAAATGTTATGATATTTTGAAGACATACATGTCATGAAAAGGTGTTTAAAGGGGAACTATAGTTTTAATAATGCATGTAAGATAAATAGTCATCAGTCGTATCAATGCCCAATCAAAGCTCAATTGTTTATAGCTTAAAGGGGTTGTAAACCTTCGTGTTTTTTCACCTTAATGCATCCTATGCATTAAGGTAAAAAAACACCTGTCGGTGACCGGCCCCCCTGACCACCCCCCCCCCCCCCCCCTCCCCCCCCCCCCCCCCCCCCCCCCCCCACCCCCCCCCCCCCCGACACCCCCACACCACCCCCCCCCCCCCCCTTTTACTTACCTGAGCCCTGGTGAACTTTATTAGATAGATTGACATTGGCTCCCACTGCTGTCAATCAAATCCAATGATGCAGGCCCTGGGGCCAAGTCTTACATTCGGCTGCTATGGATGCCGAATGCTGGCTTTGGGAGTGCGCCCGCAAGGTAACCCCCTCAGGAGAGAGCTTCTCCTAGGGGGTTATCTGATGTGGGGAGGAGCCGCGAGAGCCACCAGGGGACCCCAGAAGAGGAGGTTCGGGGCCACTCTGTGCAAAACGAGCTGCACGGTGGAGGTATGATATGTTTGTTATTAAAAAAAAAAAACTAACCCTTAAAAAATGTAATTATAAATGTATCTGCAGGGTAAGGGCAACTTTATTACATATAACACATTTGGTTTCTGCTTGATATTGCAGAACCGTGTTGTGCCTTTCTGATGATCCTTTCTCACTGCAAGTCAATCATTCCGGGGCTGTTTGGTTTTAAGCAATATATTCGCCACAGTCTCTAAGGGAGTGAAGCATCCATAATGTTCCTAGTATTAAGAGACCTTATTATTATTGCTTGGGCTTTGGATTGCATGAAGGAACTTGGGAGCACTATTGTTTTATTATTTTCAAAAAGAAGGGTTTTCTTTTGACTCCTACTATTATTAATGTGTTTGATAATACTGATATGTAACGGATTTGTTCATGAAAATATGGAAAACTAGCATTACCTTAAATGTTATAACAATAGTTCAAAATAGTCCATTCCCAATTTTGCAGTCAAAGTTGAGAAAACCCCACTGTTCCCATTTACACAGCATGCTCAAAATATTTTTTATAAAATAATTTCTTACCTTTTCTAGGTGTTTGTTTAGAGCAGGCCTTGAACAGACTGTAAGCTGCTCAGAACAATTACATGAAAGTAAATTGAGTCTGTCTCCACTGACAAGGAGGGACACACTGGGGTTGATTTACTAAAACTGGAGAGGGCAACATTTGGAGCAGCTGTGCATGGTAGCCAATAAGCTTCTAACTCCAAGTGATACTAAAGTCTTTTTTTTTGTTTAAAAATAACAAACATGTTATACTTACCTGTGCAGTGGTTTTGCAAAGAGCAGCCCAGATCCTCCTCGTCTCGGGTCCCTCACCGCCGCTCCTGGCCCCTCCTGGCGTTTCCTTACTGCCATCACATTATGCAGCTTGCTATGGGGGCACTTGAGCCGAGCTGCTGCTCTGTGTGTCCATTCAGACACAGAGCTTCAGCTTGGCCCCACCCCTCTCTCTCCTCATTGGCTTACTGTCTGTGATTGACAGCAACAGACACCAATAGCGCCCGCTGCTGTGCCTCATCCATTAAGGAGGGAGAGTCCCGGGCAGCCGAGTCTCTTGTGCAACATCACTGGAGCGAGATTGGGCTCAGGTAAGTATTAAGGGGGTAAGGGGGGCTGATGCACACATAGAATGCATTAAGTTAGTAAAAAACTTCTGCCTTTAGAACCACTTTCAGCTTGTTCAATTAAGCTTTGACAAAAAACCTGGAAGCTGATTGGTTTCTATGCAGAGCTGCACCAGATTTTGCACTCTTACGTTTTAGTACATTTACCCCACTGATGATGAGATTTGCCAACACAGTGCACACTGGGCTTTTCTACGGTAAACATTACCTCCCGAACCTTGTCTGCATAGCAGAAAACAATTTTTAATTTTTTTTTTAGAAAGAGTATTTAAAGGTAAGCAGCATTTTTTTAATTTTTTAAGTAATAATTATAATGTAGATATTATCCCAGTTAGGCTTCAAAAGTAAAAACAAACTTCATTCTTTACATTTTCTGTGTACGGTATGTACAGTGTCTGTGTATTGTCTTAAGATGCAGTTACTGATTGGTACAGCAGGGAAAAGGGTGCCTGAGTAGCTGTATGACTGATTGCCAGGTGGTCGTTGCCCTACAAAAAGGAATCAATCAGAAAATGTGTGTTTTGTCAGCAATCAGCCGTTACACCCGGCAACAGGCTCCCATCATAGAAAGATTGAGAAAGTAAGCCTTGCAACATCATTCAGCTCACATATACCAATATGAGGGATACAATATTTCTTGGCTTTTCTTTGCTCTTTTTTTTTTTTTAAATCATTTGGTATTTAGCATTTGGTAAGAGTTCACTGAGTGAAGTTTAACAACAGAGTACTTTGTCCTTACAGAGTAGGTTGATGCTGAAGGATCTGAATAGGGGTCCTCGACTTCTGTCAAAGCGAATAATCACTTTCCCCTTGTCATTCTAAGAACCCTCCTTTTAAATGTCAAATATAAGAATGGACAGCAGATGAAAGATAAAACTAAGCAGTACAAAGTCTCCAGCACTCCAACATCTTTGTTTTAGGCTGCATTCACATCTGAGCGTTTCAAAGTTGCGCATTTTTGCCGCAATTTTGTACAGGTCACCAATATAAAAAGCAGAAAAACGCCTGTAAACGCCAGACTTTTTCCGATCGTGTGTAGAGAATTCCGACACACAACGTGTCACGCATGCTCAGAAGAAATTTGGAGACGAAAGCTATTGGCTACTGCCCTGTACGTAGTCCAGTTGTACGTTTTGTACGCCACCTTGTTCGGAAAGATCGGATTTTCTGACAACTTTTTCCATGTGTGTGCAACACAAGTTTCGGACAAAATCCGTCTGAAAAAATCCGACAGATTTTGTGGTTGGAATGTTCGACCATGTGTACGGGGCATAACACTCAGCTCTCTAATCCTATCAGCGTACTCCTTGTCAGTAAATTAATTGATTGGCTCTTTGTGCCACTACTTCCTTTCATGCTCCCACCTCGCTAAATGAGGACTGCGCTGATAGAAGGCCAAATGAAAGTACTTATACTCATACTACTTGCATTTAAAACAGATCTCTATACTCATATTCTAAGCCAGATCGGCAGTCTCCCTAAGCTTCCTGCCAGCCGCTGTCATCTTGGGCTGGATCAGCTTCTGGGTAATGATCCATGGCCATTTGCATTGGCCCGGCCAAGATGACGTCACTCCCTGTGTTGCAATGGATATTTTTTGGGCGATTTTATAGCATAGTTATATGTGAATAGTTCTATTTGTGCTGTTTTAGAAGCTAAGCCTCTCCTATTGATATGCTAACGAGCCTGCATGGCTACTTTGTGAAGCTTCTTACAGGATATGGAATCCCCCCTTTTCCATATAGTAGGGATGGAGGCATTTGTCCCTATTTGTTCAAAGCCTCATATAAAGTCCCAACTGCTGCAAGTGGGGATGATTTTGCCAACATCAAATCAGCCCTACAACAACTAAATCAAGGAAGATTATGACACCCTGCTGTATTTGGGTGACACAGCTGGCTCCTTGCAGACTCTGATGGCTACTATTAAAACATTTGGTGAATTCTCCGGTTTTAGATCCACTAGGAGCACCCCTACCTGCTTGTGCTAGTCAAATTGCTGTAGTCAATTCCATTAAATAGTTAGGGGTGGTGTTTTCCCCTGAACCCTCAAAATATCTCCAACTGAACCCTGCCCCCCTGGGCTGGATAGGCAAAGATTAAAAGGCCTAAGTTGGTGTAAGCTTCCCCTGTCAGTAGTAGGGCAAGTTAATTTAATAAAGATGAACAGAGCCCCGCAGCTCCTGTATATTTTCCATAATTCCCCTATGTGGATCTCTAATAAGTGATTTAAATGCATAAAATCACAATTTCAAGATTTTATATGGAAAAAGAAAAAGGCCTGTATCAGCTTATCTACTTTACAGTATAGTAAGGATAGAGGGGGTTTGGCAGTCCTGCATCCATGAATGTATTTTATCGCATCCCAAACGCAACAGTTTACAGGCTGGGGGCAGTGCGAGACTTCGGACCCTATAGCTACATTAATAAACATGTCTAACCATGACTTGCCTGCTAGTTCCCACTTGGAGATGGATGTACCGAGCCCCCCCCCCCCCCCCCTCCTCCCCTACTGCAGCTCTTCTTCAAAAAGTTTGGAAGGCCATCAAAGAGGCACTGCATATTTCTGGCCCTCTGGTTTTTACTCCAACTTTGCAAGTTGAAAGGGTTCTCATCCTGACAACAAAAGGGTATTTGGTTCTTTTATCAGGTTTTTAGTGGTACTACTCTAAAGACATATGATTACTTATGCACTGAATTCTTATTATCCCCTAAGACTTTCTACCAATATCTTCAATTTAGATATGCGCTGCAAGCCCAACAACGAATGCTTAGACCCCTTTCACACCAAGGTGCTTTACAAGCGATCTATCACTAAAAATAGTTCCTACAAAGTGCCTGTAAAGCGCCCCTCCTTTCACTCCAATGTGAAAGCCTGAGTGCTTTCACACTGGAGCGGTGCGCTGGCAGGACGCTCAAAAAAGTCCTGCAAGCAGCATCTTTGAGGCACTAAAGGGGCGATGTATACACCACTCCTAAAGCACCCCTGCACATTGAAATCAATAGGCAGCGCTGCCGAAGCAGCGCTTTTAACCCTTTTTCAGACGTTATTGGGGGGTTAAAAGTGCCCCGCTAGTGGCCGAAAAGTGCAGCAAAAACTACAGTAAAGCATCGCTAATAATAGCGGCGCTTTACCCCCAACACCCGGCACTGCTCAGGATGAAAGTGCCCTTAATGTAACAGTCTCTAGCTCAGCCTTGGTGACCAAGGTCCTACAATCTAGAACTCGTAAAGGTTTGATTTCCTGTATATATTTAGAGTTGCTGTCCTCCAAGACCATGCCTGCTTAAAAGGCAGGGCTCGCTGGGTGTCGGATATAGGAGACATTGATGGTGATCAGTGGGATATGGCTTTAGAATCAATTCCTGTTACCTCCCCAACGGTCTGCCACAAGATCTAGCAGCTATTCATTCTCCATAGAGCTTACTGTACACCCGCCAATTTGTTTGATTGGGGCTGGAGAGATACTCCACTGTGTTCCAAATGTAATGTACGGTACATAGAGGCGACTTTATACATATGATCTGGCAATGCCCAAAGCTCACAAGGTACTGGACCAAAGTCCTACAAACCATCTCTAAGCTTGTCCATACATTATGATAACCAGATTGTTATATTTGGCTAGGAAATTAATTGCAAGGTTTTCGATATCACCCACGATACCTACCAGAAACAAACGAGTTGAGTATGTCAATTCTCTTCTGCTCAGGGAACATTTGGCTTACCGTCACCGAAGTACAATACGGAAATTCAATTTTATGTGGCAGCGCTGGCTGGATTCTCCCAGCCTTGCTCCATCACAGATAGTAATGGATAGACTCCTACAAATTTAAGTTGATATGGCTTCACAGTTAAGGGGCCATAAGTGCTTTACCCACCTATCGATCTGAGTTCATAGGATGTTAATCATGAAAATCAGAAAGAAATAGCATTGTGCATAGCTTATTGAGTTATGAACTCGAGTTGATTTGTTTTTTAAACTTGTTTACCTTGAACATTCTTTGCGTAAGATTGATCACTGTTTTCTGCATGCATATTATGTATAATTACTAATGATCACTATGCCTTTGTATTGTTTGAAAGCTTTTTTAAAATTGGATTAGAAAAAAAAAAGGAAGATTAGAAGTACCAATGCAATCAAGTCATTTATAAACATAAAATGATGATTTACGCAAAAAATGATGCCTATTCTTAAAAGAAATATCTTACGTTATGTTAGAGGTTCAGGGAAAAAAATGTATTACAAAAAGGGCTGATACAGTTTATGAATACATAAGTTTACATCTACACAGAATTTGACATATTTTCTTTTTAATGTTTTTCATCTTTAGCTTGGGGGTGCTAAAATTATGATTCAATTCATCTTCACACATTCTCCATTACAGAAGTTAAAGATGTTTTCTAAAATCTATCTTTTTGGTTCTAGCTAAAATATGAATATTCCAAATTCTGCAGGATTCAGGTGTCCATCCTCCCGCTCTCTTCAATGATGCACCTTATGATGATGCATCTTGTGTTTAATATTTCTTTGCTTAGCAACATAGTGAGCCTGGAAAAAAAGTTCTATTGCCAGCTAAGAATCATGCGCAAGCTTAATATCATTTGGTCCAACTTCACTAGCACTTAAATAGAACAATTCTAAGATAATGAGATGGAAATAGTCACATAAAAAGTTAAAGATCCACTAATGGCTTGTAAACACTCTACTTTGATAGAAGTCTGTCACTCAGTTGGAGAAGTTCCCAGGCTCATTGCACAGAACATGACACACTGCCCTAGAATGCCATCAGCTCTGTATAATGTTTTTCTATGATCAATCTACTGCCATTATTTGAATGCACTACATCCTTCCAGTGAGTAACACTAATGCCCCGTACACACGGTCGGATTTTCCGATGGAAAATGTCCTATCGGACAATGTTGTCAGAAATTCCGACCGTGTGTAGGCTCCATTGGACTTTTTCCATCGGATTCTCCGACGGACAAAGTTTTATCTCTCCTATCGGACTTTTTCCGATTGTGTGTAGCGAATTCCAACGGACAAAGTGCCACGCATGCTCAGATCACATTACAAGACCAAAACTATTGGCTACTAGCCTCTACGTAGTCCTGTCCTAGGCAACAAACGTCACCACGTTCAGAATGATCGGATTTTCCGACAACTTTGTCTGACCGTGTGTATGCCACAACAGTGTCGGACAAAATCCGTCGGAAAAAATCCGATGGATTTTGTGGTCGGATTTTCCGACCGTGTGTACGGGGCATAAGACCATTGCTTGAATGTGGTCTTTTGGGGCCAGGTCATATTATACTTACATTTTATGCATTCTGCACATCTCCAAATATCGATCAAATCCTCTTTATTATTTATATTAAATATTCTTGGTTAGATTGCACAGCTTTTAAAAGGTTATCTTGAACCCAGGACAAGCCACAATCAACAGACCCACCTCCCCTTGCCAACTTACAGTTTTTTTAGCTGCTGTCAACAAAAAATCTGTAAATCTTAGCTACTGGTCTATGAACTATCACAGTCCAGCTAAGTGGTTGTAAAGGCTCAAGGTTTTTTACCTTCATGAATTTTGCAACAGCCCCCCCCCCCCCCCACACAATTCTTGCCTGAGCCCAATCTCGATCCAGCGATGTGCACGAGATCAGCGGCTCTCCCGAGTCTCTTCCTCCTCTTTTGCTGAGACAGCAGCGGGAGCAACTGGCTCCCATAACAGTCAATCACAGCCAGTGGGCCAATGAAGAGAGAGTGGGGAAAGGACCAGGGCCGAGCTGCGCTCCATGTATGAATGAACACAGCAGCAGAAGCTTGGGAGTGAGCCTGCTCGGGTACCCTCATAGCAAGCTGCTTGCTGTGGGGGCACTTGGCAGGAGGGAGAGGTCAGGAGTGCCAGCAGGGGACCCGAGAAGTGGAAGATCGGGGCTGCTCTGTGCAAAACCACTACACAGAGCAGTTACAGTGCCTTGAAAAAGTATTCATACCCCTTGAAATTTTCCACATTTTGTCATGATACAGCCAAAAATGTAAATGTATTCTATTGGAATTTTATGTGATAGACCAATACAAAGTGGCACATAATAATGAAGTGGAAGGAAAATGATAAATGGTTTTCAACATGTTTTACAAATAAATATTGTATTTATTGGCGTATAACACACACTTTTTTCCCCCTGAAAGAAGAGGACAAACCATGACTGCGTGTTGTATGCCGATATCTCAATTTTTAACCAACGGGGGAGGGGTAGGGGTGTCATGGTGACCACCCCCCCCTCTCCTAGCTCTGGGACAGCCCGCCGGTGTACTCTAAAGATAAAAAAAAATTACTGCCAGCCCCATTACATAGATCCTTTGAACACTGTGCAAGTGTCATAGTAAACCGAAGCCTGCACATACCCCGTTCTTTCTGGTCGCTCTCCTCCTCCTCTGAGTGTAGCTTCAGATTGGAGGAGGAGAGCGGTCACATGAAACATCAGAGAAGAGCGATCATGTGACCAATGCTAATGAGGTATTTGCAGGATTTGGTTTACAATGACAGTGTAGGAAGACTCTATGAGCAGGGACTGGCAGTGATCTATTTTTAAACTTTAGAGTACAAAGGAGGCTATGTAATGTATGGGGGTAATGTGCGGGGGGGGGGGGGGGGGGGGGCTTTGGAATGTAAAAAAAATTCCTGAAACTTCCCTCTTAAAATTAGGTTGTGTGTTATATCCCTGTGCGTGTTATACGCCCATAAATACAGTACCTGAAAAGTGTATTTGTATTCAGCCCCCTTTACTCTGATACCCCTAACTAAAATGTAGTGGAACCAACTGCCTTCAGATATCACCCAATTAGTAAATGGAGTCCACCTGTGTGTAATTTATTCTCAGTATAAATACAGCTGTTCTGTTAAGCCCTCGGAGGTTTGTTAGAGAACCTTAGTGAACAAACAGCATCATGAAGGCCAAGAAACACACCAGATGGGTCAGGGATAAAGTTGTGGAAAAGTTTAAAGCAGGGTTAAGGTATAAAAAAATATCCCAAACTTTGAATATCTCATGGAGCACTGTTCAATCCATCATCCGAAAATGGAAAGAGTATGGCACAACTGCAAACCTACCAAGACATGGCCATCCACCAAGAAGAGTATTAATCAGAGAAGCAGCCAAGAGGTCCATGGTAACTCTGCAGGGATCCACAGCTCAGGTGGGAGAATCTGTCCACAGGACGACTATTAGTCGTGCACTTCACAAATCTGGCCTTTGTGGAAGAGTGGCAAGCATGTGGAAGAAGGTGCTCTGGTCAGATGAGACCAAAATTAAATTTTTTGGCCTAAAAGCAAAACGCTATGTGTGGTGGAAAACAAACACTGCACATGACCCTGAACACACCATCCCCACTGTGAAACATGTGGTGGCAGCATCATGTAGTGGTGATGCTTTTCTTCAGCAGGGACAGGGAAGCTGGTCAGCGTTGATGGGAAGGTAGATGGAGCCAAATACAGGGCAATCTTGAAGAAAACCTGTTAGAGTCTGCAAAAGACTTGAGACTGGGGCGGAGGTGACCTTCCAGCAGGACAACAACACTAAACATACAGCCAGAGTTAAAACGGAATGGTTTAGATTAAAGCATATTTATGTGTTAGAATGGCCCAGTCAAAGTTCAGACCTAAATCCAATTGAGAATCTGTGGCAAGACTTGAAAATTGCTGTTCACAGACGCTCCCCATCCAATCTGATAGAGCTTAAAGTGGTGTTGGGGCCCCCCCCCCCCCCCCCCCCCCCCCCCCCCCCCAAAAAAAAAGATGATAAAAATTCCTAAAAAAGATAAAAAAATAAACATGGAAAAAAAAAATGACATCACTTCCCCTCGGCGCAGGAAGGGCTCTCTCCCTCCTGTCAGTCATCTGGGACACGTAACAGGTCCCAGATAACTGCGCCGCAGCCAATCGCGGCGCCGCTCGCGCATGCTCAGTGGGTGCCCGGCTGTGAAGCCACAGCCGGTGCCCACAGTAAGAATGCCGGCGCCGACGTGCGGAGCGGGGAACGAGTGGGGGCTTCGTCCCCCCCGCATCGCTGGACCCTGGGACAGGTAAGTGTCCGATTATTAAAAGTCAGCAGCTGCAGTATTTGTAGCTGCTGACTTTTAATTTTTTTTTTTTTTCAGGGCAACTCCTCTCTAAACTATTTTACAAAGAAGAATGGGCAAAAATGTTACTCTCAAGATGTGCAAAGCTGGTAGAGACATCCCCAAAAAGACTTGCAGCTGTAATTGCAGCGAAAGGTGGTACTACAAAGTATTGACTTAGGGGGGCCGAATACAAATGCACACCACACTTGTCAGATATTTATTTGTAAAAAAAATTGAAACCATTTATCATTTTCCTTCCACTTCACAATTATGTGCCACTTGGTGTTGGTTTATCACATAAAATACATTTACGTTTTTGGTTGTAACATTACAAAATGTGGAAAATTTCAAGGGGTATGAATACTTTTTCAAGGCACTGTAAGCATGGCATGTTTGCAATTAAAAATAAAAAAAAAAATGGCTTTTAATATCATTTTAATTAATGTAAAATAATTTAAATATTCATTCCAGGTGTGGCAGTTTTAACACAATTAAAATTGCTCTGCACTATACTGAAAAATAAACATGAATGTTCTTACCCTACAAGTATGCACATCACGGTGTACTACACACACTCATAGCTCTAGTTTCAAGGGAACTGTTGGCTTTTTTGCCCCAAAATACTCAACCCAAACTGAATCAATTCTATTGCTTAATGCTTCCAACTAGGACAGGATAAAATATGATCATTTAACCCTGTGGTAACATCTTTATCCCTTTATATTAGGTTTGCACCAATACCAGTTTTTTTATCGGCGAGTATGATACTTTGAGGTGCGATTTGCGTCAATATAAAAAAAAAAATTGGCACAAATCGCCCTGCAAAGAATTGCATGCGATTTGAACAGGAATGCAGTGCAATTCCTGTTTGAATTGCATGCGATTTCGTCCAGTGCAACTGTGTGTGTGTGTGTATATAAACTGCCAACGGTAGCAAATCTGGACCACTGGAGGTGCTCACAGGGCTGGAGGAGAAGTTCAGAGACCCTGTGGGTATAGGGCAGAAGTGATGTTAGCTTGGGGGTGGACCGCCTCTACATCTGCTCCATCCCTGAGAGCATCTCCAGTGGCCTGTGCATGCAGGCTCTATGTACTGCGAGTCCTAAAAAAAAATGAAACTGCCCACTAGTTGGAGCTTTAATCCCTTACATATATATAGATACACACACACACACACAGGAGCGGTGGGAAAATCGCATTGGGATTCTGAAAGGAATCGCACCACATTTCTGCTCAAATCGCATTTGATTCTTTGCAGTGCGATTTGAGCTCATTCATTTTCTATTATCGATTTATGGAGCATTTGGGCGAGTACCTATACTTGGGCAAATGCTTGGTATATCGGCACCGATACTGATGCATCCCTGCTTTATACATATAGTATTTAACAGACAGTTAACATACCTGTAGCAGCGTTCAGCATACATACAAGGCGTTCTAGACTTCGAAGCTTGCTGTGCAGTCTGTGATGATCTGCCACTTTGGCTTGTGTCATTATGCCCTGCTGGAGAATCTGAAGATTGACCTGGTTTAGTAGCTGAACTTCCAGCTGGGCTGCCGCTTGATTCCAGTCTGGGTGATGGACAAGGAGAGTGGTCACGACTTTCAACCTCCATGTCTTCTTCATTTTCTATTACAGGCTCAGCTGAGCTTTCATGTTTTACTCTTGCTGGGACAGCTTCAGTGGAAGTTCCAGGCAAATCCTTGAAAAACATAAGACTAGTATAAGGATGCAGTCTAAAAAGTGAAATATGCTAGAATTTTCAGGTCAGCCAAAACTGGTATTTTTAGTTTTAGGTTCTGTTTGATTTCGGACTACCATTTTGTATCAATAGGTGACTCTTATGATAAGACTAAGTTTCCAGGTCACTTGCTTTGAAGTTTCTGGAGAGCCATTCTCCCTGTTGGGGAGACTTACATTTATGGAAGAAAAAGATTCCTTTTCTATTGCAAAAGGAATGAGCCCTCTTATCCAGCATGGGGGGGGGGGGGGGGGGGCAGAGCTATGAAGTTAAATCAGAGCAATATATCAGTGGAGTCACCAAGATACAAGTCATCATGATTCAAATCTTAAGTGTACAACGATGCCTGTAATAGGAGTTTCAGATGAGTGACATTTTGAAAGATACCTGCAGCCATCTGGTTAGGCAGAGGAGTGTTAATATATTCTGCTGCGCTAAACATTATCACAAGGGATGCAATGAATATAATCACAAGGGATGCAATGAATATAATCACAGGGGATGAAGACGCTGGAAACAGATTTTGGTACTAAAGGCAAAACAAACAATGACATATGTGGTGCATCTGTTACTAGCATTAACAAAGCAGTCTTTGGGTGTTAGGTGGGCTAGTCAATTTATTTTGACTTTGCATAAGTAACTAACAAATTAATGCCTAACTTCTGCTAATAATTTTTAAGTAGTTTGGTCACTTTCACACCTAAGCGTTTTTCAAGCACTACAGCGCTAAATATAGCGCCTGTATAGCGCCTGAAAAGAGCGGGTCATTTAACTCCATGGTGTGAGCGCCGGTGGGCTTTCACACTGGAGCGGTGCGCTAGCAGGATGGTAAAAAAAGTCCTGCTAGCAGCATCTGTGGAGCGGTGAAGGAGCGGTGTATTCACCGCTCCAACCCATTGAAATCAATGGGACACCGCGGCAATACCACCGGCAAAGCGCCGCTGAGGGGGGTTTTAACCCTTTTTCGGCTGCTAGTAGGGGTTAAAACCGCCCCGCTAGCGGCCGAATACCACGGCTAAAACGACGGTAAAGCAGTGCTAAATATAGCGCTGCTTTACCGCTGACGCCCGCAACGCCCCAGTGTGAAAGGGGCCTTACAGAAACATTTGTTTTTAGTTTTAACCAAACGAATACAAGCGGACCATTGTAAGCACACCAGTTAGTGGTAAGTAGCTTGTCTCAACCCTCTAAATCCCAATTATGTGTCAACATGAAACACTAAGTTACAGGGGGGAATCAAAAAAATTAAATACCGTATATACTCGAGTATAAGCCGAGTTTTTCAGCACATTTTTTGTGCTGAAAATGCCTCCCTCGGCTTATACTCAAGTCAAGCACTTTTCTGCAGCAGAAAATTACATTTTTCGACCAGACTTTGGGGCCCCGCATCTCAGGGCCACTTGGTGCTAGGAACCCAATTTGACATGCCAACCCAGTGGACATAGCACTACAACATATCCAAAGATGGGGTTCCTAGCATCAAGTGACCTCGAGATACGGGGCCCCAAAGTTGGTTCGGAAAATGTCATTCTCTGCTGCAGAAAAGTGCTTGACATTTTCCGACACGACTTTGGGGCCCCATATCTCTGGGACACTTGGTGTTAGGAACCCCAAATTTGGTATTCAAACCCAGTGAAACTGGGGTTCCTAGCACCAAGTGACCCGAGATACAGGGCCCCAAATTCAGTCAACTGTGTCCATCTGCAGCAATATCATTTCGGGGCCCTTTGGGCCCCAAATTTTGGCTGCAGCTAGGGGGCGTCTAGGAACCCTTAACTACCAAGTTTGAAGTTTGGGGGACCTATGGCATGCAAATGGGCACAGTGAGGCATGCAAATGGGCACAGTGAGGCTGCAAATGGGCATTGTTGACCCTCTTTTCCACTTACAGTAGTTGCACATTTCTCACCCTAGGCTTATACTCGAGTCAATAAGTTTTGCCAGTTGTTTGTGGTAAAATTAGGTGCTTCGGGTTATATTTGGGTTGGCTTATACTCGAGTATATACGGTAGTCATACACCAACAGTTTTTTTTTCTTGTGTTTTTTTTTTTTTGCTCAGCCTGAAAGCTTAAAGTGGATGTAAACCCTCACATATACCCAGTGAAGTGAACAGCCTCAGATAATAAACAGGGATGAAACAAATCTCCCTACATTACTTTTACTTGTATATGTGCTGTCTTCAGCTTTCTAGACTGTTTAGAAAGTGCACATTGTGTTCAAATTATCTCTTCCTGTTCCACCACTGGTTGTGGATTCTTGGCATATACTGTGTGAGAGCTGATTGGAGGAAAGGCACACACACCCTCTCCACATAGGCAGAGGAAGGAAGAAATGTGCAGAGCTGTGCTGTGAATAGACCAGCTGTCTGCAGATCTATTTCTATGCACCACCCCAACACAAATTTCTGGCTGGTTTAATCTCGGTTGTCAGAGAGCTTGTCAGAAGTAAGGATGGGCTCCGGCGTGTTCGCACCCCACGCGCAGAGCCCGCCAGGAAGTCAGAACTGCGCTGCGCTAATCACAGGCAGTGAAACATTGTCCCGATGCGCAGCTGCAGAGATCGGGAAATGTCTCACTGCCTGTGATTAGCGTAGCGCAGTGCCGACTTCCTGGCGTGCTCTGCACATGGGCTGTGCGAACACGCCATCCTTAGTCAGAAGTTATCATACTGATAACAGAAGAACCGAGCAGCAGAAAGACACGGGACTTAGGGCTTTGGAGAGAGATAAGTAAACACTACAAATAGATTCCTCCATCCATGCCTCCATCCATGCTGTACAGCGAAGAGGGACATATCTCCTGCTGTCAGGAGTAATTCAATCTCTGTACTAAATAGGTTTTAGTAACAAATGTACTGGAAATGCTAAGCAAAGATGGGTGCTAGCCTTGTGAGATTAAAGTGATCCAATTCACCCAAATTATGATAACAATATGAATATTTCCACAAACTGGGTATCAACATGTGCACAAAAATAGTTTAATTAAATGAGGGGCGCTAGTACCAACAAGAGATACTAAATTAATTAATAGGTTAATTAATTGTATATTCTGAACTGTATAGTAGAGACTAAGAGCTTATTGAAAAAAGGTGTGCAGACACAATATAGATCTACCATGAACTAAGCTAATTAATAACTATTTAAAGTGATAATAGTGAACCACATTTGGTTACTCATACATTACAACCAGACGTGACAAACACGAAACGTGCGCTGCGCTAATCACAGGCAGTGAAACATTGTCCCTTGAGTGAGGGTGTGTCACTCAGATGTGAAAGCGCATTTGATTGCTTCTAAACAAAGTAATCAACTCCATTTGGTAAGGGCCATTTAATACTGCTGGTTCTCACATTGGGTGGATCTACAGGAGTGATTGTGGCGTTTTGCAGCAAGGACTACTATATGAACTTTGCGTTATATCAATTAACACTGTCTAATTTATATTAATATTTTTCACGTTTTTTTGGATGCACCCAAGATATTGGGATTATTTGCCAATTTTGTTGGCTTGCACTTTTTATATACTACATGAACTTTGCGTTATATCAATTAACACTGTCTAATTTATATTAATATTTTTCACGTTTTTTGGATGTACCCAAGATATTGGGATATTTGCCAAATTTGTTGGTTTGCACTTTTTATATATTAGATTGGGCATAAGTGCTTGATCATTAACTTTCGTTGT
The DNA here is from genome assembly GCA_028564925.1 of Lithobates sylvaticus. NCBI lineage: Eukaryota > Metazoa > Chordata > Amphibia > Anura > Ranidae > Lithobates > Lithobates sylvaticus. The sequence goes on from CM053028.1 coordinate 86,839,183, forward strand.
ACACATTGTGATACAAGGTACAGGGTCTGTTATATTTATATTTAATTTAAATAGAGCTCGGTCAGCTCTATTTTGTGTGTTAATTATCTTTGGGGTAATAATTAATTTATACCTCACTGGGTCACGCTAGGTGTCTGGTGTTATTATTGTTTGTATAAACACACTCTAACCAATTTTTATTATTCACATTATAATGGTTGTAATGTATGAGTAACCAAATGTGGTTCACTATTATCACTTTAAATAGTTATTAATTAGCTTAGTTCATGGTAGATCTATATTGTGTCTGCACACCTTTTTTCAATAAGCTCTTAGTCTCTACTATACAGTTCAGAATATACAATTAATTAACCTATTAATTAATTTAGTATCTCTTGTTGGTACTAGCGCCCCTCATTTAATTAAACTACCAATTAAATCATCTAGATTTCATAGGGAGCAGCTGTACTGGGTTTACATTATTAATATTAGTATAGACCTTTTTGAATTATCCTAAGCGCGGAGCTAGACAAGCCAATGTGAGTGGCCGTCTACAATTCTTCATGTGCACAAAAATAATAAAGTCCAAGAATGCCAGTAGATGTTGCCAATCTCCTTAGAATTCAATGTGCTCCACCACGTAGATTACGCACTCACCAGACCAATGCGGCCAACAATGTAGCCTACAAGCTTTTAAAATCAGCTCCAGATTATGGAGGAACTGGGGCCAATATTCTCCTAGAATTCACTGATGACTCTCATTCAACAGGAATAAGCAATTTAAAAAAGACCAGAAGGGAATTATATAGTGTAATATGTTTATTAAACACCAATAAATAAAATCAAGATGTGGTTTCTTTAGTTTTAAACATGTACAAACCACATCAACAAGAACCTAAATGGTATATTCAAAACTAATAACTATGTAAGCACACTGTGGCTCCTCAAGCACAAATTCATCCAAAATGGAATACATAAACTCCTCCTTATCTGAAATGGACTGCGCCATGGCTGCAACAGCTACTGAAATGTCAGAGAGCCTGAGAAGAGGACACAGAAGTTGTATCGGGTCCTCTGAGAGGAACACTGCAGGCTGTCCTGGAGCTGCAAGAAATTCATGAGCCGAATAAGTTAATGGGACAAAACATTTCTTGCCTAGGATCATACTTTGGTACAAGTAAGGCAAAGTTAAGACATCTTGTGAAAACCCATTTCAGTTGGCATCTCAGAGAATAGGAATAATAAAAAAAAAAGGCATTCTATATTTTAATCAAGTCAACATTTATCATCTATAATGGAATTTCATTAAAGTTAGCATTTAGACAAATTCAGTTTTAACAACCTTTGTAACTACTTTTGCTATTTGTACATACTACAACGATCTAATACATGAAGTAAGGGACGTTTGCAGCAAGTGCCTTGAGGGATTTAAGCCATATCCCTTTAGTATAGTGCCCAAAACAATTAAAGTGTATGTTTAGCAGATACTTTTCCATTATGCGGGGGCCACAGTTTGAGCCTTCTTTGAGGAGAAATTGCCCTTACCAGAAGAAAGTAACGTGTTTATTTTGTCTGAACTTAATTATGTATTTTAGAAAGAACCTGATTTCTGTATTTCATGAGGCCGATATTTTGCAATAGCACTGAGTGCACTAGAGTAGTGGTTCTCAACCACTGGGCCAGAACCTTCTTTTTGCCAGGCCTTGGTTTCGTGCCTTCTCTGATAGTTAGACTTTAGCTGTTGTAGCAGATTGGGGCCACGGCTCAGCCAGAGTGTGCCGTCTTGCACACCCGCTAGCTCCTGAAGTGCAGTAGAGATGAAGGGGTCCTTCTGGCTAGATTGGGCTCCCCTGGGCACCGAACAGTACCAGTAAAGTGATATACACCAGGTTCTAGCTTCCTACAAGTAAAGAACAGCAGTACGAGTGAAGGACGGCATGGAGCTCAGTGTTATGGATGATCTGGGCATCATGGATGATCTGGGCATATGTGATGCTGATGCCTGTCTGTGCAAGCCCAAGCCTGAAAAACTGCAGTGGAGTACCAGTTGCAAGCAGAAGTCCTCTCTGGAGCTAAAGGGCGGAGAGCTTGTTGATCAGCATTGAACTGTGCCAAAAATACACAATGCACTTGACAGCTTGGAAGGGAAACAAGGCAATCTACCTCAGGGATGTGGTGAGTATGCAGCTCCAGGGTGTGGGGCTTAGGGTATGCACTCAATTACACATTCACCTCCTGGGATCTTATCTATTGCTGGAGCTGCACAATGCTCTCACTCTTAAAAAAAATTCTGCTATTTGCCAAGTTCAGCGCTACCCCACTGATCACTCTTCTTTCTTTTATACTCAAATTGCTTATAGCAAGTGTGTGTCCATTCTGATAAACGTGTGCATTCATGTGAGTCACTGTACAAAAATGTCTGCTGCCAGGACATAACATAACATTAAAAATGAGAAGTGAACATATGCAGAGAAGTGGAGTTGTAACTAATAGGAATGTGATAGAGTATTCCTGCGCTACCGTGGAGAGGGAAGGGTGGGGGATGGGAGGGAAGGGTTGACTGAGGGGGGACCGTACCTACTGAACAATGTATAGAAAAGTGGGGGTGATGCTGCGCTGTTCCCCAGGGGAATGTATTAGATCTGCCTCAAGGTGGCAGTATTGGGGCAAAAGCGTGAACCCCTAATGTATACAATGGTAATGGACAATGGTATTGTCTCGTCTACCAGTTAGATCCATATACTGATAATAGTGGTGGCCGATAGATAAATCTTGCGGTAAAGGGTTAACCGCATAAAGATAGTGATATGGGTTCTGATGGATTTTAAAAATAAAAAAAATAAAGGTTTTGCTTATCTCCAAACGGTCCCCTGATGAAGTCACATGACGCCACGCGTAGGGACACGGAGAGGCATTCATACCTGAAAGATAACGAGTTCGGTGCTCGTTTGGAGATAAGCAAAACCTTTTTTTTATTTTGAGTTTTTTACTGTGAGTTTTGATTTTAATGCTTGAATAAACTGCTTACTAAGCTATTATTTAAACGTACTACACTATACGGCTCCCCCTTTATTTTTTACCTACCACTCCGGCGATTGCCGAGAGAGATAAGGCTAAAGATACCAGGAGCCAGTGAAGGAAGAAGGAAACACACACCCTCCTAGGCAGAGCAGCACGTCAGAAGAAGAGGACAGCAGAACCCATATCACTATCTTTATGCGGTTAACTAATAGGAACCAATTAGATTTAACAATTTATTTAGGATACAACTGAATTGTGCTTTTTTCCTTCTCTACCATTTTAATGGATCAGCTGTACAACTTATAATACGTTATTAACAGTATGTATATTTGTATCTATATCCCAAACTTGTTCAGTTTGTTATGGATAGAGCAGGGAAGGTTTAGAATGGGGATCAGTAAAAGGTCATCTACCTGACGTTTGCAACCATGTTGGGGCTTGGAAGGTTTTGGAAGAATTTACCGGCCTTGGTCTCAATAGGACAATAACATATAACATATAATATTTGTGTTCATTTCACAACGTTGTTAGAGCACATAGGGAAATAGAATCTCTATAATGTTGGTGCTCATAATGGTAAACTCAGGAGACAGCATAAATCATGTAAGTGACAACATATGGCTGCGAGATCATACAGATTGTAGATATGTAGTGAGAGGGTCTGTTTAACTCCAAGGGCAGAAAATTCTGTTTATAGAACAGAGGCCAACTCAGACATCAAAACAATGCTCATGCCTTCCACTTCCTTATTTGTTCTAAGGATGGAGCTCACCACTGGCTGATGTCATGCTGCCCAATTAGCAGAAAGGAGAAGCAGCCTATTGCAAGACCAATGAAAATTGTCCTTCTCAGTCAGATAAGAACAATAAAGACTACCAGATGATGGAAAAGTACCTTTTAGCCAAAATTAATTTTCTTAGTTTTGGTGGGGACATGTTAGGACCCCGTTGGGTGTTTACAGCTATCTGGGGCTCAAGTACATAGATTTTCCCTTACTTCCTGTCTTGCTGATGTTTTATCACACAGGCAGTAAGCGGGAACTCTCCAACACAGACTGAAATAAAAATGCTTTTCTTTTGAGTAGATAAAGACTAGAACAGCTATCATATCATTGTCTACAGAACAGGACGTGAGAATAAATCTCTCTGATGGTGCATAAAATAGTATAAATACACAATGGGAGTTTTTATCCCCTACTCCAGTGATGGCAAACCTTTGCACCCCAGATGTTTTCGAAATACATTTCCCATGGTGATCATCTACACTGCAGAGTGCATGAGCATCATGGGAAATGTAGTTCGAAAACATCTGGGGTGCCAAGGTTCGCCATCACTGTCCAACTCTATTCAAATTAGATTGTTTTCAGCTTGGGATTTACCTTAAGTAGCGAATGTCAAACAATAACTGAAATTTTAGATTTGGGAGGACTGATCCTAATAATTTTGGAAAGAAAAATATTTTCAAAAATGTGCCTAAGTAGAGTGTCCACATTTCAGCTTTGTTCCAAAATGAGATAGCATATAACAAGAATATATGGACACTTTACGGTGTACACAGTTTGTTAGAACAGCGTGCAGGCTATGGACATTTGGTTATATACCAATCTTTGGCACGCAGTAAATGAGCTCCCCACTACTCAATCCCATCATTCATAAATCCAGTACCCATTCCCATCCACACACTAAATCAACTCCCTCTCCCACTTCCCTCCCTTCTCACCACTGCCAGCCACTGACAATTTACACAGCACTTTACATAAATATTGCACATTCACATCAGTTCCTGTTCTCAAGGAGCTTACAATCTAAGGTCCCTAACTCACATTCATACACACACATACTAGAATCAATTTAGACAGGAGTCATTAACCTATCAGCAGGTCTTTGGCATGTGGGAAGAGTGTGGGAGGAAACGGGAGTACCCCTGCATATAAACAAGTCCCCTAAGTTACTGCAACTTTTAAAATCATTGTGATGTAATATCCTGACAAGTCGACAGATGTACAAAAATATGCACATAGATGCTCTGGTGCAAATTATAATCATCTTATTAATGCACAGTCCTTTTCCCCTGTAATAAACACCCAATTCTAGGTCGATATATTAACTATGTACTCATATGTTACTTTGCATTGCTATAGCCCTGTTAAAGGAGACCCCCCCGTGTGTTTCTGGCACCGCGCTCATAATGCACTGCAGTTGTGATTTGCAGTGGGTGTCAATGTTAAATTAATGAAACCCCAAATGCTGGTTGCAAACGCAGCACACTTGCCTGCACCAAATCACATGGTAAATAAGTACCATGTGATCCGGTTGCAGTGCGTTTACAAAAGTAGTGCATGTACTACTGTTGGTCTGGTTGGTTCAGTGTGATTTGAGCCTATTCAAAATGAATGGGCTCAAATCGCAACACACTGAACAGAATGTTAATTGCACAGGAATGCAAAGCGTGTTCCTGTGTGATTCCTAGTGCAAACCACACTTCAGTATCATAAACGTTAATGGTAAAAGAATAGGGGAACATTGTACTTTTTACATTTGGGCTGTTCTCAGTGTAGCCAACTGCAAGGCTTGGGTATTTTCATGTGAGGGCAGGAGGATGGTCCCTAGTCTTGTGTAAAAAGGAGGAGGGGCAGGACTTTAAATGAGGCCATGACTTGGTATCGTCATGTACCTCCATCCCTATAAATTGTTTGAAAGAACAAGGTCTTGTGTATGCTCAGATCCAGTGCTGGGCTGCAACTTACATAGGGATGTTGCATGGGGCTCAATCAGACGAACCGGGTGGCAGGGAAGCTCATAGAAAGCGAGTATGTGTTCCTTGCGCTTTCAAAACAAAACCAAAGAAAGTTCCCAGCTCAACTCACCAGCCAGTATGCAACCAGCTGCATTATCCTGTCTAACAGTTTGCATTAAAAAAGGGGTTTAGTTAGCACACATTTTCAAATACAGGCATAAGCTGCAGAGCCACTTCAAGGCACCCCAGTATTAGCTGCTGTCCTAAATCTTGTAACATTGTGGGAGCCTCCATAGTGGAAGCACTTGCATTCTAATGAATAGATAGAAGGCAGGTGAGCCTGGAGGTAGCCCACACCTTCTTAAAGTCACAGGGGCACATTGAACAGCCAGCACATAGCACAATGGCAACAAAGGTGTCCAATATTACATCAGTAACAAACAACTTGACACTGCTCCTATCTATAACTACCATTCACAGCAAGGAGCACATGAAAGGGCATCGAATGCAAAACAAAACCAAAGAAAATTCCCAGCTCAACTCACCAGCCAATCTACAACCAACCAAATTATCCTGTCTAAAAGTTTGCATTAAAAACAGGGATTTAGGGATGGGCCCGGTGCTCGATGCGAACCCACGTTCGCATCGAGCACCGGGCGTTCGCTCGCTCGGCGAGCCCAGAACTATTTTGGCCGCTCGCATCACGTTCGTGTGATGCGAGCGGCCCCCGCAATGCATTGCGGCCGGCGCGGCCGGCGCAGTGCATTGCTGGCTGCTGATTGGCCAAGCATGCACTGTGACCCCGCATGATTGGCCAATCACAGCCCCGGAAACTCGAAGAGCCATAATTGGCTACAGGCAGGACGCCTGTAGCCAATTACAGCTCAGGGGCTGTAGTACACGCCCCCCCCTATAAAAGGCCGCCACGCCGTCTGCGCCGGTCACATGCTGTTCCGGCGCAGATAGAGCAGGCTAGATCTGTGACACTCTGCTGGATTTAGTTAGTTAGAGAGATTTACTTTTTGTAAGTTTGAGTTAGATAGATTCATTCATTTAGATTGATTTAGAAAGAGGGGCTTGTAGTGTGTTCGTGGCAGGCAGGCAGAGCTCCTATATTTTGTTCCCAGAAGCACCTATAGGACTTGTAGTGTGTTCGTGGCAGGCAGGCAGAGCTCCTATATTTTGTTCCCAGAAGCACCTATAGGACTTGTAGTGTGTTCGTGGCAGGCAGGCAGGCAGAGCTCCTATATTTTGTTCCCAGAAGCACCTATAGGACTTGTAGTGTGTTCGTGGCAGGCAGGCAGAGCTCCTATATTTTGTTCCCAGAAGCACCTATAGGACTTGTAGTGTGTTCCTGGCAGGCAGGCAGAGCTCCTATATTTTGTTCCCAGAAGCACCTATAGGACTTGTAGTGTGTTCGTGGCAGGCAGGCAGAGCTCCTATATTTTGTTCCCAGAAGCACCTATAGGACTTGTAGTGTGTTCGTGGCAGGCAGGCAGAGCTCCTATATTTTGTTCCCAGAAGCACCTATAGGACTTGTAGTGTGTTCCTGGCAGGCAGGCAGAGCTCCTATATATTGTTCCCAGAAGCACCTATAGGACTTGAAGTGTGTTAGTCCCATCACACAGAGATCATATATTTTGTTCCCAGAAGCACCTATAGGACTTGAAGTGTGTTAGTCCAATCACACAGAGATCATATATTTTGTTCCCAGAAGCACCTATAGGACTTGAAGTGTGTTAGTCCAATCACACAGAGATCATATATTTTGTTCCCAGAAGCACCTATAGGACTTGAAGTGTGTTAGTCCCATCACACAGAGATCATATATTTTCTTCCCAGAAGCACCTATAGGACTTGAAGTGTGTTAGTCCAATCACACAGAGCTCCTATATTTTGTTCCCAGAAGCACCTATAGGACTTGAAGTGTGTTCCTGCCATGCAGGCAGAGCTCCTATATTTTGTTCCCAGAAGCACCTATAGGACTTGAAGTGTGTTAGTCCCATCACACAGAGATCATATATTTTGTTCCCAGAAGCACCTATAGGACTTGAAGTGTGTTAGTCCAATCACACAGAGATCATATATTTTGTTCCCAGAAGCACCTATAGGACTTGAAGTGTGTTAGTCCAATCACACAGAGATCATATATTTTGTTCCCAGAAGCACCTATAGGACTTGAAGTGTGTTAGTCCCATCACACAGAGATCATATATTTTCTTCCCAGAAGCACCTATAGGACTTGAAGTGTGTTAGTCCAATCACACAGAGATCATATATTTTGTTCCCAGAAGCACCTATAGGACTTGAAGTGTGTTCCTGGCAGGCAGGCAGAGATCCTATATTTTGTTCCCAGAAGCACCTATAGGACTTGTATTGTGTTAGTCCCATCACACAGAGATCATATATTTTGTTCCCAGAAGCACCTATAGGACTTGAAGTGTGTTAGTCCCATCACACAGAGATCATATATTTTGTTCCCAGAAGCACCTATAGGACTTGAAGTGTGTTAGTCCCATCACACAGAGATCATATATTTTGTTCCCAGAAGCACCTATAGGACTTGAAGTGTGTTAGTCCCATCACACAGAGATCATATATTTTCTTCCCAGAAGCACCTATAGGACTTGAAGTGTGTTAGTCCATCACACAGAGATCATATATTTTGTTCCCAGAAGCACCTATAGGACTTGTAGTGTGTTACTGGCAGGCAGGCAGAGATCCTATATTTTGTTCCCAGAAGCACCTATAGGACTTGAAGTGTGTTAGTCCCATCACACAGAGATCATATATTTTGTTCCCAGAAGCACCTATAGGACTTGAAGTGTGTTAGTCCAATCACACAGAGATCATATATTTTGTTCCCAGAAGCACCTATAGGACTTGACGTGTGTTAGTCCAATCACACAGAGATCATATATTTTGTTCCCAGAAGCACCTATAGGACTTGAAGTGTGTTAGTCCCATCACACAGAGATCATATATTTTCTTCCCAGAAGCACCTATAGGACTTGAAGTGTGTTAGTCCAATCACACAGAGATCATATATTTTGTTCCCAGAAGCACCTATAGGACTTGAAGTGTGTTAGTCCCATCACACAGAGATCATATATTTTGTTCCCAGAAGCACCTATAGGACTTGAAGTGTGTTAGTCCCATCACACAGAGATCATATATTTTGTTCCCAGAAGCACCTATAGGACTTGAAGTGTGTTAGTCCAATCACACAGAGATCATATATTTTGTTCCCAGAAGCACCTATAGGACTTGAAGTGTGTTAGTCCCATCACACAGACCTATATTTTCTTCCCAGAAGCACCTATAGGACTTGAAGTGTGTTAGTCCCATCACACAGAGATCATATATTTTGTTCCCAGAAGCACCTATAGGACTTGAAGTGTGTTAGTCCAATCACACAGAGATCATATATTTTGTTCCCAGAAGCACCTATAGGACTTGAAGTGTGTTAGTCCCATCACACAGAGATCATATATTTTGTTCCCAGAAGCACCTATAGGACTTGAAGTGTGTTAGTCCCATCACACAGAGATCCTATATTTTCTTCTCAGCAGAAGCACCCATAGGACTTCTAGTGTGTTAGTGGCATCACACAGAGATCCTCTATTTTCTTTCCAGAAGCACCCATAGGACTTGAGTGTGTTAGTGGCATCACACAGAGCTCCTCTATTTTCTTCCCAGCAGCACCCATAGGACTTCTAGTGTGTTAGTCCCATCACACAGAGCTCCTATATTTTCTTCCCAGAAGCACCCATAGGACTTGAAGTGTGTTAGTGGCATCACACAGAGCTCCTATATTTTCTTTGCAGAAGCACCCATAGGACTTCTAGTGTGTTAGTGGCATCACACAGAGCTCCTATATTTTCTTCTCAGAAGCACCCATAGGACTTGAAGTGTGTTAGTGGCATCACACAGAGCTCCTCTATTTTCTTTGCAGAAGCACCCATAGGACTTCTAGTGTGTTAGTCCATCACACAGAGCTCCTCTATTTTCTTCCCAGAAGCACCCATAGGACTTGAAGTGTGTTAGTGGCATCACACAGAGCTCCTATATTTTCTTCTCAGCAGCACCCACAGGACTTCTAGTGTGTTTGTGGCATCACACAGAGCTCCTCTATTTTCTTCTCAGAAGCACCCATAGGACTTCTAGTGTGTTAGTGGCATCACACAGAGCTCCTCTATTTTCTTCTCAGAGCACCCATAGGACTTCTAGTGTGTTAGTGGCATCACACGGAGCTCCTCTATTTTCTTCTCAGAAGCACCCACAGGACTTCTAGTGTGTTAGTGGCATCACACAGAGCTCCTCTATCTTCTTTGCAGAAGCACCCATAGGACTTCTAGTGTGTTAGTGGCATCACACAGAGCTCCTCTATTTTTCTTTGCAGAAGCACCCATAGGACTTCTAGTGTGTTAGTGGCATCACACAGAGCTCCTATATTTTCTTCTCAGAGCACCCACAGGACTTCTAGTGTGTTAGTGGCATCACACAGAGCTCCTCTATTTTCTTTGCAGAAGCACCCATAGGACTTCTAGTGTGTTAGTGGCATCACACAGAGCTCCTCTATTTTCTTCTCAGCAGCACCCACAGGACTTCTAGTGTGTTAGTGGCATCACACAGAGCTCCTATATTTTCTTCTCAGAGCACCCACAGGACTTCTAGTGTGTTAGTGGCATCACACAGAGCTCCTCTATTTTCTTTGCAGAAGCACCCATAGGACTTCTAGTGTGTTAGTGGCATCACACAGAGCTCCTATATTTTCTTCTCAGCAGCACCCACAGGACTTCTAGTGTGTTAGTGGCATCACACAGAGCTCCTCTATTTTCTTTGCAGAAGCACCCATAGGACTTCTAGTGTGTTAGTGGCATCACACAGAGCTCCTCTATTTTCTTTGCAGAAGCACCCATAGGACTTCTAGTGTGTTAGTGGCATCACACAGAGCTCCTATATTTTCTTCTCAGCAGCACCCACAGGACTTCTAGTGTGTTTGTGGCATCACACAGAGCTCCTCTATTTTCTTCTCAGCAGCACCCACAGGACTTCTAGTGTGTTAGTGGCATCACACAGAGCTCCTCTATTTTCTTCTCAGCAGCACCCACAGGACTTCTAGTGTGTTAGTGGCATCACACGGAGCTCCTCTATTTTCTTCTCAGAAGCACCCACAGGACTTCTAGTGTGTTAGTGGCATCACACAGAGCTCCTCTATCTTCTTTGCAGAAGCACCCATAGGACTTCTAGTGTGTTAGTGGCATCACACAGAGCTCCTCTATTTTCTTTGCAGAAGCACCCATAGGACTTCTAGTGTGTTAGTGGCATCACACAGAGCTCCTATATTTTCTTCTCAGCAGCACCCACAGGACTTCTAGTGTGTTAGTGGCATCACACAGAGCTCCTCTATTTTCTTTGCAGAAGCACCCATAGGACTTCTAGTGTGTTAGTGGCATCACACAGAGCTCCTCTATTTTCTTCTCAGCAGCACCCACAGGACTTCTAGTGTGTTAGTGGCATCACACAGAGCTCCTATATTTTCTTTCAGCAGCACCCACAGGACTTCTAGTGTGTTAGTGGCATCACACAGAGCTCCTCTATTTTCTTTGCAGAAGCACCCATAGGACTTCTAGTGTGTTAGTGGCATCACACAGAGCTCCTATATTTTCTTCTCAGAAGCACCCACAGGACTTCTAGTGTGTTAGTGGCATCACACAGAGCTCCTCTATTTTCTTTGCAGAAGCACCCATAGGACTTCTAGTGTGTTAGTGGCATCACACAGAGCTCCTATATTTTCTTTCAGCAGCACCCACAGGACTTCTAGTGTGTTAGTGGCATCACACAGAGCTCCTCTATTTTCTTTGCAGAAGCACCCATAGGACTTCTAGTGTGTTAGTGGCATCACACAGAGCTCCTCTATTTTCTTTGCAGAAGCACCCATAGGACTTCTAGTGTGTTAGTGGCATCACACAGAGCTCCTATATATTCTTCTCAGCAGCACCCACAGGACTACCGACTACAATGGCTGGAAGACCGCCAAGGGGAGGCAGAGCGTGCAGAGCCAAGAACACAGGGCAGGCAGGCTCTGTTTCTAGTGGACGTGGCCGTGGACGTGGACGTGGTCGTGCATCGTCATCAGCACGTGGCCATGGGACACGCGCGTCTTTGTTTTCGGCAGCTGGACATGTGGAGCCGCATCATGCTGAAGGCTTGGTAGAATGGATGACCAAGCCCTCCTCATCCTCCTTATCCTCTCTCACCCAGGCTCAGGGTACTGGCAGAGCATCATCAGCCACCCCTTCCCTAGACCCACCATGTCCTCCTGAGGAGTCCCCCGAACTCTTTGAGCACAGTGTTGGGTACATGCTCCAGGAGGATGCCCAACGATTCGAAGGCTCGGATGATGATACCCAGCTTGAGGAATCTGGCAGTACTGTTCCACCAGCTGCAGCTTACTGCCAGGTTTGCTCTAGTGGTGAAGAGGGAGGGGATGATGAGGTCACTGACTCCACGTGGGTGCCTGAAGGGAGAGAGGATGAGGAGGAGGACGAGGAGGAGGAGGATGCGGCGTCACATGTCCAACGAGGCAGGGTGCCCCCTGGAGGCCAGGTAGAGGCCAGCACAGCAACTGTACAACACCGCAGAGCTCCGCCTGTGCAGGGCGCTGCCTCTGCACGTTATCAGAAAAGTTCTTTGGTGTGGGCCTTTTTTGAGACGAGTGCAGCAGATCGCACCACTGCTATTTGCAATATTTGTCTCAAGCGTATCTCGCGTGGCCAAAACATCAGCCGCTTGGGCACCACAAGCATGACCAGACATATGGCGACCTGCCATGCAGCTCGTTGGCAGGCACACATAAAAGACCCACACCAAAGAACTAAGCGGACCTCTCCTTGCTCCTCCTCAGCTGGGATCTCCATCCCCACTACACCTTCAGTCCTCTCTGAAAGCTGCTCTGAGAGGACTGAAGGTGTAGAATTAGGTGTGTCACAACCAAGTACTTGCAGTACACCGACGTCCGATTGCAGCAGGCAAATTTCCCTGCCCCAGCTGCTGGACCGTAGAAAGAAGTACACTCCCAGCCATCCACATGCCCAGCGGTTGAATGCTAGCCTGGCTAAATTGCTAGCACTTCAACTGCTGCCTTTTCAGTTGGTAGACTCGGCCCCCTTCCGTGAGTTTGTTCAATGTGCGGTTCCTCAGTGGCAGGTTCCCAAACGCCACTTTTTCTCACGGAAGGCGATTCCGTCTCTCTACCGGCATGTGGAGGGCAATGTCCATGCCTCGCTGGACAGGGCGGTCAGCGGTAAGGTGCATATTACCGCTGACTCATGGTCCAGCAGGCATGGACAGGGACGGTACCTTTCTTTCACGGCCCATTGGGTCACTCTATTGGCAGCTGGGAGGGATGCAGGACAAGGTGCAGTAGTGTTGGAGGTTGTTCCGCCACCACGCCTCCAAAACGCTACTACTGCTACTGGTTGTGACACACCTCTCTCCTCCACCCCCTCCTCTTCTTCTTCCTCCAGTGCTCTGTCCTTGGAACCAGCGGTGCTCCGTAGGCGTACAAGGGGCTACGCAAGTACGCAGGCAAAAAGATGCCATGCCGTGCTTGCGCTGGTGTGTTTGGGGGACAGGAGCCACACTGGGCCAGAGGTTCTGGCAGCTCTGCAGGGGCAGGCCGAGAGGTGGTTGACGCCACGTCAGCTTAAGCCAGGAATGGTCGTTTCTGACAATGGCACCAACCTCCTCTCCGCCCTGCGACAGGGGCAGCTCACCCATGTGCCCTGCATGGCTCACGTCCTCAACCTGGTGGTGCAGCGGTTCTTGGGCAGGTTCCCAGGCTTACAGGATGTCCTGAGGCAGGCCAGGAAAGTCTGTGTGCATTTCCGCCGATCTTATAATGCCAGTGCTCGGCTGACTGAGCTGCAAAAGGAGCTGAACCTGCCCAAGAACCGCCTAATATGTGACATGCCCACCAGGTGGAACTCAACGTTGGCCATGCTGCAGCGACTGCACACGCAGCAGAGGGCCATCAATGAGTACCTTTGCGACTACGGCACCAGGACAGGGTCAGGGGAGCTTGGTTTTTTTTTTCCCCACGTCAGTGGAGCATGATCAGGGATGCATGCACTGTCCTCTCACCATTTGAGGAGGCCACGAGGATGGTGAGCAGTGACAGTGCATGCATCAGTGACACTGTCCCTCTTGTCCACCTGTTGGAGCATACGCTGCGTGGGATAATGGACAGGGCACTTGAGGCAGAACAGAGGCAGGAAGAGGAGGACTTCCTTGCCTCTCAAGGCCCCCTTTATCCGGACAGTGTTCCTCCTGTCCCACCCATCACACAGGAAGAGGATGAGGAGGAGGAGGAGGAGGAGGAGGAGGAGGAGGATTGTGTGAGCATGGAGGTGGAGCCTGGCACTCAGCATCAGCAGCAGCAGTCTTTTAGGGATGATGTACAGTCCCAACAAACCAGTGGACTTGTACGTGGCTGGGAGGAGGTGGCTGGCGATCATGTCATCCTCAGTGACCCAGAAGACTCCGGACCGAATGCCTCAGCTAACCTACGCTGCATGGCCTCCCTGATCCTGCAAAGCCTGCGGAAGGATCCTCGTGTTCTTCGGATCAAGGAGAGGGACCATTACTGGCTGGCCACTCTCCTTGATCCGCGGTACAAGGGTAAGGTTGCGGACCTTATCTTGCCGTCGCAGAGGGAGCAGAGGATGAGACATCTCAGGGAGGCCTTGCAGAAAGGTCTGTGCAACGCGTTCCCAGAAACTGGGAGGCTACAAACTCCTGGTCCTGGGCGACGAGTAGCTGAGGCTTCGGTCAGTAGCAGAAGGAGCGGTGGGGAAGGTGGACGTCTGACCGATGCGTTCAGACAATTTTTTAGTCCGCAGCCCCAAGGTATGATCGGTTCCAGCAACCATCGCCAGCGTCTGATATACGTCTGATATACATGGTGCAGGAATACCTTGGGGCAAGGTCAGACTTGGACACCTTTCCCACCGAAAATCCTCTGGCTTACTGGGTCCTGAGGATGGATCACTGGCCAGAGCTTGCACAGTATGCAATTGAGCTACTGGCCTGTCCTGCCTCCAGCGTTCTGTCCGAACGCACATTCAGTGCTGCTGGAGGATTTGTGACTGATCATAGGGTGCGCCTGTCCACCGCCTCGGTTGATCGACTGACCTTCATCAAAATGAATCAGTCTTGGATCACCACCAGCTACCAGGCACCTGAGGCGGATATAACCGAATAATTTTTAATGTCACATCACATCCCTTCAAGACTGCCTATGCTGATGCTGAGTGACTGTCCTCTTATGTTCACTGACTATCCTCTTCCTCCTCCTCAATGATCCATGCCACCACACCAGTGCCTAAGGCACAATTTTTCAGCCCCTGTTTAACAGGGGCGTGTACATACAATTTTTATAAAAAAATGCTTCGCAACACTGTGCTCCAAGTACAGTATCTGTGAGGGGTTGCAGTGTTGTGGCACCAGCACCAGTGCCTAAGGCACAATTTTTCAGCCCCTGTTTAACAGGGGCGTGTACTTACAATTTTTTAAAAAAATGCTTCGCAACACGTGTGACTGCTGTGCTCCAAGTACAGTATCTGTGAGGGGTTGCAGTGTTGTGGCACCAGCACCAGTGCCTAAGGCACAATTTTTCAGCCCCTGTTTAACAGGGGCGTGTACATACAATTTTTATAAAAAAATGCTTCGCAACACTGTGCTCCAAGTACAGTATCTGTGAGGGGTTGCAGTGTTGTGGCACCAGCACCAGTGCCTAAGGCACAATTTTTCAGCCCCTGTTTAACAGGGGCGTGTACATACAATTTTTTATAAAAAAATGCTTCGCAACACTGTGCTCCAAGTACAGTATCTGTGAGGGGTTGCAGTGTTGTGGCACAAGCACCAGTGCCTAAGGCACAATTTTTCAGCCCCTGTTTAACAGGGGCGTGTACTTACAATTTTTTTAAAAAATGCTTCGCAACACGTGTGACTGCTGTGCTCCAAGTACAGTATCTGTGAGGGGTTGCAGTGTTGTGGCACCAGCACCAGTGCCTAAGGCACAATTTTTGAGCCCCTGTTTAACAGGGGCGTGTACATACAATTTTTATAAAAAAATGCTTCGCAACAATGTGCTCCAAGTACAGTATCTGTGAGGGGTTGCAGTGTTGTGGCACCAGCACCAGTGCCTAAGGCACAATTTTTCAGCCCCTGTTTAACAGGGGCGTGTACTTACAATTTTTTAAAAAAAATGCTTCGCAACACGTGTGACTGCTGTGCTCCAAGTACAGTATCTGTGAGGGGTTGCAGTGTTGTGGCACCAGCACCAGTGCCTAAGGCACAATTTTTCAGCCCCTGTTTAACAGGGGCGGGTAATTACAAATCTTGATCTAATAGTTCACAGCAGGGCCCATTCCTGCGCCCACCAAGAGTAACTATGAGGGCCTACAGTCTTGTGGCAACACCGTCCACCACCACCGCCAAAGGCCCAATTTTTCTGCCCTGTTCATCAGGTGCTTGCAATTACAAATCTTGATCTAATAACTCACAGCAGGGCCCATTCCTGCGCCCACCAAGAGTAACTGTGAGAGCTTACAGTCTTGTGGCAACACCGTCCACCACCACCACCACCACCCCCCCAATTTTTCTGCCCTGTTCAACAGGTGCTTGCAATTACAAATCTTGATCTATTAACTCACAGCAGGGCCCATTCCTGTGCCCACCAGTCTTGTGGCTACACCAACATCTAATAGGGCAAATTTCTGCAGAGTATATACGCCAGGCCCCTACTTTCATACATCCAACTTACAAACGACTCCTACTTGCAAATGGAAAGAGAAAACAGGAAGTGAGAGGAAATCTACCCCTAGGAAGGGAAATCTCCCATTGTGTATTTATACTATTTTATGCACCATCAGAGAGATTTATTCTCACGTCCTGTTCTGTAGACAATGATATGATAGCTGTTCTAGTCTTTATCTACTCAAAAGAAAAGCATTTTTTTTCAGTCTGTGTTGGAGAGTTCCCGCTTACTGCCTGTGTGATAAAACATCAGCAAGACAGGAAGTGAGGGAAAATCTATGTACTTGAGCCCCAGATAGCTGTAAACACCCAACGGGGTCCTAACATGTCCCCACCAAAACTAAGAAAATTAATTTTGGCTAAAAGGTACTTTTCCATCATCTGGGAGTCTTTATTGTTCTTATCTGACTGAGAAGGACAATTTTCATTGGTCCTGTAATGGGCTGCCTCTCCTCTCTGCTAATTGGGCAGCATGACATCAGCCAGTGGTGAGCTCCATCCTTAGAACAAATAAGGAAGTGGAAGGCATGAGCATTGTTTTGATGTCTGAGTTGGCCTCTGTTCTATAAAGAGAATTTCCTGCCCTTGGAGTTAAACAGACCCTCTCACTACTCTTGCATATCTACAATCTGTACGATCTCGCAGCCATATGTTGTCACTTGCATGATTTATGCTGTCTCCTGAGTTTACCATTATGAGCACCAACATTATAGAGATTCTATTTCCCTATGTGCTCTAACAACGTTGTGAAATGAACACAAATATTATATGTTATATGTTATTGTCCTATTGAGACCAAGGCCGGTAAATTCTTCCAAAACCTTCCAAGCCCCAACATGGTTGCAAACGTCAGGTAGATGACCTTTTACTGATCCCCATTCTAAACCTTCCCTGCTCTATCCATAACAAACTGAACAAGTTTGGGATATAGATACAAATATACATACTGTTAATAACGTATTATAAGTTGTACAGCTGATCCATTAAAATGGTAGAGAAGGAAAAAAGCACAATTCAGTTGTATCCTACAGAAACTGATCAAACTCCTGTTTAAGGTTTCTCCAAAAATAAATTGTTAAATCTAATTGGTTCCTATTAGTTAACCGCATAAAGATAGTGATATGGGTTCTGCTGTCCTCTTCTTCTGACGTGCTGCTCTGCCTAGGAGGGTGTGTGTTTCCTTCTTCCTTCCCTGGCTCCTGGTATCTTTAGCCTTATCTCTCTCGGCAATCGCCGGAGTGGTAGGTAAAAAATAAAGGGGGAGCCGTATAGTGTAGTACGTTTAAATAATAGCTTAGTAAGCAGTTTATTCAAGCATTAAAATCAAAACTCACAGTAAAAAACTCACAAAATAAAAATAAAGGTTTTGCTTATCTCCAAACGAGCACCGAACTCGTTATCTTTCAGGTATGAATGCCTCTCCGTGTCCCTACGCGTGGCGTCATGTGACTTCATCAGGGGACATGACGCCACGCGTAGGGACACGGAGAGGCATTCATACCTAAAAGATAACGAGTTCGGTGCTCGTTTGGAGATAAGCAAAACCTTTATTTTTATTTTGTGACTTTTTTACTGTGAGTTTCGATTTTAATGCTTGAATAAACTGCTTACTAAGCTATTATTTAAACGTACTACACTATACGGCTCCCCCTTTATTTTTTACCTACCACTCCGGCGATTGCCGAGAGAGATAAGGCTAAAGATACCAGGAGCCAGGGAAGGAAGAAGGAAACACACACCCTCCTAGGCAGAGCAGCACGTCAGAAGAAGAGGACAGCAGAACCCATATCACTATCTTTATGCGGTTAACCCTTTACCGCAAGATTTATCTATCGGCCACCACTATTATCAGTATATTTATTGATCGCAGTACATTGTGCTTACCACTAGGTATCATTCACCTCACACTCAGAGTTTGGATCTAACTGGTAGACGAGACAATACCATTGTCCATTACCATTGTATACATTAGGGGTTCACGCTTTTGCCCCAATACTGCCACCTTGAGGCAGATCTAATACATTCCCCTGGGGAACAGCGCAGCATCACCCCCACTTTTCTATACATTGTTCAGTAGGTACGGTCTGACCTACATTCGGTGCTTGCAGCAGTCCCCCCTCAGTCAACCCTTCCCTCCCATCCCCCACCCTTCCCTCTCCACGGTAGCGCAGGAATACTCTATCACATTCCTATTAGTTACAACTCCACTTCTCTGCATATGTTCACTTCTCATTTTTAATGTTATGTTATGTCCTGGCAGCAGACATTTTTGTACAGTGACTCACATGAATGCACACGTTTATCAGAATGGACACACACTTGCTATAAGCAATTTGAGTATAAAAGAAAGAAGAGTGATCAGTGGGGTAGCGCTGAACTTGGCAAATAGCAGAATTTTTTTTAAGAGTGAGAGCATTGTGCAGCTCCAGCAATAGATAAGATCCCAGGAGGTGAATGTGTAATTGAGTGCATACCCTAAGCCCCACACCCTGGAGCTGCATACTCACCACATCCCTGAGGTAGATTGCCTTGTTTCCCTTCCAAGCTGTCAAGTGCATTGTGTATTTTTGGCACAGTTCAATGCTGATCAACAAGCTCTCCGCCCTTTAGCTCCAGAGAGGACTTCTGCTTGCAACTGGTACTCCACTGCAGTTTTTCAGGCTTGGGCTTGCACAGACAGGCATCAGCATCACATATGCCCAGATCATCCATGATGCCCAGATCATCCATAACACTGAGCTCCATGCCGTCCTTCACTCGTACTGGCCCCTTGAATAATGGCAAAGCCAACTGGCGCTGACTGCTGTTCTTTACTTGTAGGAAGCTAGAACCTGGTGTATATCACTTTACTGGTACTGTTCGGTGCCCAGGGGAGCCCAATCTAGCCAGAAGGACCCCTTCATCTCTACTGCACTTCAGGAGCTAGCGGGTGTGCAAGACGGCACACTCTGGCTGAGCCGTGGCCCCAATCTGCTACAACAGCTAAAGTCTAACTATCAGAGAAGGCACGAAACCAAGGCCTGGCAAAAAGAAGGTTCTGGCCCAGTGGTTGAGAACCACTACTCTAGTGCACTCAGTGCTATTGCAAAATATCGGCCTCATGAAATACAGAAATCAGGTTCTTTCTAAAATACATAATTAAGTTCAGACAAAATAAACACGTTACTTTCTTCTGGTAAGGGCAATTTCTCCTCAAAGAAGGCTCAAACTGTGGCCCCCGCATAATGGAAAAGTATCTGCTAAACATACACTTTAATTGTTTTGGGCACTATACTAAAGGGATATGGCTTAAATCCCTCAAGGCACTTGCTGCAAACGTCCCTTACTTCATGTATTAGATCGTTGTAGTATGTACAAATAGCAAAAGTAGTTACAAAGGTTGTTAAAACTGAATTTGTCTAAATGCTAACTTTAATGAAATTCCATTATAGATGATAAATGTTGACTTGATTAAAATATAGAATGCCTTTTTTTTTTATTATTCCTATTCTCTGAGATGCCAACTGAAATGGGTTTTCACAAGATGTCTTAACTTTGCCTTACTTGTACCAAAGTATGATCCTAGGCAAGAAATGTTTTGTCCCATTAACTTATTCGGCTCATGAATTTCTTGCAGCTCCAGGACAGCCTGCAGTGTTCCTCTCAGAGGACCCGATACAACTTCTGTGTCCTCTTCTCAGGCTCTCTGACATTTCAGTAGCTGTTGCAGCCATGGCGCAGTCCATTTCAGATAAGGAGGAGTTTATGTATTCCATTTTGGATGAATTTGTGCTTGAGGAGCCACAGTGTGCTTACATAGTTATTAGTTTTGAATATACCATTTAGGTTCTTGTTGATGTGGTTTGTACATGTTTAAAACTAAAGAAACCACATCTTGATTTTATTTATTGGTGTTTAATAAACATATTACACTATATAATTCCCTTCTGGTCTTTTTTAAATTGCTTATTCCTGTTGAATGAGAGTCATCAGTGAATTCTAGGAGAATATTGGCCCCAGTTCCTCCATAATCTGGAGCTGATTTTAAAAGCTTGTAGGCTACATTGTTGGCCGCATTGGTCTGGTGAGTGCGTAATCTACGTGGTGGAGCACATTGAATTCTAAGGAGATTGGCAACATCTACTGGCATTCTTGGACTTTATTATTTTTGTGCACATGAAGAATTGTAGAAGGCCACTCACATTGGCTTGTCTAGCTCCGCGCTTAGGATCATTCAAAAAGGTCTATACTAATATTAATAATGTAAAACCAGTACAGCTGCTCCCTATGAAATCTAGATGATTTAATTGGTAGTTTAATTAAATGAGGGGCGCTAGTACCATCAAGAGATACTAAATTAATTAATAGGTTCATTAATTGTATATTCTGAACTGTATAGTAGAGACTAAGAGCTTATTGAAAAAAGGTGTGCAGACACAATATAGATCTACCATGAACTAAGCTAATTAATAACTATTTAAAGTGATAATAGTGAACCACATTTGGTTACTCATACATTACAACCATTAATATGTGAATAATAAAAATTGGTTAGAGTGTGTTTATACAAACAATAATAACACCAGACACCTAGAGTGACCCAGTGAGGTATAAATTATTTATTACCCCAAAGATAATTAACACACAAAATAGAGCTGACCGAGCTCTATTTAAATGAAATAATATAAATATAACAGACCCTGTACCTTGTATCACCATGTGTACAACGAAAGTTAATGATCAAGCACTTATGCCCAATCTAAAATATAAAAAGTGCAAACCAACAAATTTGGCAAATATCCCAATATCTTGGGTAAATCCAAAAAACGTGAAAAATATTAATATAAATTAGACAGTGTTAATTGATATAACGCAAAGTTCATGTAGTATATAAAAAGTGCAAGCCACAAAATTGGCAAATAATCCAATATCTTGGGTGCATCCAAAAAAAACGTGAAAAATATATAATATAAATTAGACAGTGTTAATTGATATAACGCAAAGTTCATATAGTAGTCCTTGCTGCAAAACGCCACAATCACTCCTGTAGATTTAGCTTGTGCACCATCACCAAACAAATTCTCGATCCACCCAATGTGAGAACCAGCAGTATTAAATGGCCCTTACCAAATGGAGTTGATTACTTTGTTTAGAAGCAATCAAATGCGCTTTCACAGGATTGTGCCTGTACACTGAGTGACACACCCTCACTCAAGGGCTCTCTTCCCTCTATCAGACCAGCTCTGATGGAATGGATTGGAAACATATGTGGGAATATAAAGAGAGGCGCTCCTCATAGCGTAATAACGTTATATTTAAAAAATAGCATAAAAAAAAAACCACAGCAGCCAATTGCTCACTTACATTTTCCAGTGCCTACCCGGCACTGAGGCTACTTGCGATCTGTTAAAAGATTCGATGGAGCAGCGGATCCTTCCCTCCTGGCGTGCGTCTCTAGCGTGCGTTCCACTCACCAGACAGCCGGAGTCAATATCACAGGAAGTCCAGCAATAGTGCATCCCAAGATACAAAGTGATCAGGTACCGCCTACCGACGTACGTTTCGTACGGTTCACTATTATCACTTTAAATAGTTACTAATTAGCTTAGTTCATGGTAGATC